>JAYXIM010024880.1:0-407173 GCA_037575425.1 Anastrepha fraterculus | reverse complement strand
TGAAATGAACTTTGAAAAGGTCGAGCCAAGGAGCACCAGGAGATTTGGTGGCTCCTAAAACACTCAGGCTAAAGAGCCCATTGTATTTAAAGCTCTGGAAAGGGGGTAGATAGTCAAGGAGGGAAGCAGAAAAGATAGGAAAGAATAGAGACAGAGATAGAGATAGTTAGTCATGTGAGAATTTTCCAGATTCTTTGGCAAATCTGCAAACATCCTCCAGTTTTAGAGACCGAATATTACTCATTCTCATGACATCGGAACCCAATACTCGTAGCCGTGCTCTAGCAAAGGCAGGACACTCACAGAGAAAGTACTCAGTGCTATCCGCATCCTCCAAGCATAACAGACATACCGGGTCCTCGATGATTCCAATGGTGGTCATATGCTGACCCCGTGGGTTGTGTCCTGTAATGATGCCGACCATCAACCGAATGTCTTCCCTTCTAAGTTTTAGTAGAAAGTTTGACAGTTTTCTGTTCGAACTTGTCACAAAACACTTTGCAGTTCTGCAGCGTTCTAGACCGGACCATCGCTCTTTGTGTAGATTGCCTACATAATCGCTGATCCAATTCTTGATTCCTACGGAACTGATTCCGATTATTGGCTCTGGCCCCTGTGGGGGCACCGCTGATCCACGGTTGGCCAATACGTCGGCAATTTCGTTTCCTTGAACACCGGAGTGTCGCGGAACTCATATAAGTACAAGCCTGTTTTGTCTTGCGACAGAATTAAGTTTCTTCTTACATTCTTGAACAATCTTTGAGGTTTGCTTCGCGTTCTCCAGGGCCTTCTGGGCTAGCTGAGAGCTAGCTACCTTTTTGAATTCAAAATCACCAAGTTGGAAGCCAGCTAAAGTGTTCAATATTTCATATTATTATCGGTTGTCGTAGCTGAATGGATTGGTGCGTGGCTCCCATTCGGAAGTGCGTGTCATTCGGCACGAAACATCGAATACTTGTAATAGAAAAAGTTATTTCTATCAGCAATCGTCCATCGGTAGGCAATGTATTTCTGCAATGAAGGAGCTCTTCATTAAAAGCCACCTTTTCTGAATTTTAATTTGTGAATATTGAGTCTTGTGGTTCAAGAAACAGTGCTTCTGGCAGCGCATGCTTTCAATTTAACATTTCATAAGCGCTTTGAGAAATGCAGCGACTTGTCAATATAAACCAAACTCAACTGAACTAGAATCTACTATATGTCGGAACTGGAGCTTAAGCGACTCCTAAAATTCGCAAACAGTGCGCGCATCTTGAGTGATGCATATCTTGGCTGAAACTAAAAAAATAAGACTCTGATCTGGTGGCGCTATGGACCAATATGGTCTCTGCGTGGCTTTAGCCAGCCCATATAACCTAACCTAATAAATGCAAGAATGACTTCAATTTTTTCTCAAGATCTTGCTATTTTTATATATTACATAAAATGTTAACTTCAGCTATGGGAGTTAATTTGTTAATTCAGGGGTATTTGGTAAGTTCTCATACTTCTCTGCTTATGTTTTATTTTATTTCTATTTAGAATGTTATTTCATTTTATTTTACTTTACTTTTTTTTAATTTGAATTTATTTTACTTAATTTTACATATTTTGTTTTGCTTTATTTTATTTTATTTCATTAAATATTGATTTATTTTTTTATGTATTTAATTAATTTAATTTCACTTCATTTTATTTTAATTTATTTCATCTAATTTTGATTTAATTTTTCATTTATTTTATTATATTTTCTATTTTAGCTCATTTCATTTATTTTTTTATTTATTTTATTATATTTATTTTAGTTTATTTTTTATTGTTTATTTCATTTTATTTCTTTTAATTATGATTTATTTTTTTATTTATTTTGATTATTTTATTATATTTAGTTATTTTAGTTTATTTTCATTTAACTGTTTTTTTTATTTTATTTTATTTTATTCTACTTTATTTTATTCATTTACTTTATTTTATTTTATTTCATATAATTACATTTTTATTTTTATTTATTTTTATTAATAAAATTGTTTTACTTATTTTATTTTTTTTTCTTATTTATAATAGTTTAGTTCACATTATTTCATCTCTTCTTTTTATTTTATTGTATTTTTATTTTTACTTTATTTTTTTTAATCATTTCGTCGGGTCGGAGCTAAGAATCGGTGTTAGAAAATTAAGTATGGTGTGAATAAATCTTTATTTAAAGATTAAAATATTTAAAAAATTTTAGAAATATTATTTAGAGAGAAGGATTTGATAAAACAGTGGCGGAAAAGTAATTATCCTAAAATAAAAATTTCTTGCACTAAAACAAATTTTTTTTATTTATTAAACAAATTTTTCAAAAAAAAAACAACGAATTGAAACAAAAAAATAAAAATGAGAAATGATTAATTTTAGCCCATTATTTATTAAAAAAGATATTCAAGAAAAACAGAAAAAAACAAACAAAAAAAAAATACCAGTCTAACGGTTAGACGCGATAGAAGTGAAACCTTCCGTAAAACAAACTGAGAGAGAATGAGAAGAAAGCAGCATTAGGAGCGGGATAATTATAGGTTCATTATAATATTGCTATAAAGTTCATATTTTATTTTCTTCATTTTATTGTTATTCATCCTCAATGTTTTCAATTTCAACAAATGATACGAGTGGCTTATGATAGCTAAAATATGATACCAATGCTTTGGTTTCGATGTTGTCAACATATCTTTGAAATACCGCGTCAATTGTTGTTTTTGATCGTGTTGTCGATTCAGTGCGATAGTTACACATTTTTAAATTGAATGTTGTATTGAGAAAGTCAATCAAAGGAACCGCTGTGTCCAATGCAGAATTTACGTTAAAATCGCCACTTAAAATCATTGGACCTTTATCGTAATCTTTTCTAAGTATCCGCGATACTTCTGGTGTATACTTTATTAAATTTTCGTGAATGAATTCCGTGATGCTATTTATTGATTGATTCGGTGAAATATAAATTGCCACAATTAAAACTGTTTTTCCATTGCTCAATCTGGTTTCGCATGCACATATTTCTCCCACTTTAGAGAGCTGAACAGACAGTGATTCTAGTTGCTGTGCATTCAGATCTATCTGAGGAGTTACAATACGAGCACCGTCATTTTGATTGTGGTATATTGCAACACCGCCTGCAATTGCGGATATAAAAATACGGACGCAATACAGCACACGCGGTTGCTATTATGAGCGTCGTAACGCGCATATTACACAGACGTACTAACATACACACAAACATTCCTAGGACGCTTGGTCTAAGCAAGCATTAGGAAGTGTAGTATAGGTATACTATACATAATGCCTTCTCGCTCACCGTGGCTCCGTAATGCGCAGGCGCGCACACATACGTACTAGCATACATACAAACATACATACGTATGACGCTTGAACTAAACACCAAAGCAAGTAATAGGCAGTGTAGTATACATACAACTATACTCACTATACTAGCGTGGCTCAGCAGTACGCAGCCACACACATATACGTATATCAACATATAACGCTTCGTAGTGTCGCTTTTTCGTTTCATCGAGTCTCAAATCACTCCCAACGATTCTAAAGAAGTTTTCACTTCAAAAAACATTAAAAATTATAAATTATTAATTTTGCGCCACCTTGCATTAGAAATAACTAACTAACTAACTTTGAAGAGAATACATTTCCATCACCCTTTTAATTTTAATTTGTTTTATTTTACTTGGTTTGATTTCATTTTATTCCCCTTTACTTTATTTAATATTATTTAACTTAATTTAATTTATTTTTTATTTTATACACATTTTGTTTTTATGTTTTTAATATCATACTATAAGCCTACTCACCATTTTTATAACTTTCATTCTAATTATTTTCATATAAAAAAACACTGCAAATCCAGCCACATCACCAAACACAATTGCGCAGTTTCTATTACCAAAAAAGCAACAAGCGGAGAGTGTCTAAAAACCACATGTTCGCCACAAATTCGGCGAGTATAATTTCGGCATTATGAAGAAAAGCGTTTCAGCTTAATCCAGACGCTGAAATTATAGGCGAGAAACCATATTGAGAAATAAAGTAGTGGAAAAAAATTTCATTTGCAGTGCGGCAAGGAAATAAAGTAATTGCGTGCAGCTTAAAAACCACGATGCAATAGTCAGTGCTCACCGCCGTTACTAGCGGCAAGTTTACTAGAACTTTTGCAGCAGAAACAAAAAAAAAAAAGCAGCAAAAATGGATAGCCACTCGTGTACGCCGCGCATAAAAATAATGAAAAAATAAATAAATGTAACTAAGAGGCGCATCAGGGGTGTAGAGAGGAAAGAGATTAAATGCTGCTGCCAGCAAGCGCAGCTTGTGGCCGTATAAAGGCGGCAAGTAAAAGTAAAATAATGCGCACAGGCACAGCGTGCAATTTATGAAGTTTGACCCCGCCACAGTTAGCGCCGTACGCCATTTGCCAGCCGCACAGAGCATTTGGCGCGCGCTGCTCCCGTTTTTGGGCCGCGCAGCATGCGGGACATCATATTAAACTTAAACTCTGACTCTTTTGTTACCACTTTTCTACTACTTTTCTATTTTTTATTTGTTCTTATTTTTTATTTTTATTTTACGCCAAACTTTTTTCACCAGCGTTGCACTTTTGTGCTGTGGTGCAATTTATTAAAGCTGAAATGAATGCTACTACACTACTACCATTATACTTATTTGCACTTCGCTCGAACACATACACGCACATATATTACTTTGTTGTTGGTTTGTTCATGTACGCTGCGCGCCTTTTTTGTTTTTGTTGTGGCGGGTAAAAGCGTGCTTATGGCGTGATTTACTAGTAGCGGGCACGCGCTTTGGCCGCACCGCAACTTTTTGCACTTCGCTCGGCATGCAACCCTGGCTGTGTGTACGTTTTAAAAGTTTTACTTTTTTCCTGGTTTGTTTGCGTTTTTTTTGTTTTGTGGTGTGTTTATTGAAAAGTGCCAAAAAAGTAGTTTCACATTTTACTTTACTATGAGAATACAACATTGCTTTTTTCGCATACTTTTCCTGCTATTTTATATGCAGCGGAAATTTCATTTAATTAAGCCAAGTAAGTTTACTTGCTTTGCTTGGTTTTTTTGTGCTGCACGAACATTTAGTGCTGCCATTCTACGCCTTTTACGCGACGCATTGTTGCATTTCGGCGGGAGTGCTGTGTTGTTAACGGTATTGTCCCTATAACTTTGCAATACCATTGCGTCAATGTAGACGACGACAATGTGTTGTCAACGCATTTACTGCCATTACCACTGTCATTGCCTTTATTATTATTTTTGTATAAATAGTTTTTCTGTGCTCTACTTTAGTGTGGTCTGTTATTTTTTTTTTTTGTGTTTGTGACGTAAGCGATGTCTGCTTTTGTGGCAATGAAAAATGTACCACTTGGTTTTTTATTGCCCGCAACAATGAGATTGGCAACATAATGTGGTAATAACAAAGCATGCAACAGACACGGTGGGGTAGTAAAAATATAAATAAAAGGCAAAATAAAAAAGGGAATCAACGCTAAGATTGCAAAAAGTAGAAAAAAGAAGCATAACTAGAAAGGCACAAGACAACTATTTTGTTTGCTGCCCAGAATTACTTAGCAATAAAATTTGTTGAATTGTCACAGAATTCCACACACATACATCCAGTATTTCACACACACACACACACACACATCAATGCATGCCACGTATGACTTGTGCCCTACTTTTTATGGGAGCTCCACAGCTTCTGCTACCTTGCTGCCTCTCACACATTACACGTCACTTCTTTCGCCTCTCCTCTCCCCTTTTCTCCCTATTCCTTCTTAGCAGCGCCTTAGCTTAGGCTTTTATTAGCTTGTTGTTGTTTTTTACTTATTTGTTTGTATTTTCACTGGCAGCTTGTTTTATTAGAATCCTCTTTGTTTATTCCTGCCTTGTATCCCAATACAATTTTATTGCTTATCCACTTCTCTCAGCGGTGTAATAGCATTGCCAAATTTGTATGCGTATAACTGACAAATTAGACAAGCTGTCAGGAGGATTGCAAGCTGCTTGGTATCATAAAATACGCTTGATTAAATTTTGATATGTAGATTAGTTTACTATTTGACGTTCGGACAAAGTTCATTTTATGCTTTGGCCAATTTTCGTGTTGTTGTGTGCTTTTAAGACATTTTCCCTAATAGAAGGAGTAATTCTAACATTTTTTCAGCCTTTTTATTCGGAATTGGACAATCAAGCATATTTTTCATTAAACGTCGTCAATGTTGAACGTTTACTTCCTGTTTCTGTTACTGTGAACACTTTGTGTAAGATCTTGGATATCAACAGGATGGTTCTACCTGTCCTACTACTCGTTGAACTATCGATTTAATGAAGGAACTGTATACCAGTATGAATATTTCTGAAAATATTCTCGTACTGAATACCAGGATAATGTTCCTTAATGTGCCGAACTGTTTTTTTGTGCAGCTATTCAAAGTTTTTGGCGGCCGCCGTAGCCGAATGGCTTGGTACGTGACTACCATTCAGAATTCATAGAGAGAACGTAGGTTCGAGTCTCGGTGAAACACCAAAATTAAGAAAAACATTTTTCTAATAGCGGTCGCCCCTCGGCAGGCAATGGCGAGTGTATTTCTGCCAGAAAAAAGCTACTCATAATAAATATCTGCCGTTCGGAGTCGGCTTGAAACTGTAGGTCCCTCAATTTGTGGAACAACATCAAGACGCACGCCGAAAGTAGGAGGAGGAGCTAGACCAAACACACAAAAAGGGTGTATGCGTCGAGGTAAATCCTGAAAACATTTCGAAAGCTCTGGAACAGTAGCGTTGACTCTAAAAGCGCTGATAAAGGTACATATTTTTAGTGTATTGTTTCCTGATTGACATTGGAGTGCCGGAGTAAGTGCTAGTGAAATGATGAGTCCAGAGCAAGACAGAAGAGCTGCGATACTAGAGTCACTTCGCGCCGGAAAAAGCCCTAAAGAGATAATTGAGTGGTTTGGCTACAAAAAAACGCAACCCTGGATGAACCGCGTGGCTGCGGGAAGAGAATATGTGTTTCAGCAGGACTCCGCACCTGCTCACAAGGCAAAGAAGACTCAGGCTTGGCTCCAGAACAACCTACCCTACCACTGGTCACCAGATTTTTGGCCACCTTCAAGCCCAGACTGCAATCCTCTTGATTATTACGTGTGGGGCACAGTTGAAGCAAAAGTTAACGCGAAGCCTCTTAACACTAAGGACGCTCTGAAGACAACCATCGAGGAAGTGATGACCACAATGGACAAAGAGGAGGTAGCTCGCGCATGTGGGCGCTTCAGGTCCCGGCTGGAGCAGGTAATTGCACGAGATGGAGGTTACATTGAATAAAAACTCACATTATACAAAGTTAAGTGCAAATAAAATTATTTTTGAGTAAATATCCAATAGTTTTGTTTTTAAGTTCAACATTCCGGATTTACCTCGATTATATTCAAAGTCTTTGATAAGAGAAGCTATTTGAAGTCTATTTAAAGTCAGTAGCTATTGAAGATTTGGAAACCATCTTCGACCAAACTATTCATGACACAATGCCAAATACTCGCAGATAGCGTTAGATTAGATTTTGTTCGAGGTTTGCACATCGATCTCATGGCCTTTTGTGCGCTCCACTCATCACAGTACCTCATCCGGACTCAGATTCCTCATTAAACTCAGGATACAGCTGCGTTGAATTGAGCGTATGTACGTTTCTTCTGGCTGTAGTTCGTCAACATGTCTCAAACTTATCCGCGCTCTAGCGCTGCATTCCAGGAGAAGGTGCATTATAATTTCCTGAGAAGCAAGAACGGGCTCGGGTCCTATTAACGGGGAGGTCGCAGCCTCTTTCGCCAATGCGTCCGCTATTTCATTGGTAATTATACCCCTGTATCTTAGGACAGGATTGTGCGTTTGTCCTAAGACAGACTTTGTTAAAAAATTATGAAATTGAGGACTCAACCGATTGGATTACTGTTCTTTTACTATTATATAACACTCTGATATGTTTACCATTAATTTGCGATAATAAAATTTATCGGCCAGCCATTGTTTGTATTAAAATTTTGAAAACAAAATTAGCTTTGTTTCAAAAAATTACTATTTATGTGTGAGTTCGCTGTGCGTCTACTACTCTAAGCATTCATTCTCGCTTTATGCAACCTGACTCGGTCAATGCGGCAGCCGACACATGAAAACGTTGAAACTTGAAGAAATCTCGGAAAGTGGATTAGAATACTACTCCTACGATAAGTTCAACCGTGATTTGGACTTTGAAGAAATAGATTTTAAGAAAGGCATTACCTTTTCCTTTAAGTGCTACTTAGTCTATCCAACTTAACTGTCGTGACTCTGAAAACATTAACATTCACTGGAAGCATCCATAGACTTTGGATGGTTTCCCTGCCTCATATTAAGTGAGTAAAAGTTGAAGGCATTGAGGCTTGAAGAAATTCCTTAAGGGGGATTGAGCACCGCTGCTATAGTAACTGCAGCAACCCCGATTTGGACATTGACGTTGTAGACAAAGTCAAACCCCGACCTTCTCAAAATAAAGGCACGATCTCTTGTTCTAACCGCATCGTAGTTTTTCCAATTCTACTACCTTGGCATTGGAATCACTCAGATATCCTATAGAAGTTGAAGTAGGAAGTTTAAGACACTCGAAGTAACCTCTTTCTACAACAATTGCAATAACAACTATTTAAACTTTGAAGTTGTAGTCAAAAACGATCTCAGACTGTCGACAAATGATGGACCTAGCTTGTCTTAGGATGTTCTAAGTTACAATGTGTTAGATGCTATGTTAGGAGATGAGTCTAGCTCCACCTCAGCCACCCACTCGACTACTGTTTTGAGATGTTGACTGGCCAAACGCGTTACAGTAAAAACGAAAACATATGGAACAATTAAATCAACTAATTAGTTTTACCCAAACATGAATGTCCTTAAAAACTGTTTTTCGCACTTGACCTGATCGACATACCCGTATTTTAAATTACCTAAAATGAAGCAAAATGGACGAAAACAAAGTGTCAAAGTAAGAATGTAATAAATTATCAGCAGCTATTGCTTTTCTAATTACGTTGTGCGCGTATATCATTGGCGTGTCAAAAGCGAAGCCAAAAACAAAAGCATAGTGGAAAATAGAAAATAACAGTGTTGAAGAAAAAAGCTGAAAAATCGTGCAGCAAAAGTTGGCGAATCTAATAGAACTGTAGGGAATGGCGCACAGGAGTATCAACGCGAGAACCAAAGGGCCAGCAAATGGTAGCGGCGAAAGCAAGAGCTGCTGCGACAGCCAAACTGCCATAAATTAGAAGCGTGCACAGCTGCAATTAACTTCATTTTTGTTCTTTTTTTGTTTAGCTTTGAACTTGAATTTGGGTCATGTGAAAGAATTTAAAAAAACTACAAAAGGAATTAAAAGCATAAAAAATATATAGTTGTGCATGTACGAGTATATGAGAAAAGAAAGAAATATGAAAGCAGTGAACGAACGCAACGCGATGGAAAGTTACAAAATTGACTAAATGATTGAGTACCTACATGCACACATACCTATGGACATATGAGTGATGGTGCTTGAAGTTTTTTTTCATTCACTTTATTAGCCACAGCAATCGAGCTGTGCAGTCCTACGTTGAAAGTACAAAGCGCTGCGCAGCTGCGTATGTAAACTTTTTAATAATATACGTAAGCAGTTAGAGAACAATATTCGCTTTTGCGCGCATTTTAAATTTTACAGAACTTATTATTTCTATGAATTCCAGCATCCAGCAGCCAGCATCAAATGTAGTGCCTAATTAATAATGCGCCTCTTTGCGTTGTTAATTTACATCAAGCTTCCTTTCTTTATGCCGATTAAGTAGTATTTAAGAGTTAATTATTTTAATTCCCAGCGAGCGTTTGCTTTCCAAATAAAGCCCCTATTTAATTGTAAAAGTACGAAATATTCGGCTGCCAGGCTTTTTGTTATTTTTTTGTACATAGCTTACAATAGAAAAAAGCTGCTTTGAAGCAGAGTGGAAAAGGGAAAAACCCAAAGTTTTAAGCGCCTGCTTTAAGTTGAGCGTTCTACGTTCAGCACTTGAATCACCCGCCCACACTCTTCCCTCGCAATGTTGCTTGAAGGTGCAGGCATTCGCAGCCACTGTAAGCCCTGTGCGCGCGCTTTTTTACAAACTTTATGGAAATTGAGTCTGCGTGAATTGTACAACTTTTAGCCTTTGCTTTGGCTACCTAGTTTCAGCTGCTTTCAGGGGGCAGTCTTCGCTCTGCCGTACTTTGACTTTTTATGAGTATGAGATTTGGTAGCAAAAAAGTTTGTAAAGTGCCATCTCGACAGTGGCCTTTGAATTTTATTTTCCGCAGTTAGCGCAGAGAATAGGTATAAGAATATAGGGTGTTTTTAGGGAACAAGTTGACGAACGAGAAATTTGAAATTTTTGTTTTAATAAATACGTTTTTGATTTGAAAAGAAAATTTTGAAATTTTTTTATATAGCGGGTTTTGTTTTAATTTAAGAATTTGCGACCGATAAATGTTAACATTTTTTCATATAGGGTGTTTTGTTTTAAAAGTAAAGAGCTTGAGAACGATAATTATACATTTTTTTATATAGGGTGTTTTTTAGGGAAAAAGTTAGTGAACGAAAAATTAAAAAAAATTGTATTACGTTTTTGTTTTGAAAAAGTATGAGTTCGAGAAAGAAATTTTTAAAATGGTTTTTGTATTGGGTGTTTTTTAAGGTAAGGATTTGAGAACGAAGTACGTAAAATTGTGCCTTTGACATAGAGTGTTAAGTTTGGGAATGAAAAATGTAAAAAAAAAATTTTATCTAGTGCCCCTTTTTTTGTGAAAAGGTAAGAGTTCGAAGAAGAAAATGTTAACATTTTTTATATAGGGTGCTTTTTTTAAGGTAATAGCTTGAGAACGATAAATGTATATATTTTTCGTATATAGGTTTTTTTTTAAGGTAAGAGTTCGAAAACGAAATATGTAAAATAGTGCTTTTGATATGGGGTGTTTTGTTAAGAAAGAGTTTTGGGAACGAAAAATGTTAAACCATGTTTTTATCTAATGCACTTTTTTTGTGCAGAAAAAGCAAATAATAAAATTTTTTTTTATATCGGGTGCTTTTTTTAAAAGCAAGAATTTGAAAACGAAATATGTAAAATTGTGCTTTTATTTTATTTATAAAAAATTTTACGAATGCCTTTGTTTCATTTAAAGGTAAAAGCTCGAAAAAGAAAATGTTAAGATATTTTTACACATTTATAATATATTTTTTTTAGGGTCATAGTTTTATAAAGAGATTTGCTTAAATTGTTTTAAATAGTGTGCTTCGTGTACGAAACGGTCGCCTTTCGGCAGGCAATGGCAAACCTCCGAGTGTGTGTCTGCCATGGAAAAGCTTCTCATAAAAACTCATCTACCGTTCGAAGTTGGCTCAAAACTGTAGGAACAACATCAAGACGAACGTCACAAATAGGACGAGGAGGAAAAGTGGTAAAAATTTTCTTACTTCTTAAGTATAGCTTTTAGAGCCTTACTCAAAGATTCTTATTGTTTTCTCCTCCAAATACATTTGGTAAATTTTGTATGGATGATCCGTATTTCGTTTCTTTTTTTTATTATAATTTACAATTTAACAGTTCTTTTTTTAACATTTTTAAATCCATATCTTTAGGTTTCATTTTTTTATATCATATCATTTTATTTTTGATATCTTTTGATTTTTATATTTCTTTCGATATTTTGGATTTCAGTAATTTTGGTTTCGACCCTTTAACTTTCGACTTATAGTACCAGAATAAAGTAAAGTTTTGAACAAAAACTTCAGCGTCGTTCCCTCTTTGCAGCACCTCCTGCCTACACACGTTAAGTGGCTTAAGTGGGTTAAGTGGCTCCTGGAAGCATTCGAAAATAGAGTGACATCGATAGTTTCTGACCTTTTCTCTGCCATTTTTCATAGCTTTAACGTCCACGGTTCTCACTCAAGTCGCTAATTCTAGTTGGGTTTTTGTGCTTCACCAACGTTGGAACATAGTTCCAGAAATATGATTTCGTGACCGCATATCGAAAGGAGTTTTGGAGCCGTAGTGCCAGAAAAGTAGTCTTATGACCACGTTTTGAAATGAGTCTTAGAGCCATAGTTCTAGAAACGTGGTCCCATGCATGCATTTCGAAAGGAGTATTGGAGTCATAGTCCCAGAAATTTTTTGAAAGACGTCTTGGGAACCCAATAGTGATTGAGAGGGCTGACGCAGGGGCTTAGAACGGCAAAAAAAAGTCAAACGGGTAAGAGAAAAACCATTTAGGTATATTTTAGTTTATTGATGGGACGGCAATAATCTCCTCATAGTTGCTGAGCTCATTGGTCGTAACTACTTAAATATTCTAGTAAAACTATAGTGTAATTCACATTACCATAGTTTATGCGAATCTTTAATTTTGGCCTGCCAGTAAAACTTAGTGTAGCTTCAAATTATATTGACAGTACACACATATTCTTAAGGCCCCCCGCTTGATTTGAAATGGTGGTTTGTTCAGTATGAATGATATTACGTTGAATTGGCCAAATGGCGGACGTTCAAAAACGAAAAACCGTTTTCTGATCTTTTTTTTTTACTTTAAAGATCCCAAAGAAATACTAAAAAATGTTTTTTTTTCTTTGTCTCTTTGATTTCAGATACCTGTGAGACCCGGAATCCATATCGCGAGCGACATATGTACCTTTTGTGAAGACCATTTTTTGAAGGCTCACAACTTTTTGAATGAACCTCGTATGGCCAAAACAAATTTTGTTTTTGAAATAGGTCAAAAAATAAACTACTGAAAATAAAAATAATAAATCTTATTTCGTTTCCGTTTTACACGCTTTTAAAGAAACACCCAAAAAACACCATTTCAAATGAAGCGAGGGTCAGTTTTAGCACTTAAACGAAACACCCTATATTTATGTACATATGCACACATTTAAGTTCGCCTGTGAGCGTTCACCTTTACCGCTATTAACACGGAAAAACACTCACTTTTGCAGTGGTCTTTATGCCGAACAGGCAATTGAAGCGGTTTGCACATAAAGCTTAGACTGCGCTGTCACAGTGTTGGAGAAGAGTTCGTGAGTTTTCATTTTGAAAGGAGTTTCCGTCAAAGCCTGAAAAAATTTGTTAAAGAATCAAAGCACTATGAAAGCAACGTTGCCACTGTTTTGTTTTTGTTTTTTTAGAGATTTTTCGGTCATAGTGGGAAAGTTTGCCGGTTTTGGCTTTACGCTACCATCTCGCACACTTTTACTTCTCTGCATTGCATTATTAGTGCGCTTTGATGCCTTTGTGGCTGCACATACCCGAAAAGTATTAGACGCTTTTGTGTTTCATAAAAGTTTTTTTTGTTTTGAAAAGTTTTTTTTTTGTAATACTGATACCGTATTTTAGGCGCAAAACTGGAAGCGCTACAAAAGCCAAAAACAACTCTAAAAGCGGCTGCATGGATTTGGCATAAAAGTAGTGGCTTTCACAAATTGGACTACCAGCTGCAAATGAGTGCACAAAAAGTGAAAGGTTGCAAGTACGCGTTGCATTGGTATTGCTGCCGCATTGATTTTGTGGTTTGCCAGAAGGATCATAGATACTATTCGTGATACTTTGCGATGGCTGGAAGGCAACATTTTTTTCGCTTTTTTTCGAGTGATGCTCAAAGGATATCTGTGGCTGTAATGGAGCTTAGCTTTCATTGATAATGAGGGCGGGAAATACCTACATGTGTGCTATGCTTGTGAGCGGAGTGTACGAGGTGGTTGGAATGAAGCTCGGATCAAATAGTTCAGTTGTAGACATCATTTTCACATACCTATAAGCCTTTTGATAGATCCTTGCATACAACATCCTATGCCGGAGTGTGGAAAAAGGAGCACAGAAAAGGCCTACGAAAGAACTTAGTCTAGTCTGTGAAACCTGTATTTACTAACTCACAGCGGCAAAACCTCCGCATGGACGAAAATCCAGCAGATTTCTAACCAACGATGTTTGAAATGTCTGTATCAAAACTTCAATATTTGAGTTGGTAGTGATTATACTACAATGTGCTGGTATACTCTTTTTGAATTTCGAGGGATGGGCAAACGTTTTGAGGGGAAAAATGAAAGCATTCACGCAAGATAGCAAGAACCTGCTACTTGTTGAATGTTGAAAATAAATTTTTACACGGATGGATCCAAGCTAGAAAATAAAGTAGGCTGTGGAGTATTTTTTCAAAAGAATTAGGTCTAGAATTATCTGTCCGACTTTTCGAGTACTGTAGCGTCTATCAGGCAGAAGTCTTAACCATAACAAACACTACGATAAATACCTTCTTGGATAGCCGGACGGTCATCAAATTAATGGAGGCCGTTATAGTAAGAACAAAGTTTGCACAGGAATGCTCTAAATGATATTAGCACCGTCTTCAAGGTCAGTTTCATATGGGTTCCGGGACGTAGAGATATTGAAACAAATTTTAAGCCGATGAGCGAGCCAGAAAAGATACTAGTTTTCCACTGCTTGAGAAAAGAGGAAATATAGGAACTTCTATGGCAACTTGCAAACTAAGGATCAAAAATAACATTTTCCAGGAGGCCATGAAGAAAAGAGGAGGCCCGGCTAATTTGGACGCAAATAGATAAGAAAAGGGCAGGAGAATTGCTCAAACTCTCAAGAGAGAGCATCTTGAAGGTAATTTGTTCTGTCACCGGTCATTGGCTGTTAGTTAGGCCCTCTTCTAGGCAATGAGTATTTTCTTATGACTACTGCAGAAGTTCTAGAGATGAGGAAGAGGAAGAAAGAGTAGAACACTTCCTCTGTAATTGTCAAGCCTTAGCTAGGAGTGGAGCAAGCTTGTTAGGAAAATACTCATTTGACTCTCTTATAGAATTGTCCGTTGCTTGGATTAAATATATCCTACGCTTCATAAGAGCGTCTAAATGTTTGCCTGATGAATAAACACTACGGATCTACTTGGTCTAGGTGAGTTGCCTATTCTAAACGGACTGCCACGGCAACCCAACCTAACCTAACCTATGAAATATTGAAAATTGTGAGTCACAATGAATCTCACTGGAGGAGCTTCGAAAAATAGGTCCTTTGCGGTGTACATCATCACGGGTAACAGAGTCATCTGAATCAAAAAAATGCGTTTCAATGCATTAGTTAAAGACGATCCTTCTCGAGATAACCTACGAGGTTTTTCGTAGCATTTGGAGACCAAACAAAAAAACAAAACCATCAACATTTTTTTAAAAATCATAAAAAAAGCAAAAAATGAAAAAAAAGCTCTTAGAGCTACCTGTTGAATTATGCGAAGATGCTCAGTGGCTGTGGTCAAGCGTCCCAATTTTGTTCAAGCGTCCCATTTCGTAAATGTCAAACCTTTAAGTAAATTATGAACACTTTTGACATGTCATTTGTGTTACCATTCTCCAAAAAATAGGTGGTTCAAAAAGCAAACGTAATATGGCCCACCCTGTAGATACAAATTTACCAGAGACAGCAATAACAACATCATCGGCGTAAGCTATCACCTTACAGCCCGCCGATTCCAGTATTAACAGAAGTTTATTTACAACTGCGTTCCATAAAAACGGTGAGAGGACTCCACCTTGCGGTGTACTTCTACTTACCAATCTCCTGAGCACCGATTCTCCTAGTTTCGCCTCACCGATTCTGCTATTTAGCATTTTGCCAATGAAACCTACCAAGCACGGTTCTACCCCAAGATTAGTGAGTGCTGCAGTAAAGCACACAGAAAATGTTGCGGAGCTTAATTAATTTATTCCAAAAAATAAAAATATAAAAAGAATAGAATAAAGACCTTGTTGATACGTGCTAAAGCAGGCTCCCCACAATTAATAGAGAAAGCAGAGAACGCTTGAGAAATGAAAGTCTTGAATAATCAATCTGAACTGTAAGCGACTTCCACGAATAAGCCTTAAGCAAATAAAGAACTTTCCAAACAAAGCCCGACGCATTTGGTTATGTTGGTCGCAAAAGTCAACCTGCACCATTTCATTAATGCTCTTCATTAAAATTATCAACGTTATTTTTGCGGATATCAACTTTGTGACCTCAGTCGGTGTTTATATTTTCAGTTGACTTTGTCATCATCGCTTGACCCTACATAAAAGCGCTACGAAAACAAAAAGTAAAAAAAAAACAGAAACGACCAACTCTCTAACCGCTCCGCCACACTCACAGCAGCAGCGAAATCTTAATTGGCTACCAGCCCAAACTCAAATATGTACCTACCATAATACTTCGACAGATCGCCAAACATTTGCCTGACGCATCAGATTGTCGCAGTAGCCGTGAGCTGCGTGCTGCGCCTAGTAAATTTCAGTGTCGCATTCGTTGTCGTAATGAATGTCAAAGCCTGTGGCTTGACATTTACGATTATGACAATGACAACAACGATGTCGTTATACTTACTACAGCTGCCTCAATTGCTCCAGCTGTGCAGCTGCGGTTATTGCTGTTGTTGTTGTTGCGGTTGTTATGCATTGCCTGAATGACTAAGAACTCTGCTGAGCAGCTTTGCTGATGCTCAGCGTAAAACTTTTATTTAATTTTTATTTTAAATATTTTCCGAGTTGTTTATTTGCATTTTACGCTGGGGAAAGTTGCAATTAATATTAATTTAAATTAATGCAAGCAGAAATTTTATGAAAATGACTCAGCGATTGCCGCAGATGACTGCATGGAGTAGTGCGGAGAGAGTGCGGCAGGGGCTAAGATGAGGCGAGCGCACGAGAGAGCTGGATTATGTTAAGACTTTGTTAATTAATGTGATAAAAGCTGAAAATACTGTTTGCAACTTAAATAAAATAGTGCGCTAAGAAGTGGTTTTGAAATTGAAAAGGCGGTATGTTTGCTTGCTGTGGCTTGGAATGCAATTCTGTAGAGATTTTAATATCATATTTTGTTAAAGCAATGAATTGAGAAATCTTAAATGGATAGCTTCTGGAAAAATGTGGTTTTAAAAAATAAATTTTTTATATGATTTATACTTATAAGGCAAAAGTAATGCATAATTTTTACTTATAAACCAAATTTGTTTTACTTGCTAGGTTTTTCAGTTACCGAAATGAATGAAAATTATTTTTGTGGAGTTAAAATGCGAATTATGGGTGAGCTTTCGTTCATCTATTGCGTAGTGAGGTTTTCATAAAATGCATGTCATATATTATTGAGGTCGCCAGACTCTGATCACCTGCATGTGACCAGTTTTACAACTGGGAAACCAAGCATGGGAGCTGATAATACTTCTAATTTCTAACCCCTCAAAGATTTTGACCCGTACAGAAAGAGCTTTGGACTTAGCAAAGGTAGAACTAACATTATATTCTAATTTCACTCTCTCTTTCTATTTCTCATTTCTTTCCTTTTCCTTGCCTCTTCCTTTTTCTATTTTTTTCTCTCTTTCTCTCTCTCTCTCTCTTTTTATTTTTCTTTCTCTTTCTTTTTCTTTTTCTCCTTTTCTTAATCTTACCTTTCTCTTTCCATTCCTTTTCACTTTTTCTTGTCCTTTTCTCTGTCTCTTTCTCTCTCTCTTTCTATTTTCTTTCCCTTTTTCTTTCTCTTTCTCTTTCTCTTTCTCCTTCTCTTTCTCTTCCCCTTTCTCTTTATTTCCCATTTAATGTAATTATTATCAGATGGATGACTTTTAAATCTAAATTAGCGCAAAAATGAATGGCGCTCCCTAAAAATATTTTAATTTTCGAACTGTAAGTTTGACTTCTATTAACATTATCCTGTTGAAAGTATTATAAGCTTCTGGCAACAACGAAATTTTAAAGTGCTATTCTAATAGCGTTGAATTTTGGGCCTTTAAAATACGATATGAGAACAGCATTTGTTGTTTTGCTCAATAGGTTTAATAAAAAATAAAACCATTTCTGCAATGAATCGCAACTGTTGGAAAAAAGTTATATTTCACGAACTACTAAACTGTGTAAAAAAATCATTATATTTATTTGATATTATTTCTTTCTGGAACCCCCAACGCTGCAAATCGTATGACAGCCCCAGTTAGCTGGTCATTTTTGAATAAAAATGCTCCTTTAATTGTGATAAATCTATATTTTTCTATTAAAAATAAGGTGGCAACGCTATTTAAAAATATTTTGGGACTAAAGGTTTAATTTGAGTTGATACCCTTTTAGACTTTCCAATTCATTTATATCTTTTAATTGAAAAATAACGTGTCACTTCTTTTCAAAAATATTTTAGGATTAAAGCTTTTCTATTACCCTTGATACCCTTATTCTTATGTTTAATTAAATTTTAAAACTAATTTATATTTTTCAACTCAGTATTAGATGGCAACGCCATTCAAAATAACTTGGCTTGATACCCTAATTTATATGTCTAATTAAATTTTGTAATTAATTTATAATTTTGAGTTCAATATTAGATGGCAACGTCATTCAAAAGATTTACTGAATTATTTCTATCCTAAACACATTTCCTGTGATACTTAATCCTAACATATAACTCAATTGCGTTATAAAGTTCTATTCTTCTATTAAAAATTAGGTGGCAACGCTATTCAAAAATATTTTAGGACTAAAGCTTTGCTTAGCTTGAGGCTCTTATTCTTATGTTTAATTAAATTTTGAAAATAATTTATACTTTTAAATTAAATATTAGGTGGCAACGCCATGCAAAAGTGGATATGAATAAAAACTTTCTTTTAATTGTGTAATAAATTTCTATTCTACAATATATTAAAAATTGACTATATGTGACTAAAACCTTCCTTTTACTTGTTACCTTTACGCAAATGCTTAATTTAATTTTTGAAATCATTTTATTTTTCAATTAAATATAAGGTGGTAACACCATTCAACCGTTTTTTTTTTCATTATAACCTTCTTTTAATCGATTAATAAATTTCCATTTTTCTATTAAAAATTAGGGTTTAAACCCTGTAGAACAATTTTGAATTATAAATTTCTTTCATAAGCATGTTTCCTGTGATACCTATAGCCAAATATATGACTCAATTGGGTAATAATTTTTTTTATTTTTCTATTAAGAATTAGGTGGCAGTGCTCTATGACTAAAATTTAGAAAATTTTAACCAGTATAAAAAAGATTGGGACCTGCTGGTCTTTAACTTTATTCTCCAAAAACAAAAACAACTTTTATGTGAAACGGAAAAGCGGCAAACTAATCCTGAAAGAACATCAATTCATAGAAAGAAATCAATTCGTGGATTATTTTGTCACTTTAGAAACAATAAAAAAATCTATCGAAATTTATTTGTTTCTAAACAAAACACCCTTTACTCTTGAGAGCATACTTATAGATGCATACATATGCTTGTTTTCCAACTATACATAAAATATAATGTGAGTTCAAAATTAACGACCTTCAAATAATTATAATTGATCGAAAATTTTGGGTCGTGTGTATTTACCATACTGCTAAATTTTTGAATAAAATAAGGCAAGACGCCCTTACTTTAATAAATAGTTCACTTGCATCGGAAATAGCTTATTTTTTATACCAAATGCATGTTGAATTCAATTTTTCACATTACTTAACTTTTGACACCATTGCTACCTGGAAGAGCCTACCGCCAGGCGTAATTCAGTGCAAACGAAAGTAATACAGATGGGCACATATAATTTCAATAAATGTATATGTATTTAAAATTCACATAATTTATGCAAACTACCATCATAATGACTCTCATTTTTGCAAAGCACCCAACTGTTTCATTTGCGCATCCCACCACCCACAATCTCTGTTTCACATTCACTTACACCCATATGTAGTTGTATGTATGCATATGCTTATGGTAAATTCCTACGGCCACTCATTCGTTCATTCACTCTCAAATTTCTGCAATTCTCTTCCGCTTCAATTGGCCGATGGGCTGATGCGTAAATACCAAACAAACGCCATGCAACGCTGTGTATATTTGATGCAACCATGCGTGCCATTAAGCTCATTCATAATACTATTGTGTTGTTGTATTATGCCGCTTTGCATTTTGTTGTCAGTTTTGCATTGTTTTTGTTATAGCTGTCGCCGGTCGCATACATATTAACGGCATTTTCATTTCAATTTATTTTGATGACTCTTCTCAGCCAATCAACCATAAAGCTAACTGCTTCACGAGCGCCACAATCAAGAGAATGATTTAAATTATGAGTACCTATAGTATGCATGGTATGTATGTATGTGCGAGTATATTGGCAGGAACGTTGTAAATAGTATTAAATCATTACCACAACTATCCCAATGGACAAAGAGTAATAGTTCACATGGTTTGGCGTTGCAGCTTTATATATGTAAGTAATTATATGGGAACGTTGCGAGCAAGGAATTTAAATAAACGTAAATAAATGAGGCAGAAGTAACTATTACGAACGAATAATGGTAGTAAATGGAAATAGTGACCATTTCGCGTGTAAGCGGTGAAAAGTTTAAATTAAATTTTAAGTTTTGATCAACAGATTCAAGTAGTGAAATTTCAACCTGTTTTGATATGCCGCTAAAACGAGCTTCTTTTGCTATTAAGTGATTGTTTTATGAGAACTCTTATAAGGATTTACAGTACTGACAAAAAAGTTGTTTCTTGGAAAACTGGCCTTTGAAAGTACGCTCGAAAACATAAACAAAAATATTGTAAAGCGTTTTGTAAACTTACAAAGATTGAGCAGCAAATGCTTATATAATGGCTGATTTGGGGGTACGCATATCCTACGGGGTTATTCTTCTCGAAAGAATTGGCCACCAAGATCGTGCTCTTTGATCCCGCTAAAACTTTACTCGTAAAAAATGTTATAAGTCGATTACTGAGAGAAATGTTATTGTGAATGTTCTAGAGCGAATTTTGACGAAGCTGATTTTTGCGACAAATTTTAACCCTCTAGCTTCGCTTTTTTAAGATGAACGGAAAAGGTTAGGTCCATCAGGGGTCCCGTGGAACGAGAATAATTTTGAGACCTTAAATGGTTTACGTCCAGAATATTAATAATCGGCTTAAAATAACGCACAGGCTACTTCACTACCTACTGCGTTAGCATTTCCTCAACGGAATGGTTTGTCTACTGGGACTTTATGCCGATTATGTCTGCCGTACTAATGGAGAATCTCATGCATCTGCTTACGAATCTATGTAGCGACGTTTCAAGATAATGCCCAAAATACGTGAAACACCTGGCATGGAATCGCTATTTGTTGATTGGATAGATATACACCTTCCTTGCTGGTTATTTGTCTGAACTTCAGCGGCGGTGCATGCCAGATGGTTCGCTATTGGCTGGCTTTTCATGACAAAACTACAAAAATACACAAGAAGACTTGCTAATACTTGCCTTATTGGACCTTTCGTGTGGTCACTGTTGGCTTCAGAGTTGGGGCCAACCAATTCGCAAGCACGCACTAATCTAGTCAGTTTTGGTGGCCGCCTGGCGCGACCCTAACTTGGACTCTGCTAATATTTTTTGAGTAAAGTATTGCTATAGGTTCCTATGGCTTTGAAGAACATTTTAATTTTCTTTTCGCAGCGTGATTTTGCAATTCAGGTCTTAAGTAACCTCAATTTACTATAAAACAAATTTGCTGATTTAAACTGTTTTAGTGACATCGAAATTTCGTGGATCACATTAGCACGCTAAGACCTACAATCATTCTCGTTTGGGGCACGCAAACATACACCTTGTAATGAGGAAGGTGGAACGCTACTCTTAAGTAATACAAAAGCGGTTCCAGAGTGGGCGATGGTTCCAAACGAGGAGGAGTTTTTTAATTTCCGAACATACCATTGCTGCGATGGAAGCTGTGACGCCATTTTAAACCTCCTTATATGCAAAAACAAAAAACTATCGGTTGAGCGACGCACTCCTTTCTACCTCTTCTTCATCGATTTTGACAAGGTGTTTGACATTCTCAGACATGAAGCAAAAGGGGGTACCTGATAGCCTTATAACCGAATGAAAAAAGCAGTCAAGATTCCACGATTTTAATAGGAAAGCCTACGACTCATTTCAGCTGGGTGTTGCCACCAATTTGTATTATTGAAGGTGTTGCCACTGTTTGTATAAGTTTATTAAAAAAATAAATAGTATATGTATTAGTGTTACGACAAATATTTTTAAGAAAAAGTTATTACAAAACCATCTTTTTTATAGCGTTGCCACCTGAATTTTAGTGCACAAATTGCAATTTGTTACACATTTTAGTTGATTACTAGGGTATAGGTATCAAATGAAAGGTGTTTAAAGAGAATTTATCAAAAAACTTATTTTAGCTGGTGTTGCCACCTGCTTTCTGGAAATTAAAATTTTTTTTTATAAAAATGGATTAATTGCAAAAAATTATAAATGCATATATCAGCGTAAAGGTAAATATATGCGGCTTTAATACAAAAGATGTTGCCATCTAATTTGAAGAAAAAATTTAAATTAATAACAAAATATAATTGAAGGTGTGAATATGGATATCAAACAAAATGTGTTCAAAGGACAGAAAAGAATTTTTATTAAAATTATTTGTGTATAACGTTGCCACCTAACGCATAAAGCGTAAATGGAAAATACAAATACAGCTGAAGTTAGTATTAGATAATGGGTATCACGAAAAGTGGACTGATAATCTATTGATTAAAAAATATTTTTTGAACGGCGTTGCCACTTATTTTTTAAATCAAAAGCTATTGGAATTAGCTTATAATATAAAGGTATTTATAAATAATAAATAAATGAATGTCAAAAACAGAAATTGTTTGCCTTTTGCTACAAGTATTTAATGTTTTGCCTGCTTTATAAAATTATTTTATGCGCCAGCGCATCCGTGGGCACCAGCAAGTAAACTATAAAATTGTGCTTTCTTTGGAAACCACTAATTTTTCACAATGCACAATAAATGCGCTGAATATCATTTTCTGCACCCATTACATACAACACCCATTAGCCTGCAGCCTGCAAATTTAATGCTTATTGGTTTATAGCCGGAAAACCTTAAGTAAAACTTGTATTCTTTGCCATGAAACAGATAAAAGTGAAAAAAGAAAGAAAAACAACTTCAAAAGAATTGCATAAAATTCACTTAAATCTGCTGCATGCTCGCTTGCAATTTGTTAGTGTACATACCAGCGCGCCCGGTTCCACTCACAGCTTTTGCTTTCCGGCCACAATTTTGCGTGATACGCAGCAACATTTCCGCTTAATCTGCGCATTTTATTTACAGCTTTTTTCGCTTTAGCCTGCACTATACAAACTACCACAAACCCATACACACATGTACATGCAGACAAGTATGTAAATATATGTGCATATAGCATTCAGTGACCAGTGGCCAAAGAACGAAAGGCAGGAAAGGTAATTGTGTAAATAGGCAAGGCCATATTGAAAATGGATGCAGCGTTGCCAGCTGTACGTAAAGTGTGAAATGTGCATGCATGGCTTATGATAAAATTTTAAATACAATTTATTGCATTTAAGTAGTCGTGTGGCTCATTTTATGTGCACAACAGCAGACTACAGTGGCTGGTTGTGGCAACTCAATAACTTTGCGGTGCTTTTTAATATTCAAATATTATTTTATTTACAGTTGTTGTTCTTGGTATTTAATATATAATTGCCCATTGCAATATGCGTTGAGCGGTTTAACTCTTGAGTGACCAGCTCAAATTTATATAAGCTTAAATAACCCCAACGGCTGTGTAGCCGAGCGTCTGACGGATATGTGTCCGGCCTGTTGCTGCACCCAAGTCAGCTGCCCGACAATGGGGACAAATATCGTATATAACTGGAAATTTATGCGCGCATTTAAGTGTTGTTGGTGGTAGTGGTTGTTTTTTGTTTTACCAACTATCAGCACTTGCTTGCAGAATTTATTTATGCGCCGCATATTTTTCTGCTCATTTTTGCATTTTTTTTTCATTTCACTTGCAGAGCGAAGAAAGTGTAGCACTTTTCATATCACAGCAACGTTTAAACTTGTAAATCAGGCTATGAATTTTATGGTTTCACTTTAGCGCGTATTTCTGTCTCTCTCCCTCACTCTGTAAACAACTTGTATTGGCTTGGTTTTGGTTCGTTGGCCGCAGCGCAGATAAAAAATGCGTAATGCGTAATGCGTTTCTTTGCCTTTTATTGCGCTGATGGCACTCGTGCACGCACAGGGTTGCATTTGCTATCTCTGTACATATTAAATATGCAAGCATATGCAGACGTTGGCGGTCCGGCAGGACACATGGACAGACGAGACGTGCGAGTTATGCGCGCATTTTAATTAATTTGCGGTTTTCTTGTGCGCGTCATACATTTCACTAAAGAAATTAATTTGCAATATGTACGATAAGAGTGTTGGTAGGTGGCGAAAAATGTATTGCAGATAATGTCGTTCAGCTCAAAATACGAGTCGCAAATTTATTTTTGATTGATAGAGGCATTCCAAGTAAAGCGAAACGTGAATTGACAGTTTTGCATTGAAAAAAATGAGCAAATATGTGGATTTTAGATATAGGTTGGTAAATATATTGGGTGCATAAATAGGAAAGCGAAAATCTATGGCGAAATCATAGCGCAGTTCTATGTACAAATGAAGAAAGAACATTTTTGTAGAACATTTTACCGCTCTACCTGGTCAATAGCTGGCCCTGAATTGTCGCTTTTGTGGGAAAGCGCAAAAACTACTCAAAGAATCAGATCGACATGGACCTACGGACTAGAAATTTGGGGGACTGCCAGTAAATTAAACCTACAAATCATTCAGAGAAGTCAATCTAAGATGCTAGGGACAATCACAAACGCAAATTGGTACATATAAAATGACGATATTCACCGCGACCTCGGCATAGACACTGTCACTGAAGCAGTAAAAAGAAGCAGCAGTAAGCACATCTTGCGACTATTAGAGCACAAAAACCATGAGATTAGACTGATGCCGGAAATGGAACTTAAACCAAGAAGACTAAAGCGCAAAACACCCACAGATCTTGCTCATACTGTAATATAAAATAAAATATAATAATATAAAATTATAGAAAACTAAGTATTAGTAAAATTGTAACTAAATACCACCAAAGACAATGATGTTCTCTTTCAAAGGGAAGGGACATTTTAATTCCAAGCCCTAACACCAATTACTTATTGTTAATATTAACAGATCGTAATTTATAATGGAAATAACAAAAAAAAAAAAAAAGAAAGGGACAAAATGGGTCAATAAGTCATAAAAAATTTGTGTCAAAAAATTCTACTATAGGGAAGTGGAAGCCTTGACTGTCTAAAGAAGAGTTCAGACGTGAACTTTCAAAGCGGCGATTCACGTATTTGAAATACTAAGAAGGACGCTCAGAGAAATGTACAAGTGGACGGAATTGGTCAGACTGGAAGTACATAAATCCAGGTAAGACGGACTTAGTGTTTTTTTTTTGTCTTTGTCGGGACAACTAGCAAGTACAGCAGTTAGACACAATTAAGCTCATTGTTCTTTAAATCTACCCGAACTCCGAAAAAATCTGAGTAGATCTTGTGGTACCAAGACGGACTTTTCTCAAGAAAGCACAAGATTCACAACTGGTCACCGCCGAGATTTGGAGGAGTTGAATTAACACTTAAAACATCGACTAAGTCCCTAGGGGTTATTGTAGATAGTAAACTCTCATGGAGATTCAATGTGAAAGAAAGAGCATAGAAAGCCCCTAATGCCTTAAACACATGCAGGAAATTGCTTGGCAAGACTTGAGGCTCTGGACTCACACATTGGATAAACATAGCGGCCATTAGATCAATAATGCTCTATGCATCGCTAGTAGCTAGAAGATGGTGGTACGTTAAAAGATTGGAGAGAAGCGCACAACTCCAACAGCGACAATGGAAAGACTTCTCGACTGGCATCTATTAAAATTAGTAATAAGAAACTCAGCCAAAAGATCTGCATTAAGACTGAGGATGACTGAACAATTCTCGCAAAGACTTTAGGGTCAGAGTAACATATAGGGATATGTATGGAATTTACATAAAGAGCGATGGTCCGGGCGGGAACGCTGCAGAGCTGCAAAGTATTTTGTGACAAGCCCGAACAGAAAACTGTGGGACTTTCTTCTAAAACTTCGACAGAAAGACATTCGGTTGATGGTCGTTATTATTACATGACACAATCCATGGGGTCAACATATGACCACCATTGGAATCATTGAGGACCCAATTTGCCTGTCTTGCTTAGAGGAGGCGGATGGCACAGAGCATTTTTTTTTGTGAGTATCCCACATTTGCTAGAGCAGGGCTCGTTCTCTCAAACTGGAGGATATTTTCAGATTTATCAAAGAAGTTGGGAAATTCCCACAGGTCTACCTCTATACAGCTATTCTATCCCATCTTTTTCCTTCTGTTACTTCTCTCCTTTCTTTCTTGACTATCTACTCTTTCACTTTCCAGAGTTTTAAATACAATGGGCTTTTTAGCCTGAGTGTTTAGGATTTACCAAATCTCTGAGTGCTTCTTGGCTCGATCTTGCAAATTTCAACATATGGGACATAAACGGAAGGTCAGACTAGGTTATTCCACCAGTAAACTTTGGCAAGAGGTTTGGTTTTGTAATAGAAAAGAATGGCTGGCAGAATCACTTACATAGAATCCGATTACCACACATACAATTTCTTTACAGATGGATTCAAAAAGACGGAAAGAGTAGGAATGGCTACCTTCTGCCTACAGTTTGATCTCCAAAAGTCTTTCAGGCTTCCTAATCATTGCAGCATAATTCAAGCTGAGATCTATGCTGTAATCAAAGCAGCTGAATTTAGCATAGGAATTTACTTCCCTCGACACTCGTGCAGTCTTCAACTATAGTCAAACTGCTATTAAAGCAATAATGGCTGTAATGACTAGCTCGGAATGCGTGCAATACTGTAGGTTCAAAATGAATGAGCTCTGCCAGAATATACAGGTCACAATTTACTGGGTACCAGGGCACAAGTGATTGGAGTGAAATGAGATAGTTGAAGGCCTCGACCTCCCACCGAGTTTGGCAAAATAATGGTAGGAACTTGCAGCACGAAAATAACCAGCACGTATCAAACGTCAATGTTGATTGAAAACTATTTATCCCTTAACTTATTGTAATACCAACAAATACCGGCATGTGCTGCTTTGCAGATTTAGAAATCAGGAAGCATACATTTTTTATCTACGCTTCGCTCTTCATATCCGATTTTCCCGCTTAGAGGGACGGACATATGCACAAAGAGTAATTACGAATTTTTTTTTTGTAATTTTACTAGTAATAGTAAATAATTCTAATTTTTTTAAAAGCGGAATAATGTTAAAAAATATTAAACTTTTATAGCAAGAAAACTCTTTCACGCGGCCCCAAAGAAAAAAGTCACAACGTGTTAAATCACAACATTTCGGTGGCCAATTGTGATCACCTCTTCGAGAGATAACACGGTCCGGAAACTTTTTCCGTAAAAGATCAATGGTTTCGTTGCTTGTGTGGCACGTAACGCCGTCTTGTTGAAAATAAACGTTGTCCACATCAATAAGCGGTTATCGCGCCAATTAAGAAGAAGAAGAGAAAGGAGATATAAATAAAATTAGCCCAGCTTCTCCTTCTCCCTCATGGAGGGATCTACAGTTTTAAGTCGACTCGGAAGGTGGAATGATGTTCGTTTGTACGCATTTTTTCGGGCCGATACGAGGCCAATTTTATTCGTTCTTTTTTCATATTATGTTGTACAAATTGTGTTTTTAGTGAAAATTGCTGCAGAACTTGCCCGATTCTTAGATTAAGTTTCGAATTAACATTCATTTTATATGTAAAACTTTTTTTGAATAAATATGCGAATTTTTCGTTATTGTGAAACGATTTGTGTCGCAAATTTTTAAATAATAAACACAGAGGTTTGTACGCTCTTTAGAAGAGAAATGCTTCAGTACACATACACGAACGCCGAACTACTGATTTGTGTTTTGTGTGCAGCTCATTTGTGTGAGCAACAAGTGTGTTGACCAAGGATAATAGATTTACCAAGGTTTGCCAGACAAGAAAACAGTTATTCGCCTCTCAGAGAATTTCACAGAAGTTGTGTTTATGTCAAACGAGATATACATTTTGTAAGAACAAAGGAAATGTTCAAAAGGTTTGTTTACGAATACCGCACACCAGAGCACACCACTTTATATGCTACATTTCTCCTTGTGATGTGGCAGAAAAAAATTTTTTTTTTTTTGTTTTTGCAGTTTCAAGCAGACCTGGTAAATCTATAGGCCTTGTGTGTTGACAGTTTTCTTTGGGTATTCACATCAATAAGATTACAATAGAACACATTGTTCCCGAATTGATACGAATTGAAAAAAATAACATTACATTTTCGGAATGGCAGATTTAAATAAAGTTGTGGATTTATTTACCGAAGAGGATGAACACATGAATACACAAAATTCAGATAACTCCAACGATATGAGCGTGTTTGAAGACATGGGAATTCAGATCGATGAGGACAATGTGATTGTTGTTTCAGACGAAAATTCAACGAACAACGAGTCAAAGACGGAAATTGTTCATCACGAAACGAAAACACAATCCGAAGTTCTCAATCGAGAGCTGGAGCGTGAATACCATTATGATTGTAATGAACTAAACACATTTGCGACATCAAATTTAACGAAATTGAATGACCAACAGCAACATGTTTATGATACAATCATGAATAATGTTAGCCATGGAACTGGTGGATTGTTTTTCTTGGATGCTCCTGGGGGAACAGGAAAGCCCTTTTTGATTTCATTGATATTAGCAACAATTCGATCAGATAATAACGTTGCATTGTCACTCGCTTCTTCCGGAATTGCGGCTACATTACTGGAAGGCAGTTGCACAGCACATTCTGCATTAAAGTTGCCTTTGAATATGCAGGTAAATGAAACAGCAACATGTAAAAACATAGTTCAACATTACAAAAACCATGATTGGCTCAGCGAAAGAGCAATTTTAGCTGGGAAAAATAAGGACGTCAATGATATAAATGCAGCTATTTTAGATCAAATACCTGGTGACATAGTTGCATATAAGTAAGTCAATGGACACTATTACTCATCAAGATGATGTCGTAAATTATCCAACTGAATTCTTAAACTCACTCGATTTGCCAGGCCTACCACCTCATAATTTACGATTAAAAATTGGAGCACCGATTATTATGCTGCGCAACATTAATGTGCCACGACCTTGCAACGGTACCAGACTCGCTGTGAAGAAGCTAATGGGTAACGTTATCGAAGCAACAATTTTGAAAGGGAAGTACAAAGGAGAAGATGTTTTGATACCCAGAATTCCACTGATTCCGACGGAGTTACCATTCGATTTCAAACGTTTGCAGTTCCCTATTCGCCTTGCCTTCGCTATGACAATTAATAAGGCGCAAGGACAGTCTCTACAAATGTGCGGTATTAATTTAGAATACCCAATTTTTTCTCATGGATAATTGTATGTAGCTTGCTCACGAGTACGCAAACCATCGTCATTATTCATTTACGCGAAAGATGGAAAAACCAAAAACGTTGTCTACCAAAAAGTGTTACAATAAAGTTCGAATGAAATTGTATCAAAGAATTTGCTTTGTTTCGTATTAATTTTATTCTCTTTCAGCAAATCATTGAATTTATCGCCTAGCGAAGCGGGCGAGGGTACGCTAGTGTAATAATAAAAATAGAGCGCGTAAGTAAAATTATATTTAAAAAGCAATAAACTGACTCGCACTGAATTTCTGAAAGCAGACGGCAATCTATGAACAGTCATACAAAAATCTGCCTCGCTAAATTAAATTTTTTCCTCTAATACCTGCCAAAATACCTCAGCTTATGTTAGTATTTATAGCTCTTTATTGTTTGCTGTCTACATCATTTCCTGGCATGCATTATTCCAGGATTAGGTCTTAGAAATAGCGAAACATTTAATATTCTTAAATAGTAACAATTGTCGTACCAACTAAGGCTGGTTGCAGCGTACGTGTGCGTGTTTGGGTGGTCTATGAGACAGGAATGTGTGTTTCCACATGAATTCCTGTTACCACACAGCTATACTACTACACACACGCATACTCATATACACATATTTTGCTATACAGCGTGAGAAAGCAGCAGCGCCTGAAAGTCGATGAAGAGCCAACCGCTCTGTGTAAGACACATTGATAAAGGCTCAAATACTCGGCGGAGGCTATGAATTGGGCTGATCTATTTAAAAATTCACAAAGCATTCAATGGTGAACGGATGCACGAGCACACTTTGATTACTCAATGGGGCTAACAGTGATGACGCAACTGCCAGCGCCAACGCCAACGCAAACGCTACTCAAAACATAAGACAGCCACGCACATCAGGTGGAACGTGTGCCGCAGAAGCGGATAAATAGCGTAGCGAGTAAAAAGAAAATATAGTTTGCGAGCGTGTAACAGCTTTCGTGGAGGAGTTAAGCAAAAGAATTCTAAAACACAAACGCCGTCATTCTCTTTTCGCTGCCTTAGCTCATCAATACGAATTGGTATGCAACTCACATGCCACTTGGACGCAAATGTCTACTTTTCGGTGTAGGCAAGCATGCTGCGCCTTGAAGAGTGCAACACGCGCTACTCTAGTATGAATTTGTGTGCTCGAGGAAGCGTAGCGGAAAGCTATCGAAAAAGGTTCGTAAATGCCAACATGAAAATGACAGCATTAAAGTTTAATTTTAAGTAAAACAAAGGATGGACCCACGGCAAGCAAGGCGATTTTGTTTGTCCATGCTATGAAAGAAAAAAATATATATAAAAAAAAGCAAAAAATATTTCCTACTCAATATGCCAAACATGTGCGCTGCATAATAGTTGTATATGTGAGAGCGACGCGCCCACACGTTCATTCGCAGTATCGAGTAACTAAAGCTTATAAGCCTTTACATGTGCGATTGGATAAGCATGAAAAAGAGTGCACTGTCATTGCCATATAAACATAAAAAATTACAATGAATAATAGTTGACATAGAAAAGGCTACGTGTGCGCTTGGCATGCTTTTAGGCGCAGCCGCACACACTGACACATACAAATAAACGCCAGCTCTTGCATGTGACGTGTGCATTGAAGCGAGCGCATAAAATCCAAATAAAAAGGGCCTTCTCGCATTAATGTGCTACGTGTTTGATTTCGCACACACACGCGAATATATAGTACTGTTATATGTGTGTGGGTATGCAAACATGACCAATGCCGGCCCCCAATGCCTCTTATTAGATGTTAGTTTTGAAACTATTTCCACTGTGCTGCACTTTATTGGTTTAACATAACTGCTTGCCTGCCTGATTTTGCTTGCTTGCTTGCTGTTGTTGCCTCTGACGCGTGCCTTTGGACTGAATGCAGCTTAAGCACCTATAAATATGCAATGAATGTTGTTCAAAAAGTCGTTAATACGCCCCAAGAGGATAGTGATGGGGGTGTGAGTGTGTGTAATAAAAGTGTGTGTGTGAAATAAGAGTGGGTGTGTGTGTGAAATGGGTGTGTGTGTGTGTGAAATAAGACTGCGGCTGTGTGTTTGTTCCCATGTGGCGTTAATAGAAACGCTTGCAAATTTACTTGATATGTTGTTAGCTAGATAGTCTGTAGGTATATATGTGCGCCTATAAGCATACTTCATTGTGTTTGTGTGGCACTGCAACAACATAAACTGCATAGGGCAGCTTTTTGTTGTAGGGTTTAGGCGACTGCTCAACCAAGGCTGTGTACTGTTTGTGACATACAAAGGCAAAAGTTATTTTTAAATTTTTAATTCGCCTATTAAATCCGTTGAGTGGATAATCGTTGGTGGGTGTGTGAGACAGTGGAATTGGAAAAAATCGATTTTCATTTATATAGCGCTTGAAGAAAATGAGAAAATTGGTTTTAAGTTACTTGTGCGGAATTTCGAGCAAGTAACTAAAATACGCCACTCGAGGTTGGAAGTGGGAAAAAATATAGGATATAAAGAACTTTTAATGACTAAATATGCACAGGGGTCGTTTGAAAAGCTAGAAAAGATAGAAACATGGCACTACTGGCGCATATCGACGCATATCGTTCAGTTAGTAGCATCTCATGGAGGAGCATATGTTTCAGTCCGATCGCTCCGTCTCTTTGTGTTTGACATTCGTTTGAATCGAGGAAGTGGAGTGATTTTTCTTTCTCTTTCCCGACAACGTACCAGCTCACGCCTCAGCAGTTGTGGTCGCAAAATGAAGAGATATAGGGTTTCAATTCGTTTCACATCCCACCTCATTCTCTAAACTTGGCTTCCTCGGATCCCTCGGACTAATGGAAATCGGGGTCCAACTTGTTCCACAGCCCACCTTATTCTCTAGACTTGGCTCCCTCGGATCCCTCGAACTAATGGAAATAGGTTTCCAACTTGTTTCATATCCAGATTTGGCTCCCTCTTTCCAGACTTGGCTCCCTCGGATTCTTCGGACTATTGTTTGTTCTCCAATTTGAAGAAATGAGTGGCACTCGAAAGGACCGAAGTTATTTTACCTATTGTTGTGTGTGGAAGTATAAGGTGTACAAAAATGTTGATGACTTTTCCGAGCGCGGCTTGAAGCGAGTGACGACAAAAAAGCAGGATAAAGTGCGTCCAATTCTTTAAGCGGGACCCTTCTTTGCGACTACGCCAAGCACGATCAGTTCTTGCTAAAAAGGGAATAGATGTGAGTATCAACACCATTGAACGTCGACTGAAAGAGGCGAACATATGTATCCTACCGTCCCACATCATCAAAACCACTGCTCTAATGAAACGAGAATGGCGTCACAGTATAAGAATGCCTTCCCAGTCCCCAGACGTCAACGCTATTGAAAATGTGTGGGGAATTATGAAAACGTATCTTGCCGGAAGGCCAGTCCATGATTTAAAGCAACTCGTGCGTCAAGTTCGCAAAATCTAGTCCTGTTTGTTGACGAGCTATGCAGAAAAGCTGGTTCAAAGCATGAAGAAGACGCCAGGCTATACGCGACAACGATGAAGACTGCACGGCTTATTGAGTAATTGCGACTCGTAGTTTTGTACATACTTTTATTTAAAATCTCGGTTTCTTTTTTCTGATACAGACTGTAGTTTGGTGACCTAAAAAAATTAGTGATATGCGTGAGCTCATATTTTCAGATAGTCACATGAACTTAAATCAGACTTAGGCATGCTTGGTCATTTATTCTACTCAAATACATTTGTTTGTGATTGAACATTTGGCCGTCTAATTCTTTATAATTTCACTAGTACTCCAAAATGATCCCATCGATTGTTTCGAAAGCGTGCAAAAGTGTATTGATCTCCATGGCCAATGTTTTGAAAAACAATAAAGTCATTTTCGTTTAAAAATATTATTGCTTGTCCCAGACAAAACTTAAGTAGTAATTTTCGCGTCACTAAAGCCACCTATTTCAAAAATTGCTAATGCTTGAATGCACTTTAAATAAATAAATTATTATTTAGCTTACCCAAATTTCCAAAACTATTCATACTATAAACGGATTTTGATAGTTCGACACATACCTGAAACGAAAAAGAAATGTATACAGTTAAATATTACAATTTTCAAATTGAGTTGAAAAAACGTTTCAATAAAAAGTACTTTAAAAACACATCAACATGCACTCTTTCACAGTACGCGTACATATGAAAACAATATTTATATGATAATTGCACATATACATGGTGGCGCAAAGTTAATCACCCTATTGGCAGAACCTCGAGAAGAAAACGACAGCAGCTTTTACTTGTCATCTCATTCGTGATTATCGCATGGCTTCAGACGATGCCATAGCAGCCATATCGAGGAAAACCCCTATAGGTCTCTCGGTCAAAGAGCTGCAGAGGCTGTATAACCTAATACGAGAAATACCGCCTGGAGTTATTAAAGAAGAAGAAAGGCAGCGAATCATTAGAGAGTGGCAGCAACATGGGATCTTTCTAGAAATAGGCGTTGGACGCACAAACTGCTACCAGACATAGCGAAATTGTACCGAAATAGAAGCACGTGGAAATTGACTTCTACGTGTCGCAACTGCTGAGCGTATCTACTATACATTGCTTTAATTTGAAAAAAACGACGCCTTTTGCCCGGTCTGCCCGGTTTGTCCCGACGGACCGGAGACAGCAAGGCATGTGATATTCCTGAGCCCGCGATTCGACACCGAAAGCGAAGATCTTCGCAGGGTTTTTGGTGAGCATCTCACAGAGGCAAACCTTACAAAATAGCTAGCATTAAGTGGTTTAGCGGCGCGTATCATGAAAAAGGCTGCGTGATGAAAAGGCAAACCTAAGCCACCAACAGCTTGATTTGCAGGCTGATGGAAATGCTGAGGAGTCATTGTAAGACCAACTTTGAACAGATTCTCGTACTGACAGAGACTGATTGATTTAAGTTAAATTAATGTAGAGTTTGCGTGAGGAGCAACAATTCGGTTGGTTGAGCAAGTTTTAGTTCGGGTTAAAGTCCCACAGTGACGGGCACAATGGCCATCTCGGCTTTCGACGCGTTCCTCTTACTAAACAAAAATATAAAAGAAAGACTGGAAATTGGAAAAAGAAAATTTTAAGGTTTATAATTTTTGGAAATGGTATCATACGCCAATCTTATTTGGCACTTGTAACCTGGAGAGCTGCAGTGTACTAATAGAGCGTTTTTCAGTAAGAGCGCTTCAACTTTTTTTTTTTAATAAAACACAAACGGTTTGACTTTTTTAACTAATTTTTTTTTATTATCGAGTTTGAATATATACATTTAAGTATGAAATTCGATTTCTTTTGCATGACCACCGCGTGCACGTTTTACGAAGTCCAATCGTTGAATCCAATTTTCGACCACTCTTTTGCATAAATCGGCCGAAATTCCAGCAATTTCGCGTTCAATATTGGCTCTGAGCTCACAAATCGTCGCCGGCTTGTTACTGTAGACCAATGACTTCACATAACCCCAAAGAAAATAGTCTAGAGGCGTCAAATCACACGAGCGCGGCGGCCATTCGACCGGTCCATTTCTGGAAATAAAGCGCTCTTCGAACTTACTCTTCAACAAATCAATTGTAGCGTGTGCTGTGTGGCTTGTGGCCCCGTCCTGTTGAAACCACATGCCGTCTAAGTCCATACCATTCAATTGCGGCCAAAAATAATCGTTTATCATGTCGCGGTATCGATTTCCATTCACAGTAACGTGGCGATCGTTCTCGTCAACGAAAAAATATGGGCCAATTACGCCACCGGCATGTAAACCGCACCAAACAGTGATTTTTTCGGGATGCAACGGTACCTCATGAATCACGTGTGGATTGCTTTCTGCCCAGTAATGCATATTTTGCTTGTTGACAAAGCCATTGAGCCAAAAGTGAGCTTCATCACTGAAAATGATTTTTTGGAAAAAATCTGGATCATTTTCGAGTTGATCTTGAGCCCAATTTACGAATCGACGTCGCTTCAAATGGTCAAACGGCTTCAGTTCTTGTGTCAGCTTGATCTTGTACGGAGGCAGGCCAAGATCTTTTCGCAAAATTCGCCACAATGACTACACAGAAAGGCCCAATTGTTGAGAACATCGTGTGAGCGACACATTTGCGTCTTACAAACAGTTGAGCAATGGAGGGCGTAAAGGTCAAAATAAAGATTTACAAAAATTTTTGCGCCACCTGGTACTTTCCTACATTCAAAATCATTTCCTTTTATTCACTTAAAAAAATTATAAAAAAATAAATGGATAATTATTTTTTAATCTTGTTGTTTGCTTGTTCTTTCCAACATTCAAAATCATTTCTTTTTATTCAGTAAAAAAATTATAAAAAAAATGGATGATTAATTTTGCGCCTTACATATGTATATACAATACGATACAATAAAAATTAGTACTACTTTCCCATTAGCATTAAAAAATTTAATATATTTTAAGACATTCGCCAAAATATAATATTTCAGGAAAAATATTAAGATTTACGCTGAATCGGATTCTAAAGGGCCTCCAAAAGTGCCATTATTTTGGTTTCATTGATACAATTTTTAAATATTTTTATGCAGAACTTTTAAGTAAAGAACTCTTCTATCTCTTCTAATACATTCGCCAAAGTTTTCCGGAAAAATATTAAGATTTACGCTGGGCCGATTTTATGGTAGCCCCCTAATTTTTAAAAAAATTTATGCACACATTTTTATGCAGATAAAACTCTTCTATCTCTTCTAACTGAGGAGACTTTTTGGAAGAAATATTTTCAAACACTAATATTGTCTACAAAAAAGTTCACTTAAATCTTAATATTTTTTTGATATATTTTGGCTGAAGCCATAAAATACAATAGTTTTTACAATTGTGGTGGAAAAATCGCTACCTTTTGTTGTGAGGCATATTAAGGTCTGGTTTTAAGCATCCTATTTTTAAGTCAGCAGCCACTCGACCATTAGCAGATGTTACTTTAAGCGAGTTAAAGTTTTTCTACAGTTTGTTAGATGGCATACATTTTTTTAATTATTATATATTCTACACTTGCCAGGTAATATGCCAAAATAACCAAATATTATTTTTTGTGCTTCTCCCAAAATTAATCAAAGGGATTAAATTAATTTGTATTCCATTAACTTTCATTTAGCCATAAAGTATTTGCAGCTGAATAAATGAAAAACACTTGTTTAACAATATACATATATACGAACATATGTGCGCAGTCACCTCCTTTCACCTTTCGTCAGTAAGTTAACAAATTTCAAGCGCAACCAAGTGAATAAATCAATAAATTCAAAATACTTCCACAGACTATGAGTACAAGTGAATGGTGAAAGTGAGGTCCCCGTACACTAAGTGAATTGACACAAATCCTAATACACGCGGCATCGCCATAGCCGACTGACTGACAGATAGCAGGCGCTGAGAGTGCTGGTCCGTGCCTGTGCTGCCATGGCGGCCAACTGTGCGGCTAACAAGTGCCTGGCGCTTGCCAATCGAAGGTGGCTCACAATCGTAGGCAAATAAATAAGTAAATGTACCTATGTACGAGCATATTTACATGGCCGCCAGGCAACCGATGAGTCCACCAGAGGCACGCCAACTCAAGCCAAGCGAGTGAGTCAATGTTATCTGGTTGGAAGAAAACACTTGGAGAAAATAGCTATTGACTTTTCGCCTACTGCTGCGGGTATACAAATGCGAAAATCATGTCTATGTAGGGGTGTGTGTATACAAGTATACGTAAGTGTGGATATCTGCTTAGAGAAGTTTTCCGCCAGCGGCATACAAAGTAGGCGAAATATATTGTTTGCAAAAGAATCACTAAAAAACGCTTGCGAAAAAAGTAGTGGAGGCATATGAAATGTTTCTGCTGACCTAGTAATCTATAGTCAGCGGCTGACTGACAGCGGCGTCGAACAGCAAAAAGCAAAAAAAAAAAACAAATTAATACAATGTTATTTAGTGTATATGTAAGTATATGTATGTGTATATAAATATGTATGTGTTCATATGAAAAACGACTCAATTGCAAATCAATGTCGAGCTTAACGAGGCCAACAAATGGAACAACAATAAAATGGTTTTAAAGAAAATCAGAGAAAAGCGTTACAGGAAATAAAAAAAGAAATTACAGTAAATAAGAATAACGGCATGCAAAAAATATTCAGCTGCAAATGCCCGTAACAATAAGAAGAGTGAATTGTGTTGACTTATTTTGGCGCCTTAAAGTATATGGCGAAGGTTAGAGGTAAAATAAGATAGAAAAATAAATGAAATAAAGTTTAATAAAATTCGGTTAATAAACTAAAGTAAAGTAATAAATAAATAAAGAAAGAAAAAAAATTAAAAATTAAATAAAAAAGTAAAATTAACAAAAATAAATAAATAAATAAAAAAATAAAATGTAATAGAAAAAAATAAAAACTCAGTGGAATTAAATAAAATCTAATGAAATAAAGTAAAATAAAATATAATAAAATGTAGCAAACTGAGAGTGTTTTTTTTTAATTTTCTTTAATTATTGAATCTTTCTTTTATAAAAAACTAACAATAAGTTTACAAATCTTATAGCATAGCATATACCACGCTCTGAATGTGATGGAAGCGAATGAATGGAGGGAGTCAGAAAGGACGGGTCCAGTCCAGTTTCCTTTAAAGCTTCCGTTGTCCCTCATGTCAATTGAGCAAAATCTTTTGTTTTTTTCGAGTGTCATAGATGTGGATGGAAGGAGTCGAAAAGGACGATCATCCAGACTCCAATTTTTCGTTGCTGAAAGCCCGGAAGGCCTACTTTCTAGTCTTTCTAAAAGCTTCCGTTGTCCCGCACGGCGATTGTGTGCAACAAAATTTTGTGCTGAAATTGGATAAAGGGAGCCGGAAAGGCCCAGATTCCAGTGTCCCTTAAATCTTCTGTTATCTCTCATATCGCTTGTGCAAGATTTTTTTTTGGGTATGATAGAGCTGGATGGAAGAAGCCGCAAAGAACGAGTTTCCAGTCTCCGATTTTTCGTAGCTGGGAGTCGGAAAGGCCTCATTTCTTGTATCCCTTAAATCTTCCGTTGTCTCTCTCGACGATTGTGTGCGAACTTTTTTTCTCCTTTGAAATTTCTTCTATCTCTCATAACGATGAGGCCAAAATGACCGAGATTCCGTTGCCTTTGTCGACAGTCTCTCGTGCGAGATGAGATAAATAAGGTGGTGTATACTTGAAGACGTATTTTTTCTCAATTGTGTGTGACCTTCATTAAGAAGTAGATTTCGGGCTAGTTTATTGAGATGGTCTTCTAGCTTTTATAGATATTTTCTGCTTAACTGTACTACTTCATCGGGTGTCTTTGAGAAAACTTAGGGTCCTTCTCCTAACAAAATCTTATGGATCTACACAGCTATGTTAAGATCTATTATCACCTATGCACCAGTGGTCTGGATGAGTAGACTCTCTCTCGTGAGAGTCGAGGCTACAACGCACTGTGCCTATCTGTTGCAACGGAGCTTTTCACGACTACTTCAGGCCCGGCATTAGATGCTCTGATTGGTCTATCACCACTTGATGTTTTCTTCCAAGAAGAGGCCTTGAAGACCATCTTCTGGCTTAAACACAATGGCAATTGGTACGGTCCCTGTCCGAAATTGGACAACAGAGAAGTCATGGACTTCGATTCAGCGATTCTCTTCATATCGCTTGACTCCATGCGTACTTGAAAAGAGATATAATATGGCGCTGTCAGAGGCTCAACTGTGTTCAAACTCTGAAAATGAGTCCGGCAAACACTGTTTCCGCATTTTCACGGACGGTTTCAGGACCCAGTGTGGTCTCGGCTCTGGTGTCTACATGGCATCCAACGGTACAAAATTACACTTTGCTCTTGGCATATACGTATCTGCATTTCAAGCCGTGGTGTAAACTGTTCGAGAAGTAACTTCTGAGCTTTCTTCTGAGCTAAATCTGCTACAGTCTCATCAATGTTCTGCTGGGAGATAAAACGGCTTTTCCTATGTGTGACCACTGCTGCCCTAACACGTTAGCTGCGTTAGTTCAGGAAATGTACCTAACTGCCTATCGATTTTATTAACGTTCTTTAAGGAAGTATTGGTTTTTTGTGAGTACAAATGTATTTCTTAAACTGAAGCCAGTTTATAAGACTGGGATTAGGGAACTGAATACCCGAAAGGCCTACCTTCCATGGTTATAATAGACCGAGAATGATCGGAGCACAATTCTAGGGATGAAGATGATGTTACAATCTTGCGAACAACACCCTTTACAACAAGGCACTACGAAAGGGTAGTGATGTGCAACTTAATAGCAGATAATACGGAGTGATGCTTCTTACCTCTCACTATCAATCCTTGCTTTTCTTTCATGTTGGTGGCTGTTAACCTTTACTCGACACTGGGTAGGCTATCATCGCATGGAAAATCCCAGTGGAGGGTAAGGGAACAAATAAAGCAAGGTGAACACCGTCCGAAGATGAACTACCCGAAAACCTCTTACGCAATACTAATTGTCGCGAAACCGCAACAACAGCCTCCGATTGATTATTGAACCCAACATGCAGACCAAAGCAAAAGTTTATAGAAGCAGGGGTCAATCAGGGTCCAAAACCAATCAGATCAGGCATTTTCTGGCGCTCAGATGGCCAATATGTGGGCTGTCCTGTAGATACAGCATCAAGTTTTGAATTTAGTATACATCTCAGAAGTTTTCTCCCTCTAGGTGTGACTAGTCTAGAATCCCAGTAGTGGTGTTTGGGATTGAAGTTATCTGCAGCCGTATACTCGTACCTTGGCCAAAGGTGGCAAAAAAATCTTTGAACTGTTGTTCAGTGAGCAGTGCACAGCTGCGATAGTTATCGTACCGGAATGTTTTTGCACTTGAATAATAGTAGACTGAAGGTGTTCTGTTTTAAACTTCTTTAAAGTACAGTTCTTTGGTAGGTTTTTTATTAAGATTGATGTGGCACCACTAGCCATATTTCTAGGATCTTGGGTGTCATAGAAAAGATATTACGGAATTCTAAATAATTTTTTCACTTATGTGTGATAAGCCAAAAATTATTTAATTTTGTTGCACGGTGGAATAGGCCATGGATGTGCTTCACTGTTTTGTCACGTCTCGATTTGTTTGTAACAAACTACTGTTATTTAAAGAAAGTTGCCGTATCAAAATGCATTTTGGATTAAATAAAAAATTAAGAGTCGAGTTTTTCTTCTCCTGCAAGACATTTTTACAGAAAGTGTGATAAAAAATTTAAGCAAAGCGAAATTCAGTTAAAATTTTATATAAACTCATACCATCACAACGCTTTTATCTCTCAACAGCGCGCCAGCGGCTATCAAACGAAACTTTTCATTCGCGACACGACTTGCAAAGTTTTGTGGCATGACTCCTACGTTGGCTAGGAAAAGCAGAAGGTTAGTTAGTGACAGCAAGCCGTCCAGCTGGCCAGCCAGCTACAGTTTCGGCCTTTCGCTCGGATTGTGCAAACTTGGTGAGCGCATTTTGTATGCAATGTCCACAAGCCATCCGCGCTTGCTCGCCAGCCAACCAGTTGAAAGCCGCCTTAGCGGTGCTTAGTGTACATTTTTTAACAGATGCATGCACAGTGTTGCACTTTAATGGATTGTAGTTTTGGCAGCGGTAGTTACGTGCTAGCCGTCAGCTATGCATGCACTGGATATTATACTACAGTTTGGGCTACACTGAAATTGAAAGTTTTCAGCTGGCACGTTATGCACGCAAGCCGAGTAGATTAGTGTGTAGGTATGCTATGTATGTATGTATGTATGTGTGCAAGTAGAGCAACAAAAGCACAGTTGCTGCTACTCGCCTAACTTTTCCACTTACCACCCTCTCTATGTTACCACTCGCTTGCCTCACTATTGTTCACAGCTTTACAATGCCTTTGCCACTGCCGCTGGCTTTTTGGAAGGATTGCGCCAAGTACTAAGCCAAGTTGTGAAGTAAAACTGAATTTTATGAATGAGTATTTGCAATTGTTGAACAACCGCTTGCTGCCTTGCTGCTTGCCGCTAGTCGTTTTCAGCTCACTGCTTGCCACTTGCCCCAATCATGCGCCTTTGGCGCCCTAATCCTTTGGTATGTTGACTTTTGGGAGCAAAATTTTTGTTCGTCGAAAAAATCTATAACGCATATTGTTGCATTGTTGTTATGCAGTGCATAATTATTTAGTTCAGTAGTAATTTTTGTGTTGTAGCAAATTTAGCTTTAAAGTTTTCCCAACTTTACAATGAATCGTTACAATACATTCGGTATGAATTTCAAAACAAAAACAGAGAACCCTGGGGCTTGGCGAGTATTTTAATTACTGAGCTGTGCGGAATATGCGTAGATTTTTTTGTTGTTATACAGATGCGAGAAAATGAAGTAAATTAAAAGATAAGCCGAACAAAAAACTAATTAAGCTGGAATTTTGGATTAAAACATGAAATTACTCGAAAATAATGAACAAAAAAATCACCACATTGCAAAGAAGTGAGAAGGAAAAATCACTAAGAGTAGCGGATAATTATTTAACACAAATTAAAGTGCGTGGGTTCGAATCTCCGTGCATGAAACAGCAAAATGATAGATCAAGTTTTTTTTTCGAATAGCGGTCGCCTTTGGCAGGTGATGGCAAACGTCTGGGTGTATTTCTGCCATGAAAAAGCTCCTCATAAAAACCATCTGCAGTTCAGAATCGGCTTAAAATTGTGGGTCTCTCCATTTGTGGAGCAACATTAAAACATACGACACAAATAGGAGTGAGAGCTCGGCCAAACACCTATCAGAAGTGTACGCGCTAATTATTTATTTTATTTTTTTTTAACTTTAAAGTGAAATTTTCTCTTTTCAGTGGCAGCGACCCTTAAAAGGTCCCTCGTAACCAGTAAAACTCTGCTAATTCATCAATAGTCGCATTTCAAGAGCCTCCTTTATAGTGCCATTACTTAGCTCCAAAAACTATCCGGAATTCGTCAATAAAACGAGAAGGTTCAATTATGTGAGTGTGCTTTGGATAGTTGGTTCGTTTCGTTAAAACATATTCAACGCTTCTTCGAATCAAGTACTGTTAGAAACACAACATTTGCAGTCAGATTTTTGCTCAACTGCCCCACAAATTTTCATTATCAAGAAGTTTGAGAAAACGGAGTTCGCAACATGCCCTTATCCCAAGCCAACCTCCAACCTAGCACCATTATAATGGAACTAAGTATTCACACGCAAAGCACACCTTCTTTAAATGCGAGAGGTGGAACGTAGAGAGAACAGGTCTTCAACGAGCTATTGGTGTATTTATACCTGAAGAAATTATCGACAAAATGATGATAGACGAAGAAAAATGGAATGCCGTCACAAATTTTGTAGAGGATATTATCCGAAAAAAGAAGCGCGAAATGGAAAGTTATGCTGAAGAGCATTGAGCATAGGTTTCTCAAAAGAGGCGACCGTGGACGCAGGGTGAGTAAGTAAGTGTCCTTCTTAGGACGCCGTCTTGGCCCTCTACCTCGAAGCAATGCGGAAGCAGTCCCGGGGTGGAGGGAAAGCTCCAAGAGAAGAGGGGGGATATTTTTAGTGGAATCACCACACACGTAGTAGCGACGGTTACTATATGGTGCTAAGGCATTTTTAACCCAACCTCACCGCCAAAAAAAAGAAAACAAAAAAAAAAAAGTATTCACACGAGCGGACTTGGTACTTTAGTGTAAGTGCGCTAGCCTGCAATCCCAGAGATTGTGGGTTCAAATCCCACGTAGAGCACGATCCTAGCACTTTTCCAAATCTACCTACTTTCCCTTCCTCCAATTCCATTCCTAAACCCCAAAAACTTATCCTTTCCATTCTTACAATAGTCTGCCCATTATTTGCATTGTGGCTGCTAAAAAAGCAAAAAAAAAAAACAAAGAAAAACACGCACTTACACATTGCATTAGTGCAAGCGGGCGACCGTGGTAATAGCGCAGACATACGAAATTTAGCGAAGTCCTCAACCATCTGTGCGATTCTTCTGCCAGAAAGATGTGATACACAGATGGCGCTCCAAGCAGTAAGAAGGCGTTGTTCCTAAGCAACGACAGGTGGACATTCCCTCTACTTAGGACTGGTAGCGGCAGGCTAATCACCTACCCTGTCAAAAATCAAAACAGATTAACAAAACCAACGCAAGACCTAAAACAACAAAAACAACAAGGACTCGCACTCGGAATCCCGTTTGTATGTAAATCGGTACACAAATGCCTGACGTTGGAGGAACATGCCTCAAGTGGCTCTCATCACTACCTAAAATGCTTCTGGGCGCTGAATCCCCCAAAACTACAATAAATAAAGTCACATACGAGTAAGCTACTGAAATCATCCAACTCTAACAAATAGGACGGTCCATGCAACAAATAACGTGATGACATGTAATTTACGAGTATATTTTGGTGCACAACAATTCCATCTATCCAGAGTTGGATTCAACATATCAATATAAATCGCGCTTGAGAATGAGCAAAGTTCATTTATTGGAGGTTTGCACTTCGACCTCATGGGCTTTTAGGACCTGAGCCAAGTACAGCTGAACCATATAGTCATCGTTCGTAGTCCGAACGCTCGTAACCACCACATCATCACCTCTTCCCGCCCTCTCCCTGCATCCCATAGGTCTTTCTCTTTCACCTCACCTCCTTCTCAATGGTATCACAAAGGACGAATCTTTTTTCGTCCAAGTGTGCTCACTCCCTGGGCAATCATACCAACCTAACCTAACCTAACAGCTGAACAACTCTTCATTTGAGCCCTCAGACCAACTCCTGTTTCATCGCTTTCGTTTGGGTTCGACCTTGTGAAGGCAGTTCGTTTCTTGAGCCTGTTGTTAGATGATAATTGATGAGTAAACTGATGCAGGTAGGGCTTGGAGAGCTCATTTAACAACAGCCATAAAAGTAGCTACAAGTAATATCGTATTTCTACAAAAGCCTTAAATGAATGCTTGTGAGTATTTTCAATTTTCTTAGAGGAAAGGATCTACGCCTCCGTTTCGTTGTGTGTTGCCTTCCCTACTGTCAGCTTTAATGCAAAGGTTTTTCGCTATTCTAATTCCACTTAAATTGCGTACATAAATCAATTGAGGCATAACTTAATTTAATTCGCTACGAGTCGACTTAATTAACAGCTCAAAATGAAATTTCGCGCACCAAGGAATGATTCACAATTGTTTTCAAGTTCAATGCAATAATTCAATTAGCATTCAAGCGGAGGAAGCAGAGGAAATTTGGTTCACTTTTCAGCTGTTATCAAGACAATTTAATTAAATTTTACTCTACTGGCAAAATCTTGAAAAATAAAAATAAAAAATATATATTCTCTTATACACATATAATCAAACACATACAAGCACACGCATGAAGCACATTCGCGATTGCTTCCGAAAAGTGCCGTTAGCATGCGTTAGCTGTTAGCACCTCAGCAAATCTTCGGCTCTCAATGCCAATGTATCTCAATTGAAAGTATTCGATTTTATAAGTGCTATATTTTCCAATTGCAGCCTGTAGACACACATCCTCGCACATACTATACTCGTACATATGACTACATTCTATTTATTTGACAGACAGCCAGACATTCATCTCGCTAAAGATTTCAACGTTCGTGCTTGTGCTGTCTTATCTACGCAATGGCATCTGATGCATCACTTGATGGCGCAAATGCGAGAGAATATCGCTTGTGTGCTTATACTCACATACTTACATGCATACATATATACATATATACATACATACATTCATTCATTCACGCAGCCCAACACACTTTTACCATTCATCCAATCCTTTCCCGCTCCGGTAGCGAATAGTCGCACCTCGCTTGGGTATTGAACGCTTACACTATACACTTGAGCTCTTGTACATTATTATGTACATACTCGTACACGGACTATGTGTGCCAATCATTCTAGAGCTGCTGCAATCATTTGCTCATATCGCTTCAATTTTATTTATTACGCTTAAATTGATTTTCAATTACTTTTCACTCGCATTCGTCCAGTCGTGGCTGGTGGCGAGTAAGCAGAGCATCTACTGCTGCTGCGCGGCTCCAAAAGTTGGTGGTTTACTATATTGCCTCTTTAGATCTTATTCTTCATTTCCTCCGCTGGCATCTTTCTTTTAATTTCATCGTAGGAAAATGAGGGCATCTTTCGCCAGAAGTGCTAAAAGTTCGACATGCACTCGAGATGGCGTTGAAGATTTTCCACGAAATGGCAGATAAGCGGCTGACAGTCGGGAGGAAGCGAATAGATGTTTGATAGAAAGTTTAAATAGGGACATGACTTTTACTTAACATGTTTTCTCAATGCAACAAAACACAAAGCTCACAACAAGAAAGTTAGACAGTTTGAAAGTTGATTGATGCAGATATAAAAATGGGCGGCATCGATTCGAAAACACAATAGCGTTTTCTTTTTGTATTATTGATGGCATTATTATCTCATTTGAGTATTATATCTCAATTGGCCGCAACTATTCGCAAAATATGACCACATTAGTGAAGTGGCAAAACTAGCTTTTTGCACTTCGCTAAAGCGCCATCTCATACTTCGCTCGTTATTCGCAAATAACTCGTCTGTAATAGCTACAGAACCTCCGAATATACTTTAATCAGCACCAAGTGATCTCTGGCTATTCTATGAATCAAAATTCCTACACCGAGGACCTCGTTCAGAGTCTATGGAAGAGACTCAAAGTTGTTGATCGTGTGGAATGCGAGCTTAATTTATTATGAAATAAGAGATTCAAATATCTTCGTCGAAACTCACTAGATTTTAGTAAATTGTAATAGCTCGTTGAAAATAGAATTGTAAGTAGTTCATTCTTATATAATTATAGGATAAATTAGATTAGCTTGAACTGGTTGACGTAGGCACGCATAGACCGGTTCGGTCCATAGCGATACCAGATGGAGTTCATTTGGTATTTGATTTGAAATAGTCAGCCCGTGTGGTGGCTGTTTCTATTACGAATTTAAGCACTGCTGAGATATGTTTCAATCCATCAAACTGTGGAGCCACCAGTTACTTTAAGCTTGTTTTGAATAACGTAGGACATCCCTACGAGAGTTGATCTACAGTTTCCCTTGAGCCCTGCTCCCTATATTTCCTGCATTCCTCGCTGTCCGAGATTCTTATCTGCCGTTTTTCGCTACATCGTCTCTTCCCTACCTTCTGGTATCCGCAGCTGTGGCAAATAACGTTGGGTGAGAGGTTTTTCGCTATTCTAATTCGACCAACAGAAAATCTCTTGGTGTGGTGCCAAATATCGTGCGGGCAGCCTGGATGTACTTGCAGTTCTGACCAGTTTTATCTACTTCAGGTTGGATTTGGCTGAAGAACACAAGCTTCATAGGTTCATTCCGTTGGCAAGCAGGTTTTACAGCTTATCTGCTTTCTGTTTATTTGATGAAAATAAATTTTCAAACTAACAAAGAAATCACAATAGGCCCCTCACATAGACCCCTTCAGATGGCAGGTAGGTTTCATAGGTATCTGCTTGTTACCTTTTCAAATGAAAATCCATCCAACAAAGATCTCGAAACATGACAGTTAAATGCCTAGCTTTTGGACAATGTTTGCCGTGAATTATTTTGTTCCATTTCTTGTTAGTTTATCCGCATCCGCAGTTTCCAGGGATATCTCTGTGATCAGTGACTATAACCAAATTTATTACGCTTCCGGTACAATGCGAGACCAGCTCGTTTAGCGCCTTCCTGTGTTCGACAGCTACCTTCGAAATGGTACCGTTGGATTGTGTACGTTCAATAGATACTTGACTCACAGATCAGTAATAAAAAGTCGTTCAGTAGCGGTGGCGGGTATGAACCAACAACTCAAATTCTCTATTGCTGGCAGTGACGGATGGAACAGTTACAGTAAACAGATCTGGGCTTAGAATTAGAGAGAGTTGTTTGGAGTGATGCCAACTGCCTCTATGTTATTTAGTCTATAGCCATCTGATTAAATATAATCATGTGCCCTGAATTTCGGTGCATGACGTCTTCCCATGCGTTCTTCGATAGGATTCTTATGGAAAATTTGTTGCCATAATAATGGCAATATATTGCCTAGTAGTGGTAGGGGTTGTTGCTGCGAATTCATCCTGAAATCTGCTGCTGTAGCCAGATAAACGCAGACTTGGGTTTTGAGAGAGAGACTCTGTCGCTTAGCTCATATTCATTTGTAAAAATAGGATTCAAGGTGCCTCCACATCTGTGACGTTCTCTTATAGCTTCTTCTTTCTCACAGGTTCTTGCGTAAACATTTACGGTGTAGCCTAATTTCGTAACACCCGGCCTTCGATGACGTTTTCCTCCTTAGCTAAGTGTTCTTAACACTTTTCTTTACAGCTGTTCAAAATGATTTTGGGGCGGTGGTATCATTGGTTCAGTTTTCTTCGAAAATTATGCTGAAAACGCTACTTCGGGTAGGATAGATGTTGAAGAGATGGACTGGATGAGGATGTCGCACCATGCCGCAAAGCCTTAATCGATCTTTTGCCTTTTAAGTTCGGTAATCGTGTTGTCAGCCTTCTCCGTGATGCCAATAGCTCAACTCGGGACAGCAATTTGACGTAGTTAGACTCTTTTTTTGTAAGGTACCGTGAAAAACCGATGTTATTCAAACTAAAGATTAATGATTGAGGCTTTTAAGGTAAATAGCGAGCAAATCATTCGTGGAGCAGAGCCAGAAATCGTCACCAAAGTCTTGGAAAACTGCATTTATTGGTAATACGAAGCCAGCCAAGACAGCCAAATTACTGAATTTGTGTTCTGTAAAGCAAATAAAGATCCAGCGACTTCGTTGGCTGAGTCATGTCATCCGAATGGATAGAAACGCTCCGGTACCGAAAGTATTCGATGGGGTACCAGCTGGTGGTAGCAGAGAAAGATGAAGGCCTCCTCTGCGTTGGAGAGATCAGGTGGAGAAGGACTTGGCTTCTTCTACTTGATTGACACGATAGCCGCTTACGCGATTTTTGAGAAAGCGCGCCAGTCGTTTTTTTCTCGTGCTAACCGGCGCCAATTGGACACACCAAGTGAATCCAAGTCCTTCTCCACCTGATCTTTCCAACGCAGATGAGGCCTTACTCTTTCATCTATGAACCTCTTTTCTTAAGTTTTTGAATTTTTTGATTTATGATGTTTTTGCGGCAAACGAGCGATATTACACATTTTTGAGCTAAGGTCCTGTAATCTGAGTACCAGAAACCGGCGGTGCATGAGTAAATGCATTTATGCCTGTGCGCTTTTTAAAAGCATTTTTAAGTTCTCATTAATATTGAATTCCATTCTAGCTTTCATTAATTATGTAGAATTTTTACAGCATGCGTTTGTTGATATACGAAACCTTTACAACTAATATTAATAATAATAATAATTAAGAGCCGAAATGAATACATACAAATGGATGTCTCAGCGACTAAGTCATATTAATTTCACTAAAAAACAATAAAAAATGCTTCGCTGCAACAATGGAAATACAACAATAAAAAATATGCATGCACATGATTACTGGCATCAATTACATACGAACCAGTCGCACCCACAGGCAATCGCGCCGGTTATCAACCCACCGACCGCTTTCTACTTATACATTAACTCACTTATCTACAAAAATAAAATGAAGAAAAATAGTCAAAATTACTGTTCACCCGTCGTGAATAACAGCAAATTTCGTCCACACGCCAACGATCCCCCACATTTATTACGCTGCACCATACACTTGCCAATCCCACTGTGCTGCCTTTCTACTACTAGTACTTGTTGGCACCAAAACAATAAACCAGTCAACCAGACCAGTAAGCGAACAAGTCTTGTTGTCATTAACTGAAACAAAAAAAGAAACAAAAAAGTGTTTTGGCGCTACATGCAGCAGCAGCATCATCAGTATTAGCATCATCACCACCATCATCATTAGCATCATTGGTCGCCGCAGCAGTAGCAACGGAGCTGATAATATGCACTGGTCCCCAAAGTGACATTAAACGCTCCTCTGCCATTTTCTATTTATTTCTCGCGCTCCGCACTTTCCCTTTCGCGCTCACACTTAACTCCCACCTCTCTCTGTATGTGTGTGTGTGCTGTATCCCTCGTTACTACACAACTCAATTATTAATTAAATGATATTTTAATGAGTGCGCCAATGCAACGCCAACGAAGCGTACTGAGCTCGCTCGCGCGCTATTCGCACAAATTTGGCGTTGTCCACATTGAGGAGAGCGGCAAGTCGGCAGGATGAATAGTTGAAGAAAAAGTTAGTCGTATGCATTTGTATTTGTATATATATTTGTATATGTGTATGTGTGTGTGTATATGCATGCACTTATGTATGTGTGCACTGTTACTAGTAGTAGTCCGCCGACGTTGTCGTGATGGTTATTCGAGCTGGAATTGCCATAAGCGCTAATTTATGCAATTGAGCGTATTTGGACTTTGCTGGGGAGGCAAATGAAAAAATAAAAGAAGAAGAAAAAAGAAGCACTGTTTAGTATAAAAACAAATAATGCTGCCAATCGACTCAACTCGTTAGAGGACCAAAGGGAATTAATAAATTGCAGTGGCAGTAGCTGAAGTTACGCCAACTGGTGGGCTTTGCAGAGTAGGAGTAAATAATTGCAGTATGGCGTTGCTGATGGAGTGCGCCTCCTCTAATTAATGGCTTTTCACAAGAGGGAGAGATAAAACTTGAAAATAAATGAGTGTAAGCAAAATATCATTTGACCAAGTCATGCATGAATTAGTGAAAGTTGGGATATCATGACAAAAATGCACTTATATTTACGAGGTGCGTTCAAAAAGGAAAGTGACTTGAAATTTCGCAGGCAACGTACATTCGATTTTCGGTTGTTTTGTTTGTTGTCTACAAACATGAAACCAAAGTTGATTACCAGGATTCATAGTGAAAAGATTTTTAATAGTAGGACCGTTAGCCGGCTCTCAGCGAATTTGACAGAATTAGCGGATAGGCTGACGTAGTTGGGGTAATGAATCGGTTTGCTTACAAAAAAAATATAAAATGTGTTTGGCTACGCTTAGTAATCTATTATTCTTGACGAGCATTCACACGTATACCCACACTCGTTCAATCAGTCGTTGTTCAGACGATGCAACCTCAGCGAGGACTGTGCCTTTTTTGTATATTACCAAAACCATCTCAGTTTCTTCGTAATCAAATCGCCGTCTTGACCCATGGGACGGTACGCCAGCTTAAGCATCAAGAATGCCCAGTGCACACTCTAGAATGCTCCCGAATGGGGTTGGGCCGGAGAACAACAAACGCAAGCTACTAACCAGCGTCATTACATGCACTTTGCTATATGCAGCTCCAGTACGGGCGAAATCCTTCGATGTGAAAGCATATAAAGAAGAGCATACGAGACCCAGCACCGACTTTGCGCACCGAGGGTGATAAGGCCATACAAAACCGCCTCGGACGAAGCAGCAATGGTGATCGCAGGCATGACGCTTATCGATATATTGGCGACAGAACGAGCAAGAGTGTACGTGCAAAAAGAGCAGGGCCCCACTTACTTATCAGCGATCATAGTAGGAGAGAAGGCTACATCCGTACTAAAATGGCAGGAGTGTTGGGAAAACTCGACAAAAGGAAGGTGGACCTATACACTAATCACAAAAAAACTTCAAAGTATGCGGTGGATAAAATTTGGTCTCCACTCAGCGTTAAAGCGCGCAGACATCTATGCGTTTAGTGACGACTAAACAGACTATGCTTGGCAAAGCAATGGACTCTTAAGTTGCCGTGAAGCAAGTATGGTGGGAGGGTGTGGATAGGTGCAACTGGGGTGGTTTCCTTTGGGAATAAATATAACTGGGGGCGGTTTAAAGCACATGGAACTTTTGACGGTCTGCATGTGAAGAGTGACTGATATATAGCCTTACCTACCTTACTTAATGGTAGTACCGAGAAGGGATCGGTATGTTGACGCTAAGAGGAATTAGTTCGGGTTAAAATCCCACACTGACGTGGTAAAGGCTCTCAATACTTCCTTCTCGCAAAAAAAGCAACCCATGTGACTTCAGCCATTTAGCTGATTCTTTCACGCTCCCTGAGAGCTGGTCCGATATTAGCCACACCTCTATAAATCTTTATAAAGATATACAAAGTTTAGACGTGTTTTGATAAGCTCGGCGACTTTCTGCTATCGAAAAAAAATTATCCCAAAATCTGAATTTTTTGCCCAAAAATATTACGGTTATTTTCCCTTAGCCACCGTACTCACCGAACTTGGTTCTGTGTGACTTTTTCTTGTACTCAAAACAGGAAAATACGTATGAAAACAACGATTTGCCACAGTGGGAGGTATTAAGTCCGAATCGTTGGAAGAGCTCGGGCCATACCAAAGCGCTTTGAGTGGTTGGAGGATTGGAAAAAGCGTGTCGATTGTATCTGACGGAATTACTTGGAATGGATAAATATGAATTCGTTAAAAGAAATTGCCTTATTTTTTGAACACACCTCGTATACATAAATACATTTATGTTTATATGTCCACGAATTTATAGATAAAATATGTATTATATGTGGTAACTCTGTGGGGCATTTTGAATAACTCGCGTTCTACAGCAGATGGGGAAAATTGAAATATTGAAATCGCGGGTAAAGATTTTTGAAAGCAATAATTTTTCGTTACCTTAGTAATATTAAATCCGCTGTGTACATCTTGTATACAGGCTGAAGATCATTTAGAATATTTTCTTAGCTACTGTCCGACCTTCGCCAGATATCGTTGGCACATTTTTGGATCGGATGTATTGAAAATCAACGTGTCTAATAATTTGATGAAATGTACCAATTTCAGCTCCATACGGTCTTATAGGGAAGATGAAGCACGGGTAAGGTATCAATAATTTTGTCTGGAGAAATTTGATGCCAAATTGGAGAGAATAAATTAGTCCTTTTGCATTATGACTTAGCCGTTCTAGAGTAGAGGAGACATACGCCAGGAGCTTACAGCTAGGTCCAACCAGCAAGTATCAGAGAAGATTTTTGATGACTGCAGCAGTTGGATTTCTTAAAATTGCTGGGTCTTGCGAGCATAACCTTTTATCAATTTATTCTCAGCTTTGTCTATATTTCTTAACATAAGGAGCTCTACGAAGCGCTCGTGTCCTCCATTTTCTAATACTCATCGCCACAAAATGAAAGCACGGCATTTTTGTATCTCCTTCAATAGAATATTCAAATATGAAACTTGTCAATCGCAAGTGACAATACTTTGGAAATGAAAATGTTGAATTAACACCATCACAAAATAATTGACATCAATTAAATGTAAATTTCCAACAACAATATCAAATGACACATGCAACAGCTTGCATACTAAAAGTTTACATATTTATGAGTACATTTACAAGAGTAGAAGGAAAATAGGAAAAATAAAAAGAAAGAAGCAAAATTATTTTCAATTGGAGAAGCTCAGCTGTCGCTATTGTTTGTTAGATGTGCAATATGAAATATACAGGGTGGTCCATCTAGCATTTAGAACTGCACAGCTAAACTAATAGATGCCGAAATTTTGTTTAAGGTTACATATTTACATAAATGCTCGACTTATGTTTGAAAAAGTTGTGAAATATCAAAAACATTCGAGGTCGCACATCCGCGAATCTTTCCGGAAGAGGAAGAATATGAACCTTGTCCATACTCAGTACATCGCAACCTAAGTCTGATTCTACAGAACGCCGGACAGCTACAGAGCAAATGCTATGCAGTGTCCTAATTTTCACGACAGGCAAATTGTCTCGTCAATGATTCTCATGGTAGCTATATACTGACCACAGGCGTTGTGCACTGTGATTACACCTACCAGTACTCTCAGATCCTTTCTGCTAAGTTTTAGACGAAAGGTCGCTAATTTCCTGTGTGGTTCTTTTATAAAGCACTTAGCTACTCTGCAGGAGCCCAACGCAGATCAACGCCTTCTGTGGTTGGACCTCATGAAGTCGTCAATTTACAGTTGAACCGATGCAGAATTTATCCCTAGGAAGGATTCAGGGCTCAGTGTGTGCTTGCAGAGCCTTCATTAGCCAGTTTATTGTCTACTCGTTCTCTGTAATACCACAGTGTCCAAATAAGCACCCAAATAAGACAAACATTGCAACACTGCACTGACCAATTTCGAAGAGCAGCGGATTAAAATGGGGTCTCAGTGCAGCTTGACTGTCGGTAAAAATTTCAATACTACTACCCGGCCACTTTTTCTCAATTCGCAAGAATGCTACATTTAAGATGGTGAAGACTTCCGTTGGGAAAACTGTAGCCATCTGTCCTGTAGCATAGGCGTACTTAGTGTCTTCTACTAAGTACCATCTGGATCCGCTACCATCGCTGGTTTTGGATCCGACGGTGTAGAAAGTGTACTGAAATCTCGTTAATAGGTTCTCAGAACTTAAGCCTTGATCTTTATTTGGGATCAAAGCGTCATACTTCCTTCCGAAGCCAACGTTAGGCCGATTGTCCGCTGGCATCGAGAACAGTGGGCAACGCTCTGACAACTGTTGGCAAATCTGACAGTGGGCGATGGAACAATAAGTTTTATGAGCTTTATGACGACATAGACATAACGAATAAAGATCTGACGGGTTCCTTGGCTGGTTCATGTCGTCCGAATGGATACAAACACTCCGGCTTTGAAAGTACTTGATGCAATACCAGCTGGCCGATTATCGCGCGAATTAAGAGGAAGAAGAAACCGGGCGGAACCAAATTTTATATAATCGGCGCGTATAATTCAAAATGTTTAACGAATGCCTCAACTTTGATCGTTACACCAACTCTAAGCAGTTGTTTCTTATTGGGTACTGCGAAAAAGCATATCTCGCGATTTCAAAATGGCCGTCACGTAGTAAGCTAAACATTTTAGGCAATTCTCTTTAAGAAATCTCGATTATTGTTTCGCTTGTATATTGATTGATAGACGAATGCAGCGAAATTCAATATTTTGTTATATCAGCATTATCATCATCAATTCCCTTTATCCTAAATGGAACATAGGGCCTGACTTTGAGGCTTCACGTGTGTAACTATTTCTATATAAACGTAAGTTCTGCATCTCCAAATATGACGCGGATGCTGCCGTAGCAGATAGATTTTATACATTTCTGTAGGTAGCTCTTGAAGACTGCATTCCTTGCGAAACTTCCGGTGAACTGCTACAAGAAACCGTTAGGTGAATAAATTTGTATATACTCTCGTGCTGAAATGTGCAAATGTACGGTTATACAGAGGATATCATCATCATTCATAGCATTACAGCTCGTTGTGAGCCTTAGCCAGGAAAAAAAGTATAGAATAATTTTTGCGTAGACACATTTTTCTTAAAAATTATTATAATATTAAAATTAGTTTATATTTTTATATGTCTAAATTGAATATTAGAATATCTTTAAGATTATTTGGTATTACATAGTTTTAACCAAGAAAATAAAGCCCACGATTGGCAGTTTACGTTCCGATTGGTACAAACCTCAACCAGTTCATTGAGGCCACTTTGTAGCATCAATGAAATTGTACAAGCATGCGGTTGATAATCGCTTGGTGGTAAATTTTTAATATATAGTGGATGATCAATCGGAGCTTTTGTAACGTCGTTAAACGGGCGGCCTTGTGTTGTCTGTATAGAACGCAATCTTCTTCCTATTTGCCAGGTTTGACGGCTTAAATCTGGTCAGTTATTGATAGTGGAGCTATGAATTCAGTGCTTAGACCATAATCCCACTAAATACACAGTAACCCTCTTTTTCTTTTCCCAAAATGGCTCGACTTGGTTACGTTTCAACAAAGAATCGCAAGCGTCAAAAAGCGTCGAATCTAAAAGCAGTCGAGTCTGATTGATTTTGTTCGATCTTTCCATCTGATCAGTTATTGATAGTGGAGTTTCGAAAACAGTGTTGGGTATGTAGACCATAGTGCATGATTCGCTCCAGTCCCAGCAAATACACAGCAACCCTCTTTTTTTCCCAAAATGGCTCGACTTGGTTACGTTTCAGCAAAGAATCGCAAGCGTCAAAAGGCGTGGAATCTGAACATGAGCAAGATTTTTAGAAACATTTCGACGTCAGTGCCACTCAGTGGGTAGTGTTCACTCAGCACTGCTTACTTCAACTGATATTTCACAATTATTTGGAGCCCTAGGCGCATAGGAGTATACTTCTTTTCAACACTTCTTTTCTATTTTATATTTCGCATTCCTCTTTTTAAATTTAAACTACTCGCATTTTTTGTGTGAAATCTTAAATATTCTATAAATTTTCGCGCCAATTTGCAGTCACTTCAAATGTCTTCCTTCAATTCAGGCAGCCACCGGAAGTTTCAGCATTTGACACTTACAAAGGCCTCGTTATCGCCAGCAGCCGTCTATCTCCGCTCTCTTGACACCCACTACACACAATTTTCTTTATTTTTCTTCTATCAGACTACCTCAATTCCTGTTGCACACTTCAACTCCCACGCTTCCTGTTTGCACCTTTTGTATGCAGCTCTGTGCAACGGTGCGCTTTTTACAAAAATATGCACAATTTGTTTGCAAAGTACAGCATTCCGCCATATCAGCTTGCGCGTCGTACTTATTGTCACCTTCGCCACATTTTCGTCTTTTAACACCTTTACAGAGACGTGTCAAAAATGTACGCTCTGCAACATGCCGACGCAATACGTAGGGTGAAAGTATGGCGGGTGTGTAGAGTTACTTCCATTGAAGCTGTCAAATGAGCGCTTTGCTTGAGTGTGTGTTTTTGCAAAAGTGTATGCGCACAATTATGCGGGTGTTTGCTCAATTAGGGAACGAGCGGAGAGGGTAGTTGAAGTGGAATGAATATGAAAGGATATTTTGAGGTAAAAAAATTGAAAAGAAGGCGCTTATTTTTGGTGACGTCAAAAAAAAAGAAATAATGTTTTACACGAAATATTTAAACGAAAAATTTTGCCTTTAAAAATTGTGTGTGTAAATGTACAGCAATTTGTGTTACTTGTTTATAAAAATGCATTTCTGTTTACTAATTTCAAGAAAATTTTGTTGTTTTTTAAACTTTATACTTCCTTTGCAAAATTAAATAAATAAATTAAATATTTGGCTCTAATAATTATGCACTATGGTATCAGGGTAAGAAATATATTTATTTTTAGAGCCAGGAAGTTTTAATTTATAATTTTTGAATGGTAGGGCTGCCAATAATAATAAAAAATATACGTATACATTTCCAGTAAGAACAAGACGGCGATCTGGTGACTAACGTACAGAACAATCTTAAATTATGGAGGGAACACTTCTCGAACCTATTAAACAGTGACAGCTGCCCATGTCACCGAGAATGTGAAGATCCCGATACCCCAATTGTTGACGACGGAAGTGTCGTTCCGCTACCCGATCATGACGAGGTGAGAATAGCGATGACGCGGCTAAAGAACAACAAAGCCGCGGGCGCCGACGGACTGCCGGCTGAGCTATTCAAACATGGCGGCGAGGAGCTGGTAAGGTGCATGCATCAGCTCCTATGCAAAATATGGTCGGATGAAAGCATGCCTGCCGATTGGAATTTAAGTGTGCTCTGCCCAATCCATAAGAAGGGCGATCCTGCAATTTGTGCCAATTATCGCGGGATTAGTCTTCTAAATATCGTCTATAAGGTTCTAGCGAGCGTATTGGGTGAAAGGCTGAAACCCACCGTCAACCAACCGTGTGGCTTCAGACCTGGAAAGTCTACCATCGACCAAATATTCACAATTCGCCAAATCTAGGAAAAGACCCATGAAAGGAGAATTTCGTCGACTTCAAAGCTGCATTCGACAGTACGAAGAGGAGTTACCTGTATGCCGCGATGTCTGAATTTGGTATCCCCTAATACGGCTATGCAAGATGACGTTGCTCAACACCAGCAGCGCCGTCAGAATTGGGAAGGACCTCTCCGAGCCGTTTGATACCAAACGAGGTTTCAGACAGGGTGACTCGCTGTCGTGTGACTTCTTAAACCTGATTTTGGAGAGCATCGTACGAGCCGCAGAACTGAATCGCTCAGGCACAATATTTTATAAGAGCGTACAATTGTTGGCGTATGCCGATGATATTGACATTATCGGCCTTAACAACCGCGCTGTTAGTTCTGCCTTCTCCAAACTGGATAAAGAGGCAAAGCGAATGGGTCTGGTGGTGAACGAGGACAAAACGAAGTACCTCCTGTCTTCAAACAAACAGTCGGCGCACTCGCGTATCGGCACCCACGTCACTGTTGACATTTATAATTTTGAGGTTGTAAAAGACTTCGTGTATTTAGGAAACAGCATTAATACCGATAACAATGTCAGCCTTGAAATCCAACGCAGAATCGCGACGCTTGGAGTGTTTGAGAGAAAGATTCTGCGTAAGATTTTTGGACCTTTGCACGTTGGCATCGGCAAATATCGCAGGCGATGAAACGATGAGCTGTATGAGCTTTACGACGACATAGACGTAGCACAGCGAATAAAGATCGAGCGGCTACGTTGACTGGGTCATGTTGTCCGAATGGATACAAACGCTCTGGTTCTGAAAGTATTGGATGCGGTACCAGCTGGTGGGAGCAGAGGAAGAGGAAGGCCTCCTCTGCGTTGGTAAGATTAGGTGGAGAAGAACTTGGCTTCACTTAGTGTGTCCAACTGGCGCCGGTTAGCACGAGAAAGAAACGACTGGCGCGCTTTGTTAAACTCGTCCAAAATCGCGTAAGCGGTTATAGCGCCAATTAAGAAGAAGAAGATATATTTCTTCATTCTTGCCATATAAATTTATTATATCACATTAAATTCTAGTTATAATTTAAATTAAATAATATAAGTTCAGCTTAAACGATGTTGCCATATAATTGAAAAAAGTGTATTTAAAATAGATTATATTTAATGGAAAAATTCAGAAAGTATCCTACGCTGACGGTAATGGCGTCGGGCCATGAATGCCATTGATGGACTGTGCGCCAAATTGATCAATTGCCTCACCAATCTTTCTCGCTTTTTCACTCATATAACACCCCTCTCCCTCTGGACCCAACCTGTCGAAACAGCAAGTTTCCTGGGCCTACCTTTAGATGAGTTAGACGAAGGCAACTGGCAATTTACATTACACTGACAGGGTTTAGTATTGCTGCTACAACAACAGCATACGCGTACGCACTAACTGTTTGATTGACGAACGACACTCACGAATGCTTAATACTAACAAATTTGCTCCAAAAGGCGGAGCGATGACAAAAAACAATAATATGTCAAAAGGAGACAAAGACCCCCCGACGGGGGTGATTAGAACTGGTCCACATCATGGCCCTAGTGAATTCCGACCCGACGTTTATCCAGCGCATCATAACAGGTGATGTGACGTGAGTATATGAGCTTGACATGCAAACCTTTCAATAGACGGCTGAATGGTGCTATCCGCATGAGCCGAAACCCAAAGAACTACGTCAAAGTCGGCCAAAAGTGCATGTCATGCTACTCGTTTTATTTGATTACCATGGTGTTGTGCACTCATAGGAAACGACCAAATTTGTGGAAAGGAAATTTATGGATCTTGCTCCATGATAACGCACCGTCTCACAAGACTCATATTGTGAACACTTTTTTGACCAAAAACTCGACAAATAGCATCGAACAACCACCGGATTTAGCCCCCTATCAATATTTCCTTTTCCCAAAACTTAAGTTGCCACTCTGCGGACGCCGCTTTGAGTCTATAGAGGCCATTAAGGAGAAATCGATGAAGTGCTGAAGAAGATTTTCTCAAAAGCGTTTAAATGGTACTTTGATGACTGGAATAATCGTTGGCATTTGTGTATTACTTCGAATGGAGCCTATTTTGAATGCGATAAAATAAATTTTGATGATCAAACAATTATTTTGCGTTTTACTGAACAATTTCCTGCTTTTTTTTTTTGACAGAATGTATACAAATTTTTATGCTGAAGATTTTCATAATGCACTTTATAGTAGCTATTTCATTATTTCTGAATATGGATATGCCTAGCGGGGTAATGAAACTGTGTCTTGCTTAAATCTATTTAAAATTTTTGCTTTATATATCTTTTTGTTTTTGGCATCTATCTCGCCGTGCTACTTACTACTGGCATACTTCTGCCTAGTTTTTGCCATCTATTTGATCTCTGTCATCTATCTGGCCTCTGCCATATTTAACCTATCTGTAATATTTGACTTTTGTTGCTTAGCCATTGGTAGTTGAATTTTGGTATTGGGAGCTACTACAGGAATATAAGAGCAGAAGTTGTGCTCATTAAGCAAAAAAATGTCTCGTAGTTTGTCATTTCATGAATAATTTGTGCGTTACTGATAATAAAAATAAATAAAAAATAAGATCGATTAGTTTTTCTCTATTGAAACAAAAAAAAAAAAACCAATACGTCATCAATCTGGTGCATCGAATTCTCGGCTAACAGTCATTTTGTGTACTAAAAACTTTGAATTCATATTTTTCATATTTTTTCTACTATCAAATCAACCCCCAGTATAAGATGCGCATCACTGTCACACACTTTGATGTCTTTCACTCAGCAGCACAGCTAAATTGCGGTAGCTACAGCAACACATTTTTTGCACTTTTCCATATTAAATGCAATTTAATAATTCCCGCAAGGAAGGGAATGCTTGTCGCGCCAATATTATTATCATCCATCATTCATAGCTGCCACATGTAGACGCATAAATTTGCTAAAATTCATAGCGCAAGAAGCGTCAGTGGGGCGGAAAATGAATTGCCCTGCAGAAAAAAAAATTATTAAAATTGACGGTGACGACAAATGATCGATTTGCCACAAACAGTTGACGTTTGAAAACAGCTGACGTAGGAATTCTCGATAGTGCCAACTGAGTGCACAAAGTGGATTTTTAACTTATATTTGTGTGTAGATATGTATGTCGAAATGTGTATGTGTGTAGCTGTACGACTTCTGCCATATTGACTCCATTGCTAGGATGTGCGATAGTTGGCAAACACTTAAGCTGTCAGTGCGTTGCAGCAGCATGGCGTGCATTTAATGAGATTACCTGTGAATAGTATTGAACGTGTGTTTGTAGATGCATGTATATAGTTATGTTCCACACACAGTCAGCGCTATCACATCTCAAATGCTGTTGCTTTTATTGCAAAGACTTTGTGCTCCTCTCTGGGTTGTAATGTCCTGCTGTTGTTGCGCGTCAGATACTTAATGCTATTCCATGTCCTGCCATCAGTCGATCGATCAAAAAGTCACAGCCTGATTTTGTGCACGCACACATATACGCTAAGCCATTCGAGTCTCTGGGCCACAGCAGCCGGTGACAAATGAATGCTGTGAATGGCAATAAATAGGCTGCTGAAAGTGCGTTTTTTGTGCATTGATGTGTGTCTGTGTGTGCGTGCAAGGATATTGATATGACAATGCAAACCCATAGGACTAGTGAATTCTTTAGAGTTATTTGACGAGATGTCTGTGAAATTTTGATGTATCACTGCTGATGAGCTGCATTGTTAGAAATTCTTTTGTGTTGCTGAAAAGTAGTCTATTTTGAGGCTCAAGGCTTGTTTATGCAACAGAATTCACGGGTTTTTGGTATTAAATATTCGATGCAAGGGAGAAATACAAACAATTTTCGTTTGCGTAAATAGTATAGCTTTTGTCATTTTACTAATTTAAAGGAAAAATAATCAAAAAATTTGGCGTAAAGCATATATGAACTTGGAAGCAAATCGTTTTTAATTTTTTTTCCTGCCAAAAAAAAAAGTATATAGAAATGAAACAAAATAAACAGGGAATTTTGGGGCAAAAAAAATTATATTAATATAATCATTTAAAAAAAAAATTAATTAAAAAAATTACCAGTGAATTTATTAAACGCAGAAAATTAAAATAGACAATTTTTGGTTGAAATCCTGAAGAATAAAATTATTTCAATTAGATAAAAAAAATCTGATTTCGAAAATCAAAGAAAAATATATAAATTTTGGAAAGTAAATAGGCAATTTAAGGTTAAAATATAACAGAAAAATATTATTTTAATTTGATAAAAATAAGCTAATTTCGATTATTGAAAAAAAAAATTAATTTTAAAATAATTATTATAATTTGATAAAAAAATTTATATAAAGAATCAAAAAAAAAAAAGTGATTTATTATATATATTAAAAATAGCCTATTTTAGGTTAAAACATTAAAGAATAATATAATATTATTTGAATTTGGTAAAAGAAAAGTTGTTTCAAAAATCAAAAAAAATTTTTTTTTTCATTTAAAAATTATTTAAAGATATGTGTTATTTTAAATTTAATATATTTATCGCTGAATTTAAAAAACACTAGTTTGGTTTGGTATTGAAAACGTTTTAAAAAATGTTTTAATTTAATGCTGATGGGCAAAAAGTAGGTAGAAAATTGTTTGTAGAAAAACTCAAGCATTTTTTCAATAAATTAAATACGCAAAATATTTTTAATTAATTACTAAAAATAGTAAATATAGCATATTTTTCAGTGAAATAGTTTTTTTATAAAACCTTTTTTTAATAATTTTTCGTTTAATAATTTTTCTTTTCTTTCTTTTCTTCTTTAAATTTCTAAACAGGCCTTGCCCATTAGATTTTAAATAAAACAAATTAAAGAAAGCAGTTAAATACTTAAAGTTAATGCTCTAATTAAATATTTATCAGAAATTTTCTACAAACACCCTTTTGTTTGTGTGTTGTTTTTCAAGAACTTTAAAATTGGTAATTTTTTTTGTACATTTCAGCTGCATTAAAATTTGTAGAAATATTTTTTTGTACTTGTTTTTTGAAGAACTTTAAAGCTTTTAATATTTTTTTTTACATATCAGCTTCATTAAAATTTAATTTTTTTAACGATCTTTAAAATTTGAGTTTTTGTTTACATTTCCGCTTCATTAAAGGTTTAGAAAAGTTTTTTGTGTGTAGTTTTTTAAAACACTTAATTGTTTTTTACATTTCAGCTGCATTAAGATTTGTAGAATTATTTTCTTTTGTGTTTTTCTTTTTTTAAATCTTTAAAATTCTTAGTGTTTTTTTAAATTTTAGTTTCATTAAAATTTGTAAAAGTATTTTTTTGTGTGTGTGTTACTAAAGTTTTAGAAAAGTTTTTTTTGTGTGTGCCTTATTAAAAAACTTCAAATTTTTGAATTTTTCATTTACATTTTGCATTATGATTTGTAGAATTATTTTTTTGTGTTTTTTTTTTAATCTTTTGTTATTTTTACATTAAGATTTGTAGAATTATTTTTTGTGTTTTTTTAAAGACCTTTAAAATTCTTAGTTATTTTTATATTTTAGCTTCATTAAAATTTGTAGAAATATGCTTTTTGTATGTTTTTTTAAAGAAGTTCAAAATTTTTAATTTTGTTTTTACATATCAGCTTTATTCAGATTTTTTTAAATATGTTTTTGTGTTGTTTTTTAAGAATTTTAAGATTTTCAATTTCTTTTTACATTTCAGCTGCATTAAAATTTGTAGAAATATTTGTTTCTGTGTATTTTTAAAGAAGTTCAAAAGTTTTAATTTTTTTTTTACATTTCAGCTTCATTAAAATTTGTAGAAATAGTTTTTTATTAATTAATAATTTGCATGTTTAAATATATAGTACGGATACGAGCATATAAATATTTGTAAGAAAAAAACAAAAATCATTAAACACTTCTTATTCATTTTTGTTTTTTGCATTCCATGTGTAGTTTGAGCTTTTCAGCTTCATTAAAATTGGAAAACAATGTTTGTATTAATTTCAGTATCATTAAAAATATTTTGACTCAAAATATATGTTACGCATAAATTAATCTTTGCGAAAAAATACAAATTATTCAAAACTTTTGTTTTGTTATTTTACACTTCATGAGTATTTTCAGCTTTTTCGCTTCATTAAAATTTGTAGGAGTTTTTTATTTTTTTTTTTAATTTCAGTTGCCTCCTTAAATATATGGTACAAAAACACTTAAAATGATGTTTGCAAAGAACCAAAAAAAAAACATTAATTAATATTTGAAATTATTCCAACAAAATTGAAAAAATGGTGTAAACAAATTTTAATTAATAGTTTTGTATAATTTTTTTTCGAAAGCACCCAATTTCCAGTTCTCCGAATTTAGTCAAAATCGGTAAAATGATATTCGCATTTCAACAGTTAATACTTTATATGTCGAATATATTGCATATGATTTCACACTTACATACACACGTATTGTATACGTAAATGTGCGTGTATGTATGTAGCTTCAAATGTATGTAAGCAGATCGACGCATTTTTAATTATGCAAATTCGCTTCATGTTTCTTCCATTTTAACAAAAAAACAAAAAAAGGAACAAATCGTTTAACTACAATAAAATACGTGCGTATGTATGTATGTATGTAGGAGCAACCTAAGCAAATTGCGTTTTATGAAAGATTTTCCATTGTTTACCACGTCGCGTCCTCATAAAATCTTCATTTCAATTCCGTTGCAAAAGCGTCTCTGATATGCATCTCTGTGTTTTGGGAACGTGCTTGTGGCCCGTTTTGGACGCCCCCATTTCGCAAGCTATTTACATATGTAAGTGCATACCAGTGTGAATATATCTACACCTATACTCCTACACATATGTATGTATGCATGTATAAATACGCCCGTCGATGTGACGTCAATGGCTGGGTGCTAAATAAAATAAATGCTGCGCCACTCTCCTTCTCGCTTTTTGTAATATAATGCATTTATGCCTTAATTTCCTATGTAATCGATACTTTTGCATCTCAAGATTTGTGTACGAAAAATGCTCGATTTACATGCACGCCATGCTATGCTTGCTACCGTAGTTACGCTCTTAATTTATGTGTTTGCCCTGCAGGGAAAGTCGTTTCATCGTTGTAGCGCACTTCAAGCGGATATAGAATGACTACTACTTTTGCAACAGTGCTTGCGAAACCATTTAAAGTGCTTCAAAGTAGATATATTTATTTCGAAATTTTAAATTATATTTCGAAAAAAGTTAAATATATTGCAGAATAGTTTATTGTACTTCAGAAGGCGTTAAATATAGTTCAGAAATCATCAAATGTACCACTCAATTTATAAAAAAAAAATCAGCTGTACTTTTAGCCTTTGAAGTCCATTCATTAGGTTTTAGGAGAGATAAGGGCAAGTTCTCCACGCGGCATCATAATGGGTTATGAGCTTGATTGTGTCTGATAGTGGACAACCGCTTCAACCTAACCTAACCTAAGATTCATTAGATATAATTTGAAGTATATTTATAGCCCTCTTAATACTCCTTGGAGTATATCCAAGGGACTCCGAAGTACGGTTAGTATACTGAGATTTTAGAAATCTTCGTGACTAATTTGAAGTATTATTAACACTTTCTGAAATTCAATTATTTCTTCTGAAGTATATTTTATGCTTTTTGAAATATAATAATAATAATTATGAAGTACCTACATCGTATGCTTCCAAGAAAATATCTCACGAAAATGTATAGCTTACGTTTTTTCTCTTTTCCATACAAGCAAGGGTATTTTGCCCATGAAACTTGCCTTGGGAAGCTTCAACTGTTCCCACCATTGATACGATTATTTTCATTTATTGAATTCGAAAAAGCCACATCGTCTACCGATTAAGTTCGAGCCAAAAACTGAATGCATCAACATCAGATGCCACGGTAGTAAAACTATAACAATTTTGCGCGAGAGAGTCGCGTTCAAATCAATCCCACCCTCAATACAGTTGGTTTGCGACAGGAGTAGTGAAATTCTAGGAACTTGGCGAAATAGTACTGAATCTACTAGTTACTTTTTAACCAGTTCAGGATTTCCCTGCAGGGCTTAACAAACCATATGCGGTTGTTTGTGAGTGGTTGAGGAACAAAGGAATGCTAACCTCAAAAATAGGATACAAGTTTGTAATTGTTTTCATTTTTGTTCGAAATTTTTAGGTCTACGACTACCAAACTAGAAATAAGAATGGCGAAGTCACCAAATTGTTGGCAGGCCGCTCTGGTCAGAGCTGACGAAGGCTTGAAGATTTTTCCTCAGCAAGCAGATCGCTAAGACATCCTTCATAGCTAAAAATCGGCTCCTCTCTCTCTCTTTCTCCTCTCAGAAGAGTTGGAAATGACTTCAATCGCATGGAATTACACTCGCTTGTGCCTTTTAGAACTCCTCAGGGCTTTCATGATAGTCGTTATCCATGCGACTGCGTTCCTAAGTCTTGCCAGATTTGTCATGGTGATAACGAGAAGACGGAAAATATTGTATATTAATAAGCAGATAGATAGATTACTTTTATGTTACTTTAGATTCTTTGGGGCGCCATGTGTTTCAATGAGGGCAGAACGCCGAATAGAGATAGCTTCCAGCTTTTAGAAATGAGTAAAATCATCTAACTTATCATCAAATTAATTGCATATTCCAAATGTAGTCGTTTCCTGGGCCAGGCCCATTGTGATACCACTTGTTAGGCTCAAGCCTCCCCGTCTAATTTCCGATGTAGTGAAACCACTTCGACCCTCCGATAAACGGTGCAACATAGTGAGTGGTAGCGGATTTTAAGTCTGTCAGATATCCAAAGAAGTGAGGCTTTAGACATCGAAGTTACGTTCTGCCGAGAGCGGAACAATTGAATTCTTTCCACTTCCTTTTCCTTTCTATACCTGCGACAGAAGTCATTGGAGGGAAACCCCATCTGTTTCCCATGTGTTCCCATTAGGCTTATAAGAAATCTAGTTCTGAGTTCATTCCGCTCATACCAGACCTCTCTAGTTATTTTACTTGATCCAGAGCTTGCTCGAGGTTAAAGGAATGCCCACGAACTTGGCAGAGTTGATTGATTTAAGATCGGTTCTTCTTCCAGCCAGTTCATTCGCAATGAAATATACAGGAATGCGACTGCATCCATCGACCCAAACATCGTTCGCGGTACACCGCTTACTCATCTCATTTAAAATAGTTCTTTATTCGGTTGCTATTTTGGAGGAGATATTATTGCACTGTCAAATTCATCAAAGCGCAAAGGCTAAGGTGAATTGGGCATGTTCTAAGAATGGAAGCCACCCGTGCTCAAAAACTATAATGTAGCACAAATGAATAGTGGGTGCAACGCGAGCGATGTGGGATCACCGCCGGAAGCGGAAAAAGGAAGAGAGACGTATTATCAGAATGAAAAAACTAGAGGCCAAAATGCTTGAGTGCGAGGAGCTTGAGATGCTGATCAATAGGAAAAACGCTCGAAAATTTTACCAGAAAGTTCTGCGGCTTACAGAACGATTCAAGACCGGGGCGTTTTCCTGTGGACTGGGGCGTTTTTCTTTCGAGCTTGTTAAACAGTGCCAGCTGCGCATGTCACAGATATTGTGAAGATCCCGATACCCCAATCGTTGACGACGGGACTGTCTTTCCGCTACCCGACCATGACGAGGTGAGAATAGCGATAAGGCGGCTAAAGAACAACAAAGCCGCCGAAGGCGATGGACCACCTTCTGAGCTATTCAAATATAGCCGCGAGAAGCTGGTAAGGTGCATGTATCAACTCCTATGTATGGTCCTAAGTATGGTCGGAAGAGAGCATGTCTGCCAATTCGAATTTAACTGTGCTCTGCTCAATCCACACGCAGGGTGATATTGCAATATGTGACAATTACCGCGGGATTAGTCTTCTAAATATTGCCTTTGAGGATTGGACCTCACCGGTATGACTTTAGACCGGAAAAGTTCATAATCGACCAAATATTCGCAATGGGACAAGTCTAGGCCAAGACCAATGAAAGGACGTGGTTCCAGACAGGGTGACTCGCTGTCGTGTGACTTCTTTAACCTGAAACAACGCAGATACTTCCATAGCTTAGCTTAGATCAGGCAGCCGTAGGCTTAGGCTCAGCTGCAGAGCTTTTGAGTGAATGCAGTTGCTGACCCTATTAACTAGACTAGTGAGGTCCTGTGTGTTCCGAGAAAAGTTCGTAGCAATTTTCAGTGTTCAAATCTCAAATATTTCCAGGGTAGGAGTGCATTTAGTCTGAGTGTGTTGCAATTAACCACAATTTTGCATAAACAGCCGTGGAGAGAAGGTCGAATAGAGGCTCGAAGGTCTTGGTGCCGGGACAAGGCAGCGCTCCTGCGATAAGCGTATACCCTTTTCAATTTGCTATGGGATACCATATTTGGCTTCCTGGGGTACCTTTACTCGAACCACAAATACCAGCTACTTTGAGCTACTAAAAGTCTCATTTAAATTTCAATTAATAATCCAATTTTTTAAAATGTGAAGCGCAAGAGGCTATTAAGGGCTCCTAAACCTGGTTGCTAGCTTTCTTCTTCCAAATAGATAATTATGTTTGCTGCATTGAGTACTTATTACGACATTTGCGTATTCACTGATCTAAAATCTAATTTAATCTATCAAATAATTCCCAATTTCTGTGTTAACTGCCAACGTGCCAATCGCCAAACTCATCTCCACTTTAATTCTTATCGATTCCTTCCCTTATCGTCTCCTTCCTGTAACGACTTTCTTATAATCTTTCTTGTACATTCATTGTCATTTTCATTTCCATTTACAGTTATATATATTTTTCACTTGACATTCACCGCAAGCCTTGCATAGAGCAGATCAAAGGGCAAAGCCGAGCTGCAGTGCAAAGGAAGTGGAAATACTAACATAACAATTCAATTGTCAGCATGTACTCGTATTGTGCAACAACACTAGAGCAATGCAGTGCTGTCGTTTTATGAGTCGAAAATTTACTGCTGTCATTTGCCTGCACGCCTGCCAGCACCTACAGCAGCTCCGCTGGCAGTATGACATTGCTGCTGGTAGCTTTAACTGCTGTCACTGCCATTTCATGAAGTGTGAAAATTTTGAATTTATTGAAAATGTACGCTAAAGATGAGCTATAAAGATAAAAAAAGCAAACAAAAAAGCGCTTGACGACCTTTCGCCACTATGCATGTTGTCATTTTTGTGGCGCCAGCAAATCGAACATCGCTAGAAGAAATTTTTGGCATTAACGACGTTGTGGCAATGACGACGTTGCATAATTTAGCGCTGCTGATGCTTATAGTGGAATTATATTGATGTGGAATGTAGTTCGCTTGCCACAGAACAGTAGATGATGGAAGTTAGGAATATACCAAAAAATATTTAAAAAGCCAGTGGAAAGAAAAAAATATCCAAAAAAATGTATCTATTCCAATGATGCCCGTAGTGGGCATCAAATCCAAGACCTAAGGCCAGTATAAATCACACATAAATACAGGGTGTATACGGCAGTTGAGGACTATATGTGGCGTTAACTTCTCCAAATCATTATTTTTCGTTTTGCTCTTTTTCAGATAAAACATGAAGGACTACAACTTAACTCAAGAAATGAAGGGATATGCAGTTATCGTCGTTAAGTGTGCAAATCACCCCCATTTAGAAGTTTCCAATTTTCTTAATTGCGTCCGTTCATTCATTCATAAGGTTCGCCGTGAATTGGAATCATCTGATGCGCTGCAGAATCTGTGGCAAAATGCAAAAACCACGAGAAACATTCTGACACTGTCCGATCTGTAGAATTTATTCAATAAGTGGAAGCGATCATTGACGAGGACACTTCAAAATGAATACGGGCCCTTACGAGGGAACTTGTTGTTGCTGAGAGTCTTATCTATCGAGTTGCCCATTAGGATCTGCGCTATAAATCCTACATTATGCGTAGAAGACAGAAATATGTCGGAGCAAACACGAGAGCAGCGAGTCATCGGATCAGAAGCCCTTCTAAACAAAATTAAACACCTGAGATACTACATATATTGAGCAAACCCCAAATACTAACCGCAGAAATGACTAGAATCACAGATGCCTATGTTCCAATCCTACGAGGTTCTTATTGTAATACACACGAAGTTTCCAACATATGAAAAAAGGTCATACCATGTCAGAACCCTTCTTCCACTGCACCCATCATTTTAGACATCTATTTACATGGATGCCTGTTAGCATTACGATAGGGTAGGGGCTGGCGCCTTCTTGTGCAGTCCATCCTTATGCTTTTTTTCGATTACCTATCAAATCCAACAGAGAATCGCTCTTACTAACAAGTATTGTAATATTTTGGATTTATTAGACAATTGAGTTATAAAGTCCTCTCTCGATGAACAAAACTAATACTTTATGAGGCTCTTATCATGCCCATCCTATCGTACGGTGCAGAAGCTTGGACGATGACAACATATTATGTGGCATCCTTTGGAGTGTTTGAGAGAAATATTCTGTGCAAGGTTTTTGGCCCTTTGCACGTTGCGACAGCGAATATCGCAGGCGATGGAACGATGAGCTTTACGACGACATAGACATAGCGCAGCGAATAAAGATCCAGCGCCTACGCTGGCTGGGTCATGTCGTTCGAATGGATACAAACGCTCTGGCTCTGAAAGTATTCGATGCGGTACCAGCTGGTGGTAGCAGAGGGAGAGGGAGAAGACCTCCTCTGCGTTGGAAAGATCAGGTGGAGAAGAACTTGGCTTCACTAGATGTGTCCAACTGGCGCCAGTTAGAACGAGAAAGAAATGACTGACGCTTTGTTGAACTCTGCCAAAATCGCGCCAATCAAGAGGAATAAGATTTGTGCTTGTTTTTTTTCAGGCTGAAAACGCATCAATCATCAAGGCTGTGGGACGGATCGGAATGGAAGCTGTAGGAAGAGATATATTCATATTTTGGTAATGAGAGCTCTGGCTATACTAACGTTCGATTCTAAGTTTGAGCTGAAATGCCGCCGATATTTTCAGGGGATGGCTAAGCAGCCCGACGTGAATTCTCATTTGGGTTGTGGGTCAGAAAGAGAAATAGGGAAACTGTATGACAACTGAACTTGCGTGACAAGGTAAACCCCGCCAAGCTGATTTTTTGTGAGTACGAGCACTATGGCAGACTGCATGCCACTTACAAACTGCTGCTTTGAGAATTTACTATAAGCAAACTAATGAAAGCTGGAAACAAACTACCACTAGTGGCATTTCCAAGCATTCGCTTTCAAGGCATCTCGCTTACATACCAGTTTATACCTCGCCTGCCTTGAGATGCGGCACTTTCTGGTTCGTTCACATCTTTCAACAAAGCAGAGGTTGTATCTACTTTCCTTGGAGAGCTTACAGAGCGCTGATTCATAGCCAATCATGATAAAGGCTTTCCGAATACGATGTAGAGGTTCCAAGCTAAAAAGAAGAGCAGCAAGAAATGTTTCTCAAAAATCATGCATAGAATTATGCTATGACATCTGGGAATGATACCCTTTATTACCCTCATCAGCTGACGGATATTGCCTTAAAGGGGCAGATGTGATTCATCATCGATGTAGGAAAGTTGAAGAAGGAGTAATTAGAAAAACTTTGTTATCAGAACGGGTCCCCATCTTTGGTGATGAAATTGACTTTTGCGGCAATTGCATATTTCTAAACCAAACCTAAAAAATCCTAAAATAAATAAAAAAATACACATACAAATATATAAATAAAAAATCTAAATATTATATTATACTAAGGTTTTTTTTTAAATATTTTTTCAGCAGTTTTGCAATTTTTAGCCCCTCTTAAATTTTCAAGTTACAAATTACGTTAAATTTAGCAACTTTTCATTAAATAATGATTCCATTACATTACTTTTGGTTTATCATCACCGGTGACAGAATCTTCAACCATTCGGTAGAATGACAACACTGAGCAAATCACTGATGACTGGGCAGTGTGATAGCGAAGGATGGAGGTGCAGACATCGGCGCAGCAAATCTGTCCACCTGTGTGGTTCAGAAACTTGGAAAGTGAATGCTGTTATCTGCAATAAACTAAAAGCTTTCGTAAGCAAATGCCTCTGTACAATCTGCCGGATTTCCTGGCCAGTTACTGTCACAAACGAGAATCTTCGCGCTCTCTCAAGCAACACATACACTAATTTGGAAATGAAAGAGAGAAAATGGAGCTGCAATGGCCACACGTTACGTAAAGACAAAGAGAAAAGAGATCGTGGTCGTCCAAAGATGACGTGGATGAGGACGATACGCAGTGAAAGGGATCAATTCGGTTCATGAAGTCAAATTAAGAACTGTATGTACATATGTTAGAAGCCTAGGAAGACTAGTTTCCGCCCTATGCTCCAATTACAGGCGGCGCATCTTCTAAATTTATGCATGCATTTTTTGAAATCTTACTGCTTGCATACTTTTAAGATGCGTCAAGGAATAAATAATACAAAAAAATGTATCTGTATATATGCATGATTTTTTTTAATTTTGTAATGAAATAAATTTTTCGTTTTTTATTTTTTTTTTTTAATTTAATTTAAAAATTGGAAAAGTAATGAATTACAAATGCAATTAATTGAAAAGCATTAGCGGCTAGGCCATCGTTTTTTATTACATTTTACTGTTATTGCAAACAAATTTGAAAACCAACAGGAAATTTACAAGTGTTTACTAAACAATGTTTTTACTAAACTATGTTTTTTTAATTTTTTTTACATTTTTTTTTAAATACACTAAATGCACATACGTAGCCCATGATTTATGTAAGCACTCAAATGGTGACCACCACAATTTTTTACGCATCATTTATGCTGCATTTCGCTAATCAACTGTGAATAAACAGGGTTTTCAATATTTTGTGTATACAATTTTTTGATGCTAATTTAATTTAAAATCATTTCCGCACTTAAAAATGTATATATTTACATTTAATTTGATAAGCATATAACTTTTTCACGATTGTCAAACTTTAACAAAATTAATGGAAAATCTCTTTACTCGCAATTTGTGTGCAAAAGCTTAGAATATAAACAATGCAAAAACAGAAACAAAAAAACCATTAAGGTCATAAATGAAATCAGGGCTGTGCCAGTAAAAACAATAAATTCTGCACAAATTGGCAGTGACACCTGTGGTTTTAATGCACTAAGGCATAGGAAAATATTTTTGAATTTTTTTCTAAACATTTTATTTAAATTTTTTTTTTAAATACCCACATATTTGCTTTTTTAATTTGCTGTAGTTTTTTTTAACAACATTGTCAGTTTTAGTTATTTACTTAGCAGCTGTGATAACCGCAATCGATGCAGTGCAGTGGTGAGCGCAAAAAGTGCAACGCCAGCAACATGTTGATCGAATTGAAATGATTTTTCATTAAATTAAATTAAAATGAGGCCCTATTCACCACCTAGGAAACACGGGAAAATATATATAAAATAGGTAAATAAGTTTAGAAGCTCAGGCGAAACCAAATTTTATACGCACGAAGGTAAATAGTTGAATAGAAATCAAAACGGCATCTATAGGTAATATGGGCGTGGCTGCAGCTTAATTTCTCTCATGCGTATCACGAAATAGCATATTGAAAGAGTACTCAATATACTCTATGATACAAATATCTTCATTTCATTAAGGCTGTCTCTCTTAAGAGGCTCTGGATTCTCACTCCACACAGAGTTCCCAAGCAGAGAGGATAAACATTTTTGGAATAAATATTGGGGTTAGCCGCACCATGCGCTATAATTCATTGGCATGAACTTCTCATTGGGTTTATAAAAGGAATAGTGTATGCAAACAGTGGTGCTTGCTAGCAAACCACATGGGTTCAAAGTAGAACTCTACATAATAAGCCTCATTATTTGCTGCCATCCCCATGAGTGGTGATAATTTGAAAGATTGGCACTAGTTTTTAATCAACTTACCGGCTAGTAGCAGAGTCTTCCCAGGCAGAGCCGAGCACATTCGAGCTAATAGCACAAACACAAGTCATTTAAGACTTCCATATGCATTAGGGCGGGTCGATTTAAAAATCGCTCATTGCTCTGTGAAAATTATATTCTAGGGATCAAAATAAGAAACTTTGCCGAAGGAACCATACCTCTAAAACGAATTCTGATGTCACCCAATTTGGGTCGAATGAAAAATCCCACTCTGACCCATTTAGAGTGCTCCAATCGAGTCCAAATGTATGACCGACCCCCACTAAATTTGGACGGCCGATCCACCCATGCCAGTGGCACACCCCCTGGAACTCCCCTGGGGGGTTCCCCATACAATCATTTCAAAATATCACCATTTTTGGCCTTTACATGAGAAAAGAAACTAAAAAGTTCGACCCAAATTGGGGGACATCAGAATTCGTTTTAGAGGTATGGTTCCTTCGGCAAAGTTTCTTATTTTGATCCCTAGAATATGATTTTCACAGAGCAACGGGCGATTTTTTTGCCTCCCCACTAATCGACCCGGCCTAATATGCATGTAACTAAAATGTATTTAGCCACGTATTCATCTACTAATTTAATATTTGCTCTCTAATCTCTCTCTTAGGTCCACGACTTTTCCAAGCTGACCACTAAATTGTTACCAACTTACAGAAAAAAAAATGCAGAACATTAAGATATGGCATGATCGCATTTTGTTTAAATAATTATAAATAACTGAATTTTCTGTTGCAGAATTTTAAGTGAAAAATTTGTGATTTTTCACATACCAACTTACAGAAAGAAAAAAGAAAAAAAAAAACCGACAAAGTCATATCTGTTCAGCACATTTTTTCTAATTTTAAATGACGGAATATTTTAATGCAAAATTGTATATTAAAAATGTTTGATTTTTCACACCGAAAGCACAGTTGCAAGTCATAAGTTATTTATTTTATCATAAATATATATATTTTTTTTCAACTATTGAAAAATTTGTTCGAAAACCAATCAGTTTTTGTTTTGCAAAAATAAACAATTAATGTTAGATTTAAAATTTATTTTTGGGATTTTTAAATAAATAAGAATTAAATAAAACATATCTCGTCATAAAAACTTTCACAACTTGAAAAATTATTATTTTATTCCTTGAATAAATTATACAGTTAGATGACATTTTCAATTGAAAATAAAGAAACTATTTAAGAAGAACATCTCATGCATATTGCATCGCTTCTAGTCAGAACATAAAAAAATTGTCCATGAATAAAATATTAGCTGCGCAACTAAGTTCTCACTGTTTGTCAATAGATGCCTCCAGCAGTGTTTGCTAGTCGATTCTAACATAACCTAAACGTGATAAACCAAGACATATGGTAAACAAACTGCTTCGACACATTAGTGATTTTGATTTGGTATCATATACTTGCGGTTTTGTGAAAATGTCTGATTTTGTGCCCAATAATCGTCACTTGCACGAAGTATTGATTTTTGTCTCTCATTCGAAAAAAAACGGCGGCTGAAGCGCATCGAGAGCTACAAACAGTTTATGGAGATGCTGCTTTAAGTGAAACAATGTGCCGAGATTGGTTCCGTCGCTTCAAAGACGGTGATTTGAATGTTGACGACCGTCCGCGTGAAGGAAGGCCAAAAACCTTCGAAGTCGCTGAATTGGAGGCATTGCTCAATGAGGGTTCGTGTCAAATGCAAGAAGAGCTTGGTTCAGTATTAGGAGTTACCCGCCAATCCATTTTCAAGCGATTGCATGCTTTGGGAATGATGATTCAGAAACAGGGGACCTGGGTTCCTTATGAGTTCAAACCAAGGGATATTGAACGTCGTTTTTCGCCTGTGAACAACTGCTCCAGCGGCAAAAAAAGGAATGGGTTTCTTCATCGCATCGGGACGGGCGATGAAAAATGGAATCATTACAGCAATCCAAAGAAAAGAAAGACATGGGGACTGCCCGGCCATGCTTCTACGTCGGCGCCTCGGCCGAATATTCACGCGGCGAAGGTTATGCTATGTATTTTGGTGGGACCAAGTTGGTGTTATTAATTATGAACTGTTAAAACCATGCGAAACCATCACTGGGGATCGATATCGACTTCAATTGATGGTATTGAGCCGAGAAGCGGCCGCTATACGCGGAGAGGCATGAAAAAGTGATTCTACAGCATGACAACGCTCGGCCTCACGTTGCCAAACCCGTTAAAACCTACCTGGAAACATTGAAATTGGAAATCTTCTCCATCCGTCATATTCACCAGATATTGCGCCGTCCGATGATCACCTGTTCCGATCGATGGCACATGGTCTAGCTGACCAGCAGTTCCATTCGTATCAAGACATCAAAAAATGGCTTGATCCGTGGATAGCCGCGACGGTATACGAGATGTACCAGAAAGATGAGAAAAAGTAGTAGCCAGCGTTGTATTTGTTGTATTTTCATTAAAAAAAAAACAGCGAGAATTTAGTTGCACACTTAAAATATTTTTTTTTTAAATAAATTTTTGAAACTTTTTTACTCAAAATTTTTCAAAATGAAAATAACCTGCCTAAAAGTTGTGCAATAGCAATTTTTTTTCTTGACTTAGTAATTCTGTTTTGTATTTGGACATATGGTAACTTTTTGGACAGAGTGTTAGGTTAGGTTAGGTTGAAGCGGTTGTCCTGTGGGACACACTCAGGCTTATAGCCCATTGTGATGCCGCGTGGGAAGCTTGTCCCTATCTCTCCTAAAACCAGTGTGTGTTTTTCAAAAATGTTAGAATATCTCTGATTTCTATAGAACTGAGGTCTTCTAACTCATTAAAAAATTGTCTACCCAGAATAGTAAACCTGCGTCTGGATAGAGCAGGGCAGTGGCACAGTAGGTGCGAGATTGTCTCTTCCTCGTCCTCATCTAGACAACTTCTACAGATGTCATGTGTTTGCACACCCATCCTTTGGGCGTGTCTACCTATTAGGCAGTGCCCCGTTATGACTGAGATCAATGTGCTAAGACTGTGATTATTTTGGCTTAGCAGAGATTCTGTGCGTTTAGCATTTAGAGTCGGGAACAGAGTGTTAAATTATATTTAAAGTTTCGGTTAGTTTAAGGCTATCGGATTCATAGCTTAGATATAATATTTATTATAATTAAGGGTTAACTTTCTTAATTGGAAAAAAAGAAATAGTACAAAAAAATGTCTGTTATTTTTTATGCAAAATATAAAGTTTGAAGAGCCGAAGGCCCTAGCTGCCAATTATTCAGCCTAATTATTCAGAATTAGTTCTCATGTAAATAAATAAAAAATATATATAAATAAATTTTGAACTTTAAGTAATAGGTGTTATTGTTGTAGCAGCATAAACATTCCGTCTACATTTACGGGGAATGCTGCTGGAGTGCCAGTCCTTGGCCGAATATAAAACCGGGTCGCTCCGGTAACGTAGAACTGACTGTCATGGGAACGAAATAATACGAGAATTTCAGTTTTGTTGTAATATTTTCAAAGCAAAAAAAAATTTTTAAATAAAAAAACAAAAAATACATATAATAACTTTTCTAACCTTCTTTGCTCCATTTTAAACTAAAATAAATTGTAAACTATCTTGTAACTGGTAAATATTTGCTCACCTAATTTTTTATTTTTTTTAATTTATAAGTAGTAAACTTACTTGTATTCATAAAGTTTGAAATATTTTTATACAGAATTTTAAGCTATACATTTTTTTTTAATACACTCGTTAATTAGATTTTTCATTTTATAATAATGCCAAGGCGAATCTATTAAAGGTGGTATTAAATCAGCTGACTTAGTTTTTTCTTTCGCTGTGTCCCCGTGGCTGTCAGCCCAGAATCAAACAATGCGAATTCATTCTTTCTTTTCTACTTTGCCAATACTTTTCTTTGACAATCAAACGTACAAAATATTGTTGCTAGTCTGGTGCCACCCCCTTTACTGAATGCAGCTTGAATAATACCAAATTTTTCGAAACGTGAAAGGGGATTTGGTGCCCATGTAAGAAAATGTAATGTTAAAATAAGAAAACAAAAACTACATTTCGTAATGAAACTTGAAAACTTCTTTGAAATATTAAGTAATTTCTTTTTATCATATTTAATCAAACACTACCTCTGGTCCCCTTTAAAAAAAAATTCGGCAACTCATAAATATTTCGCTAATCTCATTTCTCTCCCACTCTCTCTCACCTTTACTTCTTGAGTTGCTTTTTTTATTTTGTGCCCATATTTTCTTTCTTTTTTGCCTATTTTTTATTGCACAGTGCACATTTTTAAATAAATTTTAGTGACACATAAATAATTTTCTATCGCTGAAAATAGGCAACATTCCGCCGAATAAATCAATTTATACTCAATAAATTGCTAAATCGCTCTATCGGCAGCACTAAACGATCTGTTTTTACTTGCAGCGCACAGATTTGAATTGTAAAACTGAATAATAAAAACAAACAACAAGAATGGGAAAAATCATCAATGCTTTTTAGAGTTACCAACTTTTTTCGTTGCTTTTATTATTTTACCATTTTCGCCACATATTTACTTACATTCATATGTAGAATATAAAAAAGAGTATACATTTATGTTATTATTATTTTTGTTTGCTGCGGTTTGAAAACTCATTTTTGATAAACCACTTCTGACATGCAATCACTGATGCTACTGCTTGCAGAGTTGCCAACATTCGACATGTAGAAAAAGTAAGCCTTTACGCTTGAAACGCACGTAAATTGGATATAATAAAGGGAAAATATCAAAAAGGGGAAAATACGTAAAAAAACAGCAGCACAAACAAATGTAAAAAAAGTTAAAAAGGAAAAAAATCATATTAAAAAAAAAAAACAAAAAACAAAGCGCACTGTGAGTTGTGGCATGCGGCAAATGAATAATTGAAGCGAAAAGTGTGGTCAGTGATGCACTATTTTATATGCCACTGCCACTTCTTTATTGTGCACTTCTGCGAGAAATGAAATTGCTGTAGTTTTACGTGCTCGCTATAAAAAAATATGTGTGAGTATATTTTACATTATAGACAAAGCTAAGAAAAAAGTACCGCTTCTGGCCATAAAAAATGTTTACAAACATATGTATGTGTGTAAGTGCTTTTTGTAATTATTTCTGGTTGATTTTGTGGTTTAAACTTAATAACTTTGCGCGAAATTTTTAATGGCATTAAAGGTAAAAAATATGAAAAAATTTGAGTAAAAGAAAAAAAAGAATTATAATGATAATAACAATAAAAAAATTTACAACGTGAAAAATTTTAATATTATGTGCATGCATTAAATTAGTAAGTAATTACAATAAATAAATATTTTTTTCCCTAATAACTCATTGGGCATAAAAAAAATTTTTGCTTTTATATATAATACAACGGTAACTCGAAGTGACTTCAAATAAATCAAGTACAAAATTACAACTACTGAAGTTTTGCTGCTGCGAAATACGGTTAGAAGCAATAATATAATAAAGGGTGTTCCAATAACAGGTTGTACAGGTGAATGGATTGCGCTATCGAGAGATGATTTAAGATTTTTTATGGCCGGAATTGGATGGTATTGATCTGGACAACGTTTATTTTCAACAAGACGGCGCTACGTGCTACATAAGCAACGAAACCATTGATCTGTTACGGGAAAAGTTTTCGGACCGTGTTATCTCTCGAAGAGGTGATCACAATTGGCCACCGAGATCTTGTGATTTAACAACTTGTGACTTTTTTCTTCGGAGCAACGTGAAAGAGAAGGTCTACGCCATCAGCCCAGGGTCGATTCAAGACCTCAAAGATGGAATTCGTGAGGCTATCGAGGACATAGGACAGCCACTTTGCAATTCGGTTATGGAAAATTTCATGAAAAGGATATTGTCCTGTAAGCGTGGTCGTGGTGGTCATTTGCCTGATGTTATTTTCCACTATTAATGGCATACCTTCCTCTTTATAATGAAATAAACATCCGATCATTTATATTAAAATATAATAGCATTTTTCTTTGAATATCAAAATAGCTCATCTGTTTGGTAAATCCTATATTTTGATGCATATTTATTTTCGGGCAAAGTACAGTTTTCCCTTGAATTATCATAAAACCTTGGATTACTTGGAGACAGCACCTGGAGAACCTCTTAACGGATTTCTCGAAGTTCGAAGGAAGGGTTGGCGGAGAAGTATTTTCCGTGGAGCTCGCCATCTGACTCAAATTCAAGTAACTGAACCACTGTAGTGTGTTCCAATCAGAGATAGTCGCAATCGAGGAAGCAGTTGATTGGCTACTCACCTGCGTATTAACTGTCAAGAAACTAAATATTTACTTCGATAGCCAAATGGTAATTAGGGACCTCGGCTCATTCGAAACTGGTCAGGGAATACCTGGCGACATTGGGGGAACTGTTAGGCGTATGAGCTGGCCAGATAAGGGACCTGTGAAGTGATTTCCCGCGAAAGGAGAGAATTCGGATCCTCTTGACCACCTGCGGTTTGCTCCTACAAAGATGGGCTTTGCGCCAACTCAGCGAGCGCTGGGCAAGTACACAAACTTGAAAGATCGTGAAATCCTTCTGGCCACGTGTAGATCGGAGATATTCGAGGGATCTTCTGAGGTTGACGAAATCCCAGCTCTCGAATTTCGTGGGAAACTATCCGCGAGGTATGCATGTTGTGAGACTTGGAATTACCTCGAGTCCTTTTTGCACCAGCTGTGTGGAGGAAGAGGTGGAATCAGCTCAGTCTCTTCTCTTTAACTGGCCTGTTCGCGGGGGGCTAAAATTTAGGTATCTGGCTCTCACTTCTCTACTACGCCTGCTGGATAAAGTTCATACTCTTCCTCTTCCGAATCTCTTAAGATTCATCAATGAATCTAAAAGAATCGCGGAAGACTGACCTCCAACCAATTTCTCCACCTTACCATTCATACTGTATCTATCCTGACTCTCTATTTCTTCCAGTGTAATCTATGCGGGTGTAGTACAATGGTCGTCCTGACTGAGTGCTTGGACTTGTCCAACCCACCACAAATCTAATCTAATCTAATCTAATCTAATGTAATGTAATCTAATCTAATCTAATCTAATCTAATCTAATCTAATCTAATCTAATCTAATCTAATCTAATCTAATCTAATCTAACGCCTACTGATATAGCAGTTCTTGATATTAAACATCGGATGAACTTCATCAGCTGCTTAAAGTGGTTAAACCAATCGCAACGCAGTCATCGTTCATAACTCACATATATCTAACCTATCCTTTTTCTCCCCCACCCCCCTCCTCTCTCGCCCTTCGTCCTATCGGTCTTTCTCCACCTTAATTCCTTCGCAATGGTATCACAAATGATGCATTTCATTTCTTTGTCCAAGAGTGCTCACTCTTTGGGCAACCATTTTAATCTAACCTAACCTAACATAAATAGCACCGCCAAGCTAGGATGATTGATTAGAAAGTTTGATCATCTTCAGCAAAATTGTGAGAGTAACTTTGGCTACAAAATCACCGAGTACTCAGCAGCTGAATTCTGCCCGCTCATTTCACACATGTCCGCACATTCCTGCAATCAGTTGTTATTCAGATGATAACGAATTAAAATAAATGGATACAGTGTTGAAGTTTTTGATTACATCACAAATACAATCTCAGTTTTTTCGTAAACAAGCCGCTGTTATGACGCCTAGTACGTCAGCCAATTCTTTCTGATTCTTTCAAATTCGCTGAGAACCGGTTAGCGGACTAATTTCTGAACTCTATCCTCCCAACTCTATAACATATTTTTATGGTTGTATTAGTTCTATGGGTCTATTCAACAGACCAATGGCCTGTAAGACTGTAATCTTCTCTTATAAAGCATCTCTGTGCTCTCATGGGTGCTATCTGACATCTTTTAAAAAACGAGAGTCTAGTGATACTTTTCTTAAGCATTTCTTATTCGCATTGGAATAGAGTTAAACTATTGCGATGAAACCATGTTTGGGAATTATGCAAATTCTATATTAGTTTGAGACACACTTTATAAAAAATTTGTGTGAATAAGAAGGGAGGTAAAGTATTGCAGAACTTAGAGTAGTCATAACTAGTTTTTAAGCAGTTATTAAAAAAAGTAGTACGTAAGTATAAAAAAATTCCAGTCTAACGGTTAGACGCGATAGAAGTGAAACCTTCCGTAAAACAAACTGAGAGAGAATGAGACGAAAGCAGCATTAGGAGCGGGACAATTATAGGTTCATTATAATATTGCTATAAAGTTCATATTTTATTTTCTTTATTTTATTATTATTCCTCCTCAATGTTTTCAATTTCAACAAATGCTACGAGTGGCTAATGATAGCTAAAATATGATACAACTGCTTTGGTTTCGATGCTGTCAACATATCCTTGAAATACCGCGTCAATTCTTGTTTTTGATCGTGTTGGCGTTTCAATGCGATTGTTACACATTTTTAAATTGAATGTTGTATTGAGAAAGTCAATTAAAGGAACCGCTGTGCCCAATGCAAAATTTACGTTAAAATCGCACTTAAAATCATTGGAACTTTATCGTAAGCAAGTAATAGGCAGTGTAGTATACATACTACAATACTTACTATACTAGCGTGGCTCAGCAGTACGCAGCCACACACATATACGTATATCAACATATAACGCTTCGTAGCCAAGAGTGGGAAGGCTACGAAGCACCGCACACGGAGGAGACGGAGAATAGGGATCGCTGTATAACTGTGTTCTATCTCATTCTCTCGCAGGCTATATACAATAAGATCTATATGTATGTCTCTTTTTAGTGTCGCTTTTTCGTTTCATCGAGTCTCAAATCACTCCCAACGATTCTAAAGAAGTTTTCACTTCAAAAAATCTAGCATACATTTAAAGATATTTGCAATATTTATTAAAATTGATTATTCTTTTATTTCAACTGAAAGCATTACAGGTACATTAGCTCGTTTTGTTTTATATTGATTTCACATTTCTATATAAATTTTTAAATTCTTCAATTACCATTTTATGATACAATTTTTATTGCCACACACAATTCATATGCAGTTTTGCTGCTTTCCGTAAGGGAACATAACATAGTAATTCATTATTTTTATTTATTCATTTTTCCTTTCCATTTCACAATAGCATTTTCTTTGCCGTTATCGTTATTGTAGGGTTCTTAATTTTTTTATTTTTTGTTTTTTATTCGAAAACAATAAATTTGTTTCTCTACTCGAGTGCATGCGTGCTTACTTGCATCCAACCATATATACATAAGTGATTATATGTATGTGTTTATGTATTGTGCACACAAGTTAACATAGCATTTTATTATTCTTACATGCTTCGAATGTAAACAATTTGTAATAAAAACTTTAATGGCAAAATGGCCGAAGGGAAAGGAATTTTGTTGCTTCTTTCGCTTTAGTGCAAAAGGTTGTTTTGGACAAAATGGAATAGGCTGCTGCATTAAAGCCAAAAAAACAAAACAAAAAAAAAATAAAAAATAAAATAAAAAACTCAACATCACCAGCCCGCATAGCAATGAGTTATTAAATTATTCAAAATAAATTTCAGTTACCAGCATTTTTTATTAGAAAAATAATTAAGTTAGGTTGGGTCAAATGACCTGAAAAATTATTATAAAGCCATTAAACTCTTTTTAGTGCTCATCAAACTACAGAGTGAAAGTGTGAAATGCTACGTCTGTTTATTCTTTATGGATGCAATATGCAAAATGTTGTTGTCTATGATGAAAGCTGTGTTTAGAACTCTGGGGTCAAAATAGAAAGTTGATTTTTCTAAATAATAGCAAATTTCTCTCGATTGTTTTCCTTAGGAACTAGCTATTTTTGTGAGGAAAATTTAGAATGTATTCTAGTATTTAAACTACTCACCTACTACTACACTGGTGGCGGCCGCCATAGCCGAACGGGTTAGTGCTTGACTACCATTCGGAAGACTTAGGTCTGAAACAGATAGAAAGGTTAGTGCTTGACTATCATTCGGAAGACTTAGGTTTGAAACAGATAGAAAAAGTTGTTCCTAGCGGTCGCTTCTCGGCAGGCAATGGCAAGCTTCCGAGTGTATTTATGCCATGAAAAAGCTCCTCGTAAAAAATATCTGCCGTTCGGGGTCCACTTAAAACTGTAGGTCTCTCCATTTGTAGAACAAAATGAAGACGCACACCCTAAATATGAGAAGGAGGTCAGGCAATGAAAAGGGTCGTATGTGTTTTTTAAGCATTTTCTTATTCCCTTGTTTTGTTCATTTGTAGACGGTTTGCGGTATAGAATTGTTTTTTTTAAATACTTAAAGAATAGAACATTTTTGCTTACTCCGAATTGTGATGAGTTTTTACGGTCCAGCTCGGAACAAAAACAATTTTTACGTACCTGAAAACAAAGAGAAAATTTCAAATAAGATATATGTACGTATTTATATTTTATATTTTTTTATTTATGATGAAATATTAATATCTCTATACTAAGTTTAATTTCACATACATACAAATATATATAAACAAAAATGCACTTGTGTTATATAGAACACAGATAATCATTGAATAAAGCCAACTTTGCTTGTTCTAATTACATGCAATTTTATTGTTGTATTCTATGCGTTTGAATATCGATTCAATTGTGTTTCAAATTCAATTCAAATCTATTGCCTACTCTCTCCTCGAAGCGGTGATAGAAAAACCCAATAGAAACATATGACCCTGTCGAAGCCTTTATAGGGGTAGACTCTAAAATGATTCATGGGAAGTATACCATGAGAATAAGACCTATCATCATCCATGTCTACCTTGTTTGGTGGCCGAAAGCCAACCAAGTGACCGCTAACAACTAAAGGGTAATTTAGGAAAGTTTTTCAAAGAAACACACGTAAAATTTAGAAATATGCATGAATTTTTTATTTAAATCGATAGTACAGTCCAAATAATTTAATGTTTGAAGATTATTTCGTGCAATTGTTGACCGCGACTGCGCTTCAAATGGTCCATCCGCTTAGTCCAATTTTAGCATACTCTTTCCAATGTTTCGGCCGGTATCTCACATATAAATGCTTTAATGTTGTCTTCCAATGTGTTAATTGAAGCAGGCTTGTCTGAATAGACATGAGCTTTAATATAGCCCCACAAAAAATAATCTAAAGGCGTTATGTCGCACGATCTGGGTGGCCAATTGACAGGTCCCGAACGTGAAATAAAATGTTCACCGTACTCGCCTCTCAACAAGTCGCCTATTGTTACGCGTGCTGTGTGGCATGTGGCACCGTCTTGCTGAAACCACATGCCATGCAAGTCAAGCTCTTGCATTTTGGGCAAAAGAAAGTTGGATATCATTTCACGGTAGCGCTCACCATTCACAGTTACGTTACGATTCGCAGCATCTTTGAAGAACTACGGTCCATAAACCGCACCAAACTGTGACCTTTTCTGGATACATTGGTAGCTCTTGCAATTCTTCTGGCTGATCTTCACTCCAAAATCGACAATTCTGCTTATTTACGTACCCATTGATCCAAAAATGAGCTTCGTCGCTGAACACAATTTTTCGATAAAAAAGTGGATCTTCGGCCAACTTTCCGAGAGCCCATTCACCAAAAATTCTGCGTTGCGGTAGGTCGTTCGGCTTCAATTCTTGCACCAGCTGTAGTTTGAAAGGCTTCACACCTATATCCTTTCGCAAAATTTTCCACGTTGTTGAGTAAAAGAGGCCCAATTGCTGCGAACGGCGACGAATCGATAATTGATGGTCATCATTAACACTGGCCGATACAGCTGCGATATTTTCTTCAGTTCGCACTCTACGTAAGTGGTGGTGGTGGTTTGATGTTCAATAATGTAAATTTGGTTCTAAATTCAGTCACAATAGCTCGAATAGCCGCTTCAGTGGATCGATTAAACTGACCATAAAATGGAAGAAGCGCGCGATAAACTTTCTTAACAGAACACGCATTTTTATAATAAAATTCAATGATTTGCAAGCGTTGTTCGTTTGTAAGACGATTCATGGTTAAATTATAGACCAAACTGAAGATGTTTGACAGTGAAACAAAACACGAAACGTGCGTCACCTGTTTAAACCAACTGTGTAAAAAGATAATAGCTAAACAACCACCCTTTACTTGGTAGTTTTCACAGTCAAGCCTGCTGGCAATAACTGGTGCCATGAACAGCTGTGCCACTGTTCCTATAGAAGGGATAGTAGGAGTATCCCCACTTCCACTTTCTTGAAAAATGTGCAGCCAGAAGTGCATTAAAAACGCAAATCTTACTTGTGAAACATCTTCCGGATTTTCGTATCAGTCAAGTATCATAACAGAGATACCGGATCTAATATAATTTGCTCATTAACAGACTATGAGATTCCAAAAAGTGTTTTTCACTATACGTAAAATCTTATCTTATAAAATTAAAGAAGCCTTTGACAGTGTTAAAAGAGATACGATTTTCCATGTACTGCTAAGTCTTGAAATACCAGCCAAACTATCATGATAAGGCTCGTTATTGCAAAGCTCACAAATACAAAAACAAAAGTGATCATTCAAGGAAAGCTCACAGATTATTTCTCTATTGAAACAGGTGTAAAACAAGGTGGTGACCTTTCAAGTGTCACATTTAACTTGGTGCTGCACTTCGTCGTACAGGAAGTCAACAAAAGTGGTACCTTGTAAATTAAAACAACACAAAAATATGTGCTGCGCAGATGACATCGTTATTCTCTGGAGGAATACGAACGATTTAAAAGAAACCTTTTTAAAAATTCACAAAATTGCGAACGGTATTGGTCAGTTTGTAAACGAGAGCAAAACCAGATTTTTGCTGAAGTCGAGCCAAGTTGTACAGGTTCGAAATTTTCATGTGGGAATTTATATTATACTTTTGAAGCATTTTAAGTATTTGGGAATTATGTTCGCATGGTGTCAGAGATCGCATCAACGCCGCCAACAAAACGTATTATGCACACCTTAACTTGTTAAAATCCCGACTATTAAGCTAACTATGTAGAAGGCCATTGTCCGACCAATTTTAATGTATGGATGTGACGAATAGACTCTTAAAGCTGCTGACTGCGCGCTGATTGCCAGCACGGAAATTAATATCTGAAGAAAGAGTTTGGCCCAATAAGAATGGAAGCTGATACCTATAGAATCCGGTACAACTCTAAACTAAATGATCTCACTCAGAACGAGACAGCTGTGCATTTTGTTAAAGAAAGCCTTCACAGGAAAGCTAATGAGCGTAAAGGCCAAAGGCAGACCGAGGAACCGATGGATGGACGCATTGGAAAACGATCTCAAGGATTTGAGAATACGTAGCTACGTAGCAAAAGCTCAAGATCTACCGCTTTGGAGTAGCATTGTAAAAGAAACTTTGACACACCCTGCGTTGTAATGCTGTGAAAGAAGAAGAATAAGTATAAAAGCAAACATGTCCCTCTCTTTAGTGCGCTTTAGTGAGGTGCGCTCTCGCTCTTTGTTTACAAGCCTCATCGCTGAGATACTGAGTTCGTGTTGTGCAGATTGTATAGTTGAGTTTTAGGTGAGTGCAGTGCCTATCAGACAGAAGTTATAGCTATAAAAGAAGTGGCAACGTATCTATGTAAGTATGCATGCCGTAATAAAAACTACTATAGATACATTCTGGGATAGCCAGGTGGCCCTTAAATCAATGAATGCGGCTATACTAAGAATAAAGGTTTCACAGGAATGTCATGGAGCCCTAAATGATATTGGTGTCGTATTAAAGATCAGCCTTATTTGGGTTCCCCCGAGTACAGAGATATTGAGGCAAATTGTAAAGCCGATGAGCCAGCCAGGAAAGGTAGTACTCTTCAACTACCCTGTGATAAAAGTACCATTGGGATACCTATGACCACAAGCAAATTAATAATTAAAAATAATATTATTCAAGAACACAATAGGGCATGGAGAGATGAAGACACATACGAACCATTTAAGTTACTAATAGCGCAAATAAACAGAAAAAAAACATAGGAATTGCTTAGCTTTCCAAGAGAGGATATCTCGAAGGTCATGGCTTGTATAACCGGTCATTTTCTATTTGGCAGGCATTCCTTCTCCTCCCATGAGATGCTGCCACGCGTGGCAGACCCCGGAGTAGCCGTTCTGAGGAGAATATTGCTGCTGTAGCCGAGGATGTCATGGAAGCGCCGTCGACATCGACCAGACGACGTGCCACGCAAATGGGTATCAGTCGACGGTCTTTACAGCGAATTTTGGTACAAGATTTGAAGATGTTTTCGTACAAAGTCCAGACGGTGCATCAGCTGTTAGCTGCTGACCGCCAATCGCGTCTAACATACGCTCAAGCCATCCTTAATCACCACCAAGAGGAAGATGATTTTTCATCAAAAATAATCATGAGTGATGAGGCCCATTTCCATCTTAGCGGGTACGTAAATAAGCAAAATTTACGCGTCTGGGGCACTGAAAATCCGCGTGTAGCCCACGAAGAGCCATTACACCCGCTCAAAGCCCCTGCAGTCACTGGCCAGCAAGATCGCCTGATTTGACCGCTCCAGACTTCTTTTTGTGGGGCTTTTTGAAGTCGCGGCTTTATGTCAATAAGCCTCAGACTCTTGCAGTTCTTAAAGACAATATCCGTCAAGAATGTGAGGACCTATCGCCGGAAGTTTTGGCCAAAGTGATGGAAAATGCCATAAAAAGGGCTCAAATGGCAATCAACTGTGGCGGCGGCCATTTACATGCCATCATATTCTCGACTTGATGTAAAAAAAAAATAAAAGGCCAAATAAAAATAATCCACAAGAGGAATCAAAGTTTTTCATTTTTTTTTAAATTACAGCCAAAAAACATCGCAAGGTTACTTTTGCGCCACCTTGTATATATTTTTTGACTTCTCTTAGGGAACTGTCTGGCGTGGGGATGGGACCAATCTTATGACCCACATATGAGCCACAAAATAGTTCCACGAAGAAAAATAAATGAGGTTCCCGTGCCGCACAGTGGCATCACAACGGACTTGTAAGGTCATACAGACCGACTACCACCATAACCTAACCTAACCTTTATGTCAGTGGCTGAAATGGCCGCATGAATCAACTGTTGCAGGAATTTAGTATAACGGCTTAAAATTTGGTACAGAAATAAATAAAAAAATTAAACTAAGAAAAGAAGAATAGAATATTCACTTGAGCTTTTTCGGCTAATATTTAAAATACTTCTTATTTGCGTCTTTATGACAGTGCCTGTAATGGCAGCAAGCAATAAAATGTAATGAAAAGTGAACTTTGCTGTAAATGACGACAAAGATGGCGTGACGACTTCGCCTAACTGCAAATTCGGCAGATGACATTTGTGGGCCAAAAATTTCAATAAACCTTTGTTAAATGGAATATGTTTAATATAAATAGGCAAATTGTAAAATGAGTGGCTACGTAATCTTCCAATGTAACATTTGGCAAAAAACAAGGAAAAACTGCAAAACACAACTAGCAATAAGAGTAGTGCAATTTACACAATCTAATACCACACTAACACCCACACACGCCTGCCAGAAAGCTAACGGAACTGCTGTGACAGCATGTAAACATTGACGTTTGAGGTTATGTAACAGACTAGATGTTATACAAATAAACACAAACACATTTAGGAAAATATAAACTCGGTAGGCAAGGCAAACAACTAAGTAAAAGCAGGCGAGGAGCGGAGTGGGAGTGATTTTATGTGTCTAAAAAGCCACAAAAAAGGAAATCGTGTTTGTCATTACCAAAAATGATGCAGGCAAAAATAGGAAATATGTGGGCATGTAAGTACAAATATGCGTCTAAACACATTGAAGTAACACGAATCAATATTTACATATGGGTGCAAAATAAATGCATTGTATGAGAATGAACGAAATTTAATTTTCCATGTAAGTATGTATGTGTGTATGTAAGCGTATAGTTTTGTAAGTGCTTGCTTATTTTATTTATCTATTTATTTATCTTTGTCAATTGGTTTTTACTTGCTTTTGCATGCACAATTGTGCTATGCCATGCAATATTGCGCGCATGAATGCCAAATGTAATTTAAAGTCAAATCAGTGTCGCATTCAGCTTATTAATTTCTTTTTGCTCTGACGCTCACTTTCACTCCCAAGAGCACAGTGCCACACTTGACAGACGCCACAGACTGTAGTGCCCCAATAAACATTTAAGTCTGAGCTACATTTGAGATTAAGTTGAGAACAAACTTGATTGCGAAATCTCCAAGCTGAATTCTCACTTTTTTTTTAATTTTGGTGTTTCCGAACCTGCGTTCTTTCTTAATTCCGAATGATAGTCACACACCAACCATTCGGCTACGGTGGCCGCCAATTGATTCGAGTTCAGTTCTAGCATATTATTATTATTATTGTTTAGTGACTGGTATGAATACCAGTACTAAAATTATGTTTGAGCATTGGCTGCAGAGGCCATCAGCTCTGTGTCGTCTGTGGCTGTCTGGATTATTTGTTATTATTATTGTCAATTCGATAGTTTTAATGATTTTGCTTAATTTGTCGATGTTTGAGTGACTGGGAATGGCGAGGATGTCGCTTATTTGTTCTGAGTTTAGTATTTCTTTTCTTGCGTTGGCGTGATTTGGACATTTGTTGAGGATGTGCTCCAATGTTTGGTTTGTGTTGCAGCTTGTAGGGTGGTTTTCTTTTTTTAAGATATGTTCATGGGTCTGTGTTGTGTGGCCTAGGCGAAGGCGGGAAAAGATTCGGGTTTTAAATCCGTGTATATTTGTTGGGTAGAGTGGAGGGTTTCCATTCTTATTAATATTGGCATATCGAACGAAAAATCCCATTTAGAGTGCTCCAATCGAGTCCAAATGTATGACCGACCCCCACTAACTTTGGACGGCCGATCCACCCATGCCAGTGGCACACCCCCTGGAAATCCCCTGGGGGGTTCCCCATACAATCATTTCAAAACATCACCATTTTTGGCCTTTACATGAGAAAAGAAACTAAAAAGTTCGACCCAAATTGGAGGACATCAGAATTCGTTATAGAGGTATCGTTCCTTCGGCAAAGTTTCTTATTTTGATCCCTAGAATATGATTTTCACAGAGCAATGGGCGATTTTTTTGCCTCCCCACAAATCGACCCGGCCTAGTGTTCATGTTTGTAGTTTTTTAATGACTGCCGCTGTTTGTGTATTATGTATGTATTTATATGCCGTTTTATATCGAGTCTTTCTGTTTTTGGGCTGATTATAATTGGGGCATTGCAAGCGAATTTCGCTGCATTATCGGCATATGTGTTTCCCTCGATACCTGTGTGTCCTGGGACCCACAGTAGTTTTAGTAATTTACTGTTTTTTATTAGCAAATCCCTTATTTGATTAACAGTTTCCCATTTGTTGCAAGTGCGATTACTAGCCGCTTGGATGACTGACAAGCTGTCGGAGCATATTATGGTTTTCGTCTTTTTCTGGATAGATAACACCATAGCTTCGTGTATTGCCGCTGCTTCTGCCGAGAATATATATTAGAAGAGTAAGGGAACATGGCTTTTAAACTTAAAAATATGCCATCTTCGGATGTTACGCTGAATGCAACATTATCTTCCGTTCTAGATCCGTCAGTAAAAACGATTGACTAGCCGTTATTTTTATGGGTATTGACCTTTTCGAGAAAAAGCTGCTTAAGCATTGGATTGGTGGTGTTGTCTTTTTTATGTGCATGAAGTGTGATATCACATGTGTGAGTGCTTAATTTCCAAGGAGGATTATAATAGGAGAGTGTTTGCGGTTTTGTTTCTAAGTTATATCCGCGGGAAACATTAATGATTTTGAGTAGAGCAGGCGTAACGTTATAACTTCTTTTGGATGGTAGCAGTTTTTTTACGTCATCTTTTATAATTGATGTATTTAAGAAAGTGTTTTTGGGATAAGTTTGGAGTTGATTTTTTGGATTCGTTCTTCAAGTGTAGGCAAGCCAGATTCAATATGGAGGATTCTTATTGGGGTGGTGCGGAAGGCAAATAGGCTGCTTCTGATAGCTTTGTTGTATATGGGTTTTATGATATTAAGAGTAGTTTTGGATGTGGAGCCATATAAGAAAAGACCGTAGTCAATTTTGCTTATGATTATTGCTCTAGTGATGTGTATATGTAAGTGTGTTTATGTGAATATATCCTTTGTGTGATAGGTAAGATAGTAAATTGATTCTGGGCTGCAGGTCTTTCTTTAGTTCTAGGAGATGTTTCTTCCAAGAGTAGTTTTTTGTGAATATAAATCCTAATATGCGGAGTTCTTGGACGTTTTCGATTGGTTGTTGGGTGGGTGTGATAATCGCATTTGGTTTTTTTGCATATGTGTAGCCTTTTCGTTTTTTCGAGCGAAATTTTTGCCCCTGAAGTTATGGTCCAGTCCTCAATACGTCGTCGGCGTAAGCACAGTGGTTTTAGAATTACTATATGTTGCTGATTTCGTTAAATGCGATCGAAAAAAGTAAGACCGAGAGTGGTGACCCTTGGGGGATAGCGTTCGTTAATGGATGTAGATTGGAATGAATGCCATTTACCTTGACTCGGATTTTTCTGTTTATAAGAAAAGATTTGACGAATTTGAAAAATTTTTGGTCCAACCTCCCATTGTCGAAGTTTCTCTAAAATAACATGTGTTCCTATCCTATCGAAAGCTTTTTCAAAGTCTATTGACAATATAGAGATGTGGTTGTGCGTTGATAAGGACTTTGCCACATGGTAGTCGATGTGCAACAGGGCATCCCTACATCCTCGTTTATCCAGTTCTAGAATAATACTAGCCACTACTTGCGAAAATGATTTTACCTATCAAATTGAAAACTTAGTATTTTTAAAGGTAGGAAAATCATTTTTAGTTTGTTGTTTATTGGGTTCAACTGCTCGCTCTAACTTGCAAACAAAGTCAATGATGATGTCATTAGCGCATTCACCAGGAATTTCCTTCTGCTTTCGCTATCATTTGCTTCTTAACATAACATTGTTGTTGATTACTGTTTTTCCTTTAGCTCTACTGGCACCAAATGTTATTAACGCGCAATGCTTGTTTTTTTTTCTACTACATACGCACACCTATTCTCTGGATCACACAAATTCACATGTATGCAGTACAAAAGTAAAGATAATACAAAAGTTTACGCTATTAAGTGGGAGGATGTGGACGTGGCATCCTTGAAGTTTCAGCAGAAGCATGGAGATATTAAGCAGGTAATGGAAAAAGCGGGAAAAATCAGATTAGAGCTTCTGATTCATCTAAGTGACTTCAAGCAGTATACAGCTCGTATCATTAACGCTATTTCTCCTAAAAAGTGACGCCATTTAGGGGGACTTTAGGGTGGCAGCATTGCTTTCAGCTGGCATTCAAAGTTATTTACCACCTATTCTTTCTCATGATTTTATGTATTTATTTCACAAACTAAAAACGATAATAAAAACCAAATTCGCAAATAAGGACTTGTATGCAAAAGTTTTTGAAAAGCGAACAACAAAAAATGTTTTTTTTTCTTATTAAGTGCTTTTTAAAATTTAAATAATCCTATTTGGCAAAAAGTTTGCAAACATTAACACACTCACATTTACTAATACGTATTTATATAAGTACATATGCACAGACCACAAAAAGGGGAATTCGGTTTGCTATTTGCAGTAGCTGAAAGCATAATTCTTGTTGCACGCGGTATTTTCGAATAAAGTTTATTTGTTTTTGTTAGTACTTGTAGTGATTTAAAATGATTTGCTGCCAGCAATGCAATAAAGAAATCACGAAAAGTTTTACAAAAAACAGCAGTGTTAAGCATCAACTACATAAAAAGTTACCATCGAGTTGGCAAAAGCTTTGAAAATGAAATAAAATAATTTGTTAGTAGCAAATGAGAAACTGAAGTGAATGTTTTGTGATTTGAAAAAGTATATGATAGTAAATACCTACATATGTACAAACAGGCTGATTGAAAAGGGTTGAAAGTGACACCTATTAATCAGTAGACGAATGTATGAATATTTTATATTGGATTTGAGTACACAGAAAAAAATTATTTCGCTTTGTCAACATACGAGGCGGTTCAATAACTACCCGTGTTAGAAATGAAAACACCATTTTTTTCAATTTTGTTTTAATTTTCAATATAGTCCCCTTTTAGAAAGAAACACTTCTCCCAAAGCTCCGGCCATTTTTTTATCCTCTCCATGACTTCCTCCTTTGAATTAAATTTTTTCCCTCATGTAAGGGAACAAGAAAGGTCGCAGGTAGCCACGTTGGGTGATTACGGGGGTGTGACAGCGATTCATAACGCAACTCTTGCAGTTTGGCGGCGATAACTCCGGCTGAAAGTGCTGTTGCGTTATCGTAAGTGAAACAGCACCTTCTTTTTCGCCAAATGCGACTGTGTCTCCTTGAATTTTGTGTGAAAAAAATCCATGAGGATGACGTCATTCGCATCCCAATAAATCATCGCCATGCCCTTTCCCTGCCGTTGGGACTGTCTTCACTTTCTTTGGAGAGCAGATTCACCGGGTGAAATCCATTGATTGTTGCTTAGTTTCTGGTGTGTAATGATGAATCCAGTTTTCATATACGGTGACTACTCGACGCAAAAATTCCTTCGGATCTCTCTTAAATTGCTCCAAACACTGCTTCGAAGTTAACAGCCGCATCCGCTTGTTGTTGCTTGTGAGCAATCGCGGCACCCATCGGGCCGATAATTTTTCATCACCAACGTATCATGTTCGTCGATCAGTGAGAATCATGTCGGATATTCGCCCACGTTTAAATTCGTTGAACCAATATCTAACTGTGGTGATAGATGGTGAAGCGTCCCCATATATACAACATCCAACTTGACTTTTATATCCTCGAATTTTTTCCCATTCGAACACAAATAACGAATTACCGAACGATCCTGCACTTTTTTCATCTTAGCGGAAATTACGAAAGCCATCTTACTCGAATAGCTGCCGAATCCCAAATATCCTATTAATCAGTCTGAAATTTGTTTTTCAGTCCCGGTACCTCTCTGCAAACAACGACTAGAATAGAGTAGTGAACGAAAGTGCAGAAGCTGTGGGGACATTTCAGAGAATGAGACCGTTGAACACTTTTTCTGTAAATGTCCGGGTTTGGCAGCTAGGTGTTCCTTTCTTCGGCAGTCTTTGGCAGTGCACCAACCTAAGTCCCATCAATCTTCTCCATTACATAAACCTCTGGCTGGCTACAGATATCTGCCTGATCGAGGTATCATAATGGTATCCAAACGGCGTTTTAGTGCTACTTGGAGAGTGCCAGAGTAGTTCTTCAACCATTTTACCTATCTAACTACCTACCTAGTGGACGACGTACACACCAAGAAATCAATGAGCTAGTGCCTGATATTTTTCAGAATATCTAGTGGGATTAAGCATGAAATTGCTGATATTATAGGACTCTCAGTTCAATGAGTCTGCTCTATATTTTACATGAAGAATAGAATGTGAAAAAGTTGTCGGAAAGCTAGTATGGCATTTTCCCCTTGGGAACATAGGGTTCGCTTCTAGAAAGACGGGCCTCGCGTCAACCCAGCGAGCATTTGATTAGTGCGCAAATGTGCAAAGATCCTTCTGATCACGTGTAGGTTGGGGGTGCTCAGGGGAACTTCTACGGCTAACAAAGCCGCAGTTCTCGTATTTGGTGCGTATCCTTACTGGACATTGTCCGTAAGGTGTCCATGTGGTGAGACTTGGGATTGCTTCAAGTCCTTTCGGCAGAAGCTGTCTGGAGGTTGAGGAGAAATCATCTAAGCACCTTCTTCTCCCTGCCCTGCTCTCCCCGGACACAAATTTAGACATCTAGGCTCTCACTGTTTTGCTACACCTGCGGATGTTGCGGGTTTAAGTAAAGAATTTTGTTTATTTTTCCAAGTTATTCTCCCGCAAGGGATGGCATATAAACTAATCCTATTGTCGAATTCGTTAACAATTTAACAAAAACGTGTGGAGCTTTTCTGAAAATCATTGCAGATATAGTATACTGTTATTGGAGCATCTTTGAAATACTTGTATGTGTAGTGAAGATGAGTGAGATCATATCGAATGCAATTAATTTCATTAAAAAATGTCCACTCTTTTATTTTTGCTTTCATACTTTTCAACCTACCGGTACACTCCTTTTAGAAAGTTTCACAATAAAACAGCACACGAATTGCTGTACAAAATATGTTTAACTAACCATTAAGCTGATTAAAAATGAAATAAGTTAAGCTCAGGCGGGATGCAAATAAAGGTAAATAAATACTTAAGTAAAAACATGCTTACTTAAGTTGCTTTCATTTAAATAAAATAATAAACAAATAAGCAGCATTGAATTGAAATAATCTCTGCTTTTTGTCAGTCAGTACCACCCTTTACTGCTGCTAAAGCAATCAGCAATATTTATCGTTTAAATCGATTTCCTGCTTTCACTAGCAACCTGGTGTTACTGCAAGCGAATTTTGCAAATCAGGTGTGGCAGCAAATTTATTTAATTGTAAAAGAAAAACTTAAATTTGAATTTGTAGTGAGAAATTTAATTCACTTTGGCTGCATCACTTTTAGTAAAAAATTGAAGCAAAACAAATGCGGGAAAATATAATAGGTATAACGAAATTTCTAGTAAAAGTTTGCCAAGAGAGAGTTGTGATTTACTACTTGAAGGTCATGGCACCACAGATTAGTCTCTTTATGATTTCTTTTGGGAGGGGTTATTTTTGGCTTTTAATTCAGAAGTGGAATAAATTAGCAGCGTGACAAACTTGGTTTGAAAAATTATTTGTATTATTATTTATTTTTTCAAGCTGAGGGAGATTCCAATGTCACGTTTGTGCTGCTCTATGGCTGTAAAGCATAGTTGGCATTCAAAGAAACATCAGATATCTTTTTCAACAGATGCCTGCGTAATCTTGCGAATCTGGTGGTGGTTGGATCTGCAGGGAAAAACTTATGAAGCGGATTAAGCAAAAACCCATCAGTATTGAAATTAGAGAAAGAAAGTGGGGATGGCAGGGAAAGACCCTCCGGAAACCCGAACAATCTCTTAGTATGATAGCACTAGAGTGGAATCCTTAAGTGGAGTGCTCAATCTGAATTAAAAGCAGTTGACACAGCTCTAACATGGAACCGGCTGAAAACTTTAGCGAGAAATCGGCAACAATGGAAATATTTTATTGTAGCACCATGCGCCCTCGGTAAGGCGTAAAATCAATAAGTAATAATAATCATAATAGCGAAGGGAGATAATACGGGTCGGAATGCTGGGGGTCGGCAACTCAAGCTAAGCACAACGAGAAGATGCACGTGATGGAAATGAAAATACTTCGCTGCGCAACAGGAATAACGCGCGTGGACAAAGTGAAAAACATCAAGGTACGAGAAGATATGAAAATTGCACCAATCTCAGAGAAAGTGAGAGAGAAGGCAAGCGTAGGGGCGAGGACCACATCGTCAAACTCGCCATGAACATAACTGAGTCAACAAGAACTAGAGGAAGACCACAATCGACTTGGCTAAATACGATACAAAGGGGCATAAGAGCAGCACCATGATGATGTGACGACGCAGGACCGAAAAACCGGGCATATGAGTACAAGGAGGACCGAACACGAATAGGAACAAGACAAAGGGAGAGAGAGAGAGAGTGAGCGGAGAAAGATAAAAAATGTAGTAGCATGTTTCATAAGATGAAATATGCACTTGGCGGTACAGAAGTTGTAGGTGGTCTGAATACTTTTTGGACGGCGTTCGAGTGTGAGGAACGTACGCTAACCTTAAACGTACTAAGCAGCTGTTCATCCAGGTGATAGTCGTGCTTGGTAGTGGCATAGCAATACTATAAGGATTTATTTTCTTGTATTCATTTTAGTAGAGTTGGCAATTTATGCCGTGGTGAGTTTGTAGGTAGATGGTTTGGCAATTATTTTGCCCCGAATGCATTATAGGTGATTTTAAAGCTAGCTTTCTAGGTTTTTCGGATATGCTTGAAGGCATAGGAGTCCACAATTGGTTTATTAATAAAATACTATATTTGCTGCTAGTGATAAATTCGTTCCAATGACTAACCTGCTGCTTGGAATACTTGGGACTGAAATGGGTACTGAATTTAATGAAGGAATTTGGTTTGGGTAATTTCCTAAGACTGGTTAATAAATTCGTACTGCCTTTGTTTGGACAAATTTTGTTGCACTTTATGAGAGGTGACTAGTTCCTACAGAGGAGTGCGAGGTATTAACTTTCGATGTGAATTAAGTTTAGAGGTGAGCTCTTCTACTTTTTTATTTATTAAAGTTCGAGGGTTCTGTGTGTGTAATATCCCTTGCTGAGATAGAAATTTATTGTTTTCAAGCTCTTCGGATGTTTTTACATTATTTCATAGGCTTGTTAAGTTTGTGATTGTGCTGAACATTCTATACCTCATAAGGGATTTAGTTTTTTAGCGACTATTGCATAAGTACGGGTTCGAGGGACCATTTTTAGTCTTTCGGCTCTTAGTGAAAGCTGAAGATTACCTGGACTTTGGTTGACTTAAAAACTTATATGAGCTGAAGGTCTTATATTATAATTCTAATTTGTTCTTTTTATAAGAAATGAATAAATAAATTCTGCCGCCTGAAGCTGAATGGGTGGGTGCGTAGTTATCATAAGGTAGCGCATGGGTGCAAAACCTGCTTGGGCACGAAACACCAAAATGATAGACAATGTCTGTTTTAATACCGGTGGCCCCTCGACACGCAATTACAAACTCCCGAGAGTAGTTCTGCCTTGAAAAAGCTCCTTACAAAAACACTCAGGCGTTCGGAGGCCGCGCAAAACTGAAGTTCTTTACATTTGTGGAAAAAATCGCGACACCCACCACAAATAGGAGGAGGAACTCAGCAAAAGAACTAGCAAAGGACGCAAGCGCCAACTAAATATGATAAAAAAAAGCTGTTACTTTTACTCTACTTTAAGACACCTCCTGTTCGGCAAATTCCCTAAGCAAAAATCACAATCACCGGTTCCAGTACTGGCGCGAAGTTTTTTAGAAAAAAATTTCAATTTAGGAAACACGCAAAAAATGAAAGCATAATATCCCTTTCACTTCAAAAAAAAGAAAACATTACAAGCGCTCTAGTGAACTAAATTGCGGACTCTCTAATAAAGAAGTCAATATAGGACATGACAATCTGCCTAGAAAAATCTCTCTCTATTACCTGATAAATTGCGCCCCATTTTTTTAAGCAGCTTAATACATATTTTCTGTCTGGAGTCCTAACAAAATGCAGTGTTAAAAAAGCTCATTAACTACTTGTCGATTAATTGAGAATTTCATCTTATTTAACTATGAATTATTTCGCATTTTGTAAAATGAATGCGAGAAAAATTGCAAGCGAGCGTTGCTGGGAAAAAGTGAATGGATATCTTCTAATTAATCTTCCAACTGCTACTCCACACTAAGGACACTCGGGGATAGCTATGCACGCGTACAACGCAGGCATGTTAGTGTTGGTGTGCGACTGCTGATTTGTCTTGCAGTTGTTGGCTGAAAGAGTGGTACTTTGGAAAAAGGCGATTTCAGCAGTGTTGCATTTTTTGTTCAGGTTTTTCGATGCACTGTTGGCATTCATTTGGTGAAATGTTATTTCGTTCTTGTTTTTTTTTTTGCTGCTTTCTGCTTTCTTTCTAAAATCCACTGACACGCACGTGCGCGTTGGAAAGCACTGTAGTTGAGTGAGTATCGACAGAAATTACCACTTATACCACATGCGAATAAAGTACTTTGGATTTGTTGTTGTTGTTGTTGTTGTCTACATATTCGTACATGCTACTGGTTTTTGGAGTGCTGTAGTTAAGTACTTTTTAATTTCTTCTTCATTTACAACGTTGAAGAGCTTATCATTTATCTGAGTCTAGTTACAGTATCCAACTCAAGACAGGCAATCTAACCCTTACCCTTCAACAAATACTACTTTTAACTACTCTAATCCAAGTGACTTAAATCTTCTGAAAAACTAACACCGTACACACGCTGACCCGTACAAGAAGCTCGAATCCCCTGAGGCGGAAGTGCAACTACATTTTTCACATTCTGCTTCTTCTGCGTTTTCTTCTTCTTCTTCTTTTGCTTCTGCTTCTACTCATTGCCCACTTAAACGTGCAAAGTCTTAGTTGCTCTATTAGCAAGCTGCTTGCGGCGCACAGTGGTGTGGTTTCATAAAATTTGTTGAGCATAATGAAATGTTGTGTGCGTGTGCAGTTTAAGACAGTTAAGAAAAATGAAAAAAACAAAGTGAATCGACCACTCCAAGAGGTTTCTTCTTTGGATCTATAGTAAAAATTTCCAAATACATATTTTAATCTAAGCAAAGAAAGACAGATTTATTTTCCTTATCCTTTCCGTTATATAAGTTACTCTTACTCGATTTAGCCTCAAAGTATGAAACGTGTTCGTAATCAAGTTTTTGTAACCTTTATACAAAATTTAAAGGTTTACTTAGCGATCGGTGATAGGGTGAATTTTTTTACATAAAACGAAACAACGGACTCTCACCTTTAATTTTTTGTAGTAAACAGAAAGAGCACGACCGAACCAACTAATTTGTTTGCCAAGAAAAATAGTCAACGCTGTATACGCTATATATGACCCTATTTTGATTTGCGCATATCTTTCGAACCACTTGCATAAGCGGAATATATTTTGCTTCAAATCGTTGAGAAAAGGCCATATTTTATTAAAAAAACCATTAAAATTTTAGAAAAAATTATATCTTAGTTATAATCACCATTGTAATGCATGAACAATTTCATCTGTTTTTGCTGTACAATCTTTTAGTAACTTCACTGAATTAGGTTAGAAAAACATTACTTTGGGAGAAACAATTTTGAGATTTTACTTAGTCGGATAGGTCTAGAACTCACATACCATTCATACAATTTTTTTACGAATGGGTAGAAAATGGCGGAAGTTGCAGGAATGACACTCTTTTGCTCGCACTTCGATCTCCAAAAGTCTTTCAAATTCCTTAATTATTGTAGTATATTTCAAGCTGAAATGTATGCCGCAACAAAAGCTGCTGAATTGGGTGGAATCAACTCCTCTTGATACAGCGACAAACATTTTCATTGATAGCCAAGCGGCTATTAAAGCAATCAAAGCTCCCTGGACTAACTCGGCATGTATTCAGCAATGCAGATCCAAAATAGATGAACTCTGCGGAAATGGGCAGGTCACTATTTACTGGATACCAGGAAATAAAGGAATAGAAGGAAATGAGAAAGCCGGTGAACTTGCCAAGGCAGGTATTCGCTTGCCTTTCTGAAAATATAATATAGCTATAAGAGAAACTATAAACTGTAAACGCATTCGATATGGGAACACTCAACCTCGCCATGAACCAGTTGAGAATTACGGACATTTGTGATAGGCTGCTGAAATGCGTTTAAATAAAAGGAAAAGCGAACATTTGCTTTAAGTGGATGTGCAACTAAAATGCTAAAAAGCACTCTCGGAGGCGCAATTGATTGGTAGTTGAGAAAATGAGTGAGCAAAATAGCCGGATGTAAATTGCGTTAAAAATTATTAAAAGTCTCAAACAAAACTGCCAAAATTATACTAAGAACTTGGAATATGCAAACTACAAAACCACTCTCTAGAAAAGTCTGCAAAATATTGGTTGGAGTACTGACGGAACACTGTCTCATCCCACATCACGCAGCGAAAATGGGATTAGGCGAAAGAGGTGCTTGTAACTCATCCGACGGAGCGAATGCTAGAGCTACTCTGGAAAACCTATTTTGCTACTGCCCTGGTGTTTGTAGGACTCGACAAATGTGTCTAGGATCAACATATTTTTCATTCTTGAAAGATATTCCTGACAAGAGGCTGAACGGCTTCTGTTCGCGGTAAAATTCGCGAAAACGTGCATTAATAATTACATGAAGTAATAATTCGACTTCATATGCATAGCACTGGATCCAACATAACACAAAAGACTCAAGGGCACTAAGTGAGATCTTTTTATAGATCATCCAGCACTACCTAACCTAGTCAGATATTTCTCGTTAAAACCGCATCATTTGATTTTGGAAAGTCAGTGGTCGAATACCCAATCACCACTGTGCGGTGTGTGGGTGTTGTGCATTTTGAAAAATGCTCCTTCAACTCACACATACATGCATACATACATACATACATACATACGTGCATACTTGCATACATAGCCACACATTTATAGACACTTGCTTTCTTAGCGTTTTTGCTACGAAGCAATTTCTTCTAATCTATATTACAAATCTACGCTTTCTCTTGCAGCTACACTCCTTTTTCGCTGAATTTTCTTTTGTGCCACACAAGCGAAATGGTGCTAGTGTATCTTCCTTATATTCTGCGCACGGTGCTGGTTACAAAACCGTCGAATTGGGTCAACTTGTCTACTTACTTAAAAAATAAAGACGCTTAGTCTTTTGACTTCCTTATTTGCGTTTGCATGGGTGTGTATAAGTGTATGCGTACGTTCGTACGTTCTTACTGCCTTCTGTGGCATGGCTTGTGGCGTGCAGTGTTGCCTCACCATCCATACTGTCACTCAGTATGTTTGCAACATTCTAAGATTTTTTTTTTTCGTAGCACATGTCGTAGTATCTATACGCCTCCATTTTTGGTTGATTTTCTATGGTTCTGCTGCTGCATACAAATCGCCAAGTTTCGTTGGCTTCAACAATCAGCAACTTTTGCGTCAAGCCAAGTAGCGCAAAAGCCAATGCAACTCTAACTCAGCTATTTGCGAGCATGTGGAAAAATGTAAGCCAACTTGCGCGACAAGTCAAGCCGAGTCAAGTGGCCTGTAGGCCATTGTCGTTGGCTGAGTGTCATGCCACTACTTGGCGCTGTAGTTTTGGCTTAAAGAAATCAGCATAAATGAGCAGCATTGACAATGCAGTTTCAGCGTTTTAGTCACTTCAACAGCCACTATACCGCTACTATTGCCACTTTTGGAGTCGATGCCTTCGGCGGCAGTGTAGTGCCATCACGCATGCCCCTTTTGCCTCCACCTCCGCCCATTTTGCTGCAAATCTTTTTCGGTTACGCGCAAACTAAGAGATGAATATCCGCAGGGCATTGCAACGCTGTCGTATTATTATTGAAATTACTATTTTGCCAATAAAAGCGTATAGGCCGCGAAATGGGCGCCTTAATAGGGGGTGCGGTGTGTGTTGGCTTTGTTGGTTGAAATGCAATACGAGTACAATCAAGTTTGCCTCATTACACGGTTTACATTAGCGCCCCTTCCGTTTTATGGCGAAACAGGAAAGGATTTCTGCATCGCATTTTAAAAGGTAGTGCTGGCTGTCGCGGCTGTTTCGGGCAGGTTTGCTAGAGTGAGTGAAATACGTGTGAAATAATAGCACTAATTTCTGTGCAATGAATGGGTGCCTGTTGAGAATTCATAGTTATTTATTGCCCCAAAACCTAAACATCCACTTCGTAATCTATTTCCAGTTTGATGGGTGTTTAGTTAGAGAGGGAGATTGGGGAGCTGATTGTGCAGCACAGAAGTGATGAAACACTTTTAAAGTGAGGTAGTTTTTGCCTTTTTGCGATTTAATAGGCTCGTGTTTATTTGCACGTTTTTGAGTGTGATGTCTTCAGTGAAACGCTCTGACTGCCTCGGCTCAAGCCCATTATTTGCTTCATTATTATATACTCGGGTATATAATTGGCACTTACATCCTTTCTTAGGTGTTTGGCCGAGCCCCTCCTCCAAATTGTGTTACGCTTTTTGGTGTTGTTTTACAAAAAGAGGGCTCTATAGTTTAATGCCACCTACGGACGGCTATGTGCTTCTATGAAGCTGCTTTTTCACGGCAGAAATTGGTTCAAAAGTTCTATGAAATTGCTAGATTATAGGGCACACGCATAAAGTTGAGGCTGAGCACCGTAACTAGTATTAGGAGTAAAAGCGCTTTTGAAATTTTCGAAGAACTTTAACAATAAAATTTTTCATGAACCAGTTGAGAATTACGGACATTTGTGATAAGCTGCTGAAATGAGAAGAATGCGGCTCGTTTAAATAACATAAAAAGCGAATTGTTGCCTTAAGTGGAGGGAGGTGGTGCTAAAAAGCACTCTTGGATGTGCATTTGATTGGAAGGTGAGAAAATAAGCCAGCAAAATAGCCATCAGGTCAGCAAGGATGTAAATTGATTTACATATAATATAAAGGGGGCCAAATACTTACCGCTTAAAACGTCCGCTTAGTCGTAATTGCGGAAGCCTTACTGCGTTATAATATTTATTGTAAATTAAATTATAATAAATAATTTAATAAAAGCTTCATCGCTCCGATTTGTATGGAATTTGATGCCGATGCTCTACTATATCAGAGCATAAAATGTGCAAAGAGAAAGGGCGGAAATATTCAGTAAAATTGTAAGTCAAATAATTGCCAGCTTATAAGAAAGTAAAATAAATATTTTCTCTAGAGGTTTTTCCGTACTCCTCGATAAAAAAATATAAAAAAGTGCAAACTATTTTTTTTTTTGTAAAAAATTGGGAAAAAGTCGAGGCGGGAGGAAAATTTAGTGGTGTAAGTCAAATAATTTTCGGACTGAGAAAATAAATCTTTCGTATAAGATATTTTCTGTACTTTCTCATAAAAAATATAAAAAAATACTCATAAAAAATTATGAAAAATTGAGGAAAAGTGGTGGTGAAATAAAAATTTAATAGTTGCCGGATGGTAAGTGAAATAATCTTCAGTCTTAGAAAATAAATGTGTTTTTTGAATTTTTTTCGTACTTCCCGATAAAAAAATATAAAGAAATATTTTTAGGAAAAAAATTTTGCAAAAGTTGTAAGAGGAAAATTTTGCGGTTTTAATATTTTTGTGCAAATATTTTTTCCTTGTATTTTAAGTCAAATAATTTTCGGTCTTAAAAAATAAATGTTTTCTCTAGGATTTTTTTATACTTCCCGAGAAAAAATATAAAAAAAATGCAAAATATTTTTTTTAATAAAAAATTGTGAAATAGCGGTGGGGAGAGCAATATTTAGTGGTTGCCGAATATTTTTTTAAGTCAAATAATTTTCGGTCTTAGAAAATAAATGTTTTCTCTAGGACTTTTTTGTACTCCCGGTGAAAAAAAAAATTAAAAAACAAATTCTCCTTCTCACACAAAAAAGAAAGAAATTTGTTTTGATAAAAAACTAAGCAAAATTGGAGAGGAGAGAACCATTTTTTGGTTTATTTTTTTATACAAGTATTTTTTCCTCGCGTTGCAAGTCAAATAATGTAGTCTTAGAAAATAAATATTTTCTGTAGGATTTTTCTCATACTTTCCGATAAAGAATTAAAAAAAAATGCCAACAATTTTTTTAGTAAAAAATTGTGAAAAAGTGATGGCGAATATAATTTTGTGGCTTTCATTTTTTCGTGCAAATATTTTTTCCTCGCATTGTAAAGAAATTATTAATTATTATTTTCGGGCTTAGAAAATAAATGTTTTCTCTAACATTTTTTTTCGTAATTTTCTATGAAAGATATAAAAAAAGTCAAACAATTTTTTTTTTGGTAAAAATTGTGAAAAAAATGGTGGGGGAGGAAAATTGTATGGCTTAAGTTTTTTATGCAAGTATGTTTGCTTTGCATTGTAACTCTTTTTTGGTGATGTGGAGCAGGTTAGATGAATGTTCATGTGCAACGGTTGGTTTGGTAGATCAAGGGACGTCTACAAAAATTCATTTTGTAATATTTAAGGCGTAAAGGTAATTTACAAAGCATTACTTGAACAGTTTTTTGTTTAATGTTTGTTTAATTTTTGTTTTTAATTAATTTAAAACAAAAATCAAAAAAAAATTAAAACAAAAAAAAAATGTTTTGTCGAATTTTGTTTTAAGTTTTTTTAATGTTTTTTTTGGCTTTTAATTTTTTTTTTTAAATTTTTTTTTTAATTTTTTTTTTATTTATTTTTTTTTAAATTTTTGTTTTAAAAATGATCAGATGAAGGCTTGGAAATTTTTCTGTAAACTGATTCTTACCTTTTATAGGGATATAGGGTGGGTCATGTAAAATTTGTTTTTTGAATCGGTTAGCGTATAGCGTCCTATTTCGTAAATGTCAAACCTTTAAGTAAATTATGAACACATTTAACATGTCATTTGTGTTACCATTCTCAAAAAAATAGGTGGTTCAAAGAGCAAACGCTATATGGCCCACCCTGTAGAACATATTTTGATTGGGTTTTGATCTTCAACACACACTTCTGCTACGACGCAGAGCAAACAATTAGCTTATAGTTGTTGGAAAAATCAAGTCATGCCTTATAAATTACCTTTACGCCTTAAAAGTTACAAACATTAATTTCTGTAGATGACCCTTGAAGTAGAAAACAAACTGTTGCACATCAATCAATCGAAAAGTTTATTGCTTCCTAATAAAGCAAACAATATTGAAATATTTTAGTATTTTCTACAGAAACTTTTTCGTGACAAAAATGCCCTCACAGCTTATTACTGCCTCCTGAGTAGCGGTAGCTATTACAACAAAGTTTTTTCCAACATTTTTCAGCAACATGGCGACCATGGAAGATACTTGACTTTATTTACTTTGCTCGATTGCCTTTAATTTATGGGTGAAGAGAGGACTCTTTGAGCTCAACCGCATTCGTGCAATAAATTTCCTGCAGTGAGGACCTCTTAAAAAATACATAATCAACGCATTTGCTGCACGCCAACCTCCATCAATTAATGGCAACTCATTTCTAATGCCAACTTATGAACTAATTAAATACTATTTTTTCTACACAGGTTTTTTCTCAGTTCATATAGTTCGGTAATGAGGCCACAAAGCGTGCATTTTATGACAATCAACGATGGGTCATTTAATTGTCATACACTGCTAACGACGAAAACGAGGAAGAAGCCGAAAAATGTACTATATATGTGTGTGTTTATACAAAGTGATTGAGTTGTAAAGCTGGCGGTAAATTACGCGGAAACTTTTGATGTTGGCCAGTTGCGGCTGCGTATAAGCGTTAGCCATTCAAGCAGCAGTGAATTAAGCGGTGAAAAGTGGTGAGCGGCGGGGGACCGGCTATTTAGCGATTGTGGGCTGTGTTGGTGACGTTTATGAATGCACAAACTAAATGCTTAATGAATGGAGGGCAACTTCTACTAATTACTTGCGGACATTTAAAAATTCCAAGAATAAAACTGAAGAGAACAAAAGACTTGAAGTGAAGTAGCAACAATGGAGTAGGAAAGAAAAGAAGTCTGCATAATGCACAAACTTTTAGAGCCAGTGAAATATGAAGTAATAAAAAATTAAAAGAGAAAAAAAAGCAGTATATACATACATATGTATGTACGCATGTATGTAGAGCGCGGCTCAGCTATGCACTGGGCATTATGTGAGTAAGAAAATTGAAGTCAATTGAGCAGATCATGGCAGTAGAATACAGAACGAGTCGGCGACTTGGTGGATTACCTAGAAATTTTCGCGGTGAATACTTGAAAAAAAAAGGCGTTGAAGTAGACATCAGGAAATGCACAGCTATGCATGTGAAACAAGGCACAGGAAATGCTCCACCACTCGAACAAATTTACTAGCGGCTGCGCTTGGCAGTTGAGGAAATCTTCTGCTTTCAAGTGCAAGATATGTGCGTGAAAAACTTTGAAAATCTCTAGCAGTTCATGCTACGCCCTTCAGCATAACTGCATAACTACAAGTACACATATACATACATACATTTGTATGCATATATTTGTGTGTGTCCACACATGCACGAGTATGCTTGCCATGAACGACGAATACCTAAGTCCGTTGTCATGAGCAATTTGGCATATTTTATCAGAACATTGCTTAGCAATAATTTACTGTAAGCGCAGCAGCTGTATGAGAGCAGAATGTGGTGTACGAAGTTGCAATAAATGCCAAGAATGTTGTCATTGTCGACATAAATGTGCAATGGCCAAGCGGTATGCCAGCATACATATCTAATATGTTTGTATATATATGTGTGTGTGTCTAACTGACAAAATGAGTACGTGTTATATTTACACTAAATCTGCCAATGCTGAGCTGACAAAGGGTGATCAGATCGGAGGGACTTTTTCCAATAGAATTTTTTTGACAGATCACGCGTGACTACTGTCAAACTAAATACATAACTTTTTCAGTATTCATTGAAATTTCATCATGGAAAAAACTACGTTCCAATAACGTTTACAAATCGTGCAATTGTAATAGAAAAATCAACGCTCTGTGAAAAGTGTTCTTCGCGCGCCTAGGCCAATTTGTGGTGTTCAACGATGAGGCCCATTTTTGGCTTAGTCGCTACCTCAACAAGCAAAATTGCTGTATTTGCGCTGAAGAGCAACCCGAAGGCATTCAAGAACAGCAATTAAATCCATTGAAAACAACCGATTGGTACGGCCCAGCCCATAGGTCGAATTATCGGCCCATATTTCTTCAAAGACGATGAACGCTACCGCGCCATCAGAAATTACTTTTTGATATCGGAAATTGCAGCTCGTAATCTCCACAACATTTGGTTCCAATAAGACGGAAATCCTTGTCATGCAGCCCGTGCAATAAGAGATTTTCTGCGTCTTCATTGCGGTGAGTTATTTATCCCTCGTCTCGGACCCCTTGGATTGGCCTACAATATCGTGTAATATCTCACCTTTGGAGTTTTATTTGTGACTAAAAATTGATGTTTACGGATGGATGTCATGGGCGGTTCCACACAAAATTAATAAAGAAGCATTAAAAAAGCATGCGGAAAGGCAGCCATGGTGATGGCGGCACTGTCAACATTATGGCCAACATCGCTGGTCCTACTCAGAGTAGAAGAGCGCTCTTGGCTAAAGTTACCCAGTCTACACTCATGTATGCAGCACCCATTTGGGGTAAAGTCCTGATACAGAAAACATACGCGAAGAAGGCGGAAATAGTTTTTGGAATTATTTCCCTTAGAGTTGCCTGTGCTTTCAGGACAGTGTCGTTTGAAGCAGTATGTGTCATATCGGGTATCATGCCACCAGATATAATGGCCTCTGAACTGGGTACAGTGTACGACAAAGCCAAAAGCCTTAACAGGCGACTAACGGCGGAAGAGCGTAAAGAAGAAAGACGGGGGAGCACAACTGAGTGCCAAAATCGCTGGGACCTAGCGACAAAAGGGAGATGGACGCATAAACTTATCAGAAGCGTGCAGGCTTGGGTTTAGAGCGGACATGGTGACACAGATTACTACCTCACTCAGTTCCTGACGGGACATGGATGCTATAGAGAGTATCCCCAAAGACTCGGCCACGAGGACGCAGCTGACTGCTCGTTCTGCGGCAACGGTAGTGAGAACGTGGAACATGTCTTCTTCTCCTGCCCGAGATACGCATCTGAAAAATGTGCATTCAAGAAATCATAAAAGAAAGAATAACCCCGGCCAACATTGTAGATCACATGCTGCAGTCGAAGTTGGTGTGGACAAAGATGAGAAAATGGTCCGCAAATGCGTTACAGGAACTGCGAAAAAAGGAATGGGAACGCAGTAGAGAAAGAAGACAAAGAAGTAATGAAGGATAGACGGAGACAGAAATACAAATGAGGAGCCATAATGGCTAGCTTGGCCCTGCGATGCAATGCTTAAACGGCGGTACCGCAGGGCAAACTAAAGCTACAGAAGTCGGAGTTAGGGTTTAGTACGTAGGTGTATTGTTTCGCAAGTCCAGTTTAGTAGTAATACTGACTGTGCGTTGTCCCGAATGAGGTGCACCCTTAGCGATCAGTATGAACCGTGCATGCCATCGGACGGTATCTATGTATGTAAGATTCCCCTTTCGGATAAAAAAAAAACCTCAATTGATCACCCTTTACATACGTATATTCATATGTACATATATAAATAAATGTGTTCTATCATAGTTAAATAACTGCAAATGTGCAAAAAATGAGTGCAAAGGCGCAGCAACAGCTAGCAGAGGGAAACCTAAGCCATAACACAATGTACGAGGTGTGGCTATTAAGTAATGGGCCCCATGTTGCTACGTATAGAAGAAATACACACGCGCCAACGGCCAACTGTTTAACATAAAGTCTTTGTTGTTGTTGTTGTTGTTGTTGTTGTTGCAGCAGTTCACTAGGCCCTCCCAGTGCGGTGTAGACACCGATTGTCATCGTGTAACTCAACTAACGGTAGGCTCAGAAAGGATTATTCTTCGACTGGTTGGGTCCAGCGAGAGAGGGATGTTAGGTGAGTAGGTTCGAGAGGGCATGTAAATAGATCTTTACTATCGTGCGGCGTGCCTTCACATGCCAGACATGCATTGAGTATGCCGGGGTCTATTCTGGATAAGTAGGAGTTTAACCTACTACAATATCCAGAGCGCTATAGCGCCAAATTTACGCGCGTTTTGCGAGACAGCTGAAGCTCTTTGTCTGCAATAGGCGGTGGTTGGCCTCCGATAACGCATTCGGGAGTCGCGAGTTTAGGAAGGTGGTGAGAGTCTTCTAATGAATTTCGTTTAATACCTATGTATATGCACTATCCGGTCCAGTTGTTATAGTTGTTTTTTGCCCTGGATCGCATCCGTGTAGTTGAAAAGATGCCTCCTGACATGCCAGGACGATGCCGGTAGGGATGATTTCAACCGCGAGCATGGAAGCCTCGTTGAGAAGGTGTTGCAAGAAGACATCAGGAGGCATTCCGTGGCTGTTTTGATTTTGGTATTTTGACAGGTTTTGAGATTTTAAAATTGTGTATCACTGGTGCAAGGAGGCAACCAGACGAGCGCAGCATAAATTCAACTTTTATTACGATGGTTACTCAAGTAATGGCCATGAAAGATTAATTGATTAAATATTTCTATAATAGCCAGTAATTCGACATAAGTGGTTTTATCAAAAATACTTAGAAATAATAAAGAAATATGTATGACATCGAAATGAAATATTTTACAGCCTCCGTCCCACTATTTACTGGTTCCACCTCGTACATATGTATATGACACAAATCTTAAAAAACAAATGCCGCATGAGGTCTAGGGAGCAGTAGTGCGTCGTGCAGCAAAGCGCCACGAATGACAACCGTCGCTACTTGCTTCGAACTAGTAGCTAAAGGCATAACCGACACATCACAAATCCAAATGACTGAGTTGCAAACTGGCTATCCGATTGGCGGTCTGGTCGCCTCGCTGGCAGCACTGACTGACTGACCGACTGCGTCACATGACTGGCTGCTTAAATGTTGCCAGTGACAATAGCGTCTGCCATCTGCAAGGCAACTACTGCAGCATTCCGCAAATGCTGCCGCGTTATAGCGTCGTTGTTGCAACATAACACAAATCATTCGCATTGCCTGACTGCTGATCATTTGACACACATACATGCCTCTATTGCCTACTAATATGTGTTTCTCACTTCACTTGCATTGGCTGAAGGCTATGCAAGGCGCTCGCGGCTAATTGCAGGCACAGCGATCCTCCTTTTGTTGCGTTAATCACTCTAATGGTGTTCGCTTGAAAAAGTGTTTTGCTCGATAGATTGTACTTGTACTCGTATAAGCGGCATACAAGTTGGATTTATCTTTTTTGCCGTTGGTTGCCATTTGTGGTTGTGTATTGGTTTTTATTTTTATTTCATTTTGCTTCATTCTTCTTTAACTAGTTTTTTCTCCTTTTGCCCACTAACCTCTTTGATTTGCATTTTATATATTTTTTGTTTTGCTTTTTCATTCATTTAAGTTCTGTTTTGCGCTCTTTTCTGTTTTCGCCGCCTTATTGTTGCGTCAAAATGTCAAGTGAGTGCTTCATGATGCTGACATTTGCTTGCTGCTGCGGCATTTTTTTCGTTTGGTTTTCGTCATCTCACCTGTTTTTGTGCACGGTCGGGCAGATGCACCTTAATTTTTTTCGCTTGCAGCTTTGCAATTTAAATGTCAAATGGTGAAATGTCAAAGGTGCTGTGCGGAGTGTCTGCATAAGCAGATAGCGGAGCAGTGCATCTCGTAATAATTTATTTGCTTATGTAATTCCATGTTTTTGAGTACGAATTCATAAACATACATATGTAAGTAGGTAAGTGCTGACGGGCGGTATGGCACTTGCATCTTCATAAACTTTTTTTCATAAAGTTTTCTATTGCATTTGGACAGGTTTGAAATACCGAAGTCACATCGAACAGGTAGCCTCAATAGATCTTCTGAATTTATGAACCTTTGAAATAACTCAATTTTATATGAAGCTAAGATTTTTCCAACGTAGAATCTCTCTTGCCAACAAGTGCTACTTTGGACTAAGTAGGCAACTGAGCAGTAAAGTCCTCTCTCGACGAACAAAACTAACACTCTACAAGACTCTCATCATGCCCGTCCTAACGTATGGCGCAGAAGCTTGGACGGTGACAACATCCGATGAAGCGACGCTTGGAGTGTTCGAGAGAAAGATTCTGCGTAAGATTTTTGGACCTTTGCACGTTGGCAACGGCGAATATCGCAGACGATGGAACGATGAGCTGCATGAGCTTTACGACGACATAGACATAGTGCAGCGAATAAAGATCCAGCGGCTTCGTTGGCTGGGTCATGTCGTCCGAATGGATACAAACGCTCCGGCTTTGAAAGTATTCGATGCGGTACCAGCTGGTGGTAGCAGAGGAAGAGGAAGGCCTCCTCTGCGTTGGAAAGATCAGGTCGAGAAGGACTTGGCTTCACTGGGTGTGCCCAATTGGCGCCGGTTAGCACGAGAAAGAAACGACTGGCGCGCTTTGTTAAGCTTGGCCAAAATCGCGTAAGCGGTTATCGCGCCAATTAAGAAGAAGAAGAAGATTTTTCTATTTGTCAACATCATCAGATATGGAGCAGAGATTAATTACAGTGAAATAAGAAGAAGAATTGAAGCTCTTGAGCACCATAAAAGTCTGAACTCACTGCAACTAACCCAGATTTGTCCTCGCAATCAAAATCTACTGTTTCCCAGCAAAAAACGCTGCTTGGAAAGGCTCACCAGTTCCCACCTACCACAGGTATGCAAATTATTTAACTAGCAAATTTTAGTAGTAAGTGCAAGTGGAATACTAAGTTCCAGAATCAGGTGCTTTTTTTTTTAATAATAAATTTTATTCAATTGATGCATTTTCTTGATAGTTTGCTGAGAAGTTTTAGATCTCAACGCATAACAAATTCCTACCTTCCTTGGCCCATCTCCAACACAAAAAGAACGCCCCGTCATGAGTTCCGTACTACTCCTATGAATTTGGGGAAACGAACCAAATTATGGAGGCTCATTTATCCTCTTGATTGGCGCGATAGCCGCTAAGAGGATTTCGGCAGTTTTGCAAAGTGCGCCAGTCATTTCTTGCTCGTGATAATTAAGTAAAACTAAATCTTTGCCGACTTGATGTTTTCAATTCATCTTTGTACCGCATCGAACACTTTCAGAGCTGCAACATTTGTATCCATTCGAACAACATGAGCGCCCAGCGGATCCGCTTAGTTTTTATAGTCGCTGTACTATGTCTATGCCGCCATAGAACTCACACAGCTCAGTGTTCTATTGGCTTTGCTTCATAATTCTATGACTTCCAGGTTTGTCGCCACGTACGATGCTCTCTCGTACTTCACGTAAGAGCAGCAATTTCTCAATATGTATACACTCAAGCGAGGGCGGGTCCAGGTGCAGCATTTGGAAATAGGTTATGCTAACGGATGGCTCGAATTGGACGGAAGGGTTATATTGCGATGACCTTCTCATTGAGCTCAAATTCAGGCCATCGAACCACAGTAGTGTTTTCGAAGCCTAGTTTTTATGCGCTGCGCTATGTCTATGTTGCCGTAAAGCTCCTACAGCTCAATGCTCGATCGTTTACGATATTCTTTGTCACGAAAATGCATTATTCCATAATTCTTATAAATACTATTTCTTTCGATAACTGCCAGACTTACCTCCGGCAAACCTTAAAATTTCTGTTGATAGTCAAGCAGTGATCAAGGCACTGGCCTCAGGGCACATCAATTTAAAACATACACCACACTTTGTTGGGACTCCGTTAACTCTGGTGCGGAGGGAAATGATGAGCAAAAACCAATTGAAGGTGCTCACTGACTACTAACTGCAGGGTCTCCCAAGCGCTCTTGGCGAATAACAAGTCATTACACTATTGGAACCCTAGTCAGTAGAATGGGTGTACCTCACAGCGACTTCTGCAGGAGTTGTGGAGCTGAAGAAGAAATTTAGTCGGTACAACATCTCCTCCGTGCCAAATATCATGGCGGTTATTTTTTTGAAGGAGTTGTGGAGATGAAGAAGAAATTGAGTCAGTGAAACATCTCCTCTGTGAATGTCCTGCGCTTCACAGAAGCCGTGCCAAATATCTCGAAAATTATTTCTTTGAAGACCTGTGAATTTTGCAATTTGTCTCTCTAGTTAGAGGATGGAAATCAAATACAGGTATCAGTGAGCCTTAGGGCTAGTGAGTGTCTTGCCTTAGACAAGCAACCTGGCTAACCTAATGCAACCGATTAATAATTTAGTTAAATGGGCACTATAATAAAATTATTGCACATTTCGCATTGACCAGAAGTGGCATAGCATCTATACGAGTTTTTAGCCTTACATTTTGTTTGAAAAGTGAGTATCTTTGATCAAGAGAAAGTCAATATTCAATATTTCTTCTACTTAATACAATATAAAGAAAAGTTAGCGGCCGCCGTAGCCGAATGGGTAGGTGCGTGATTACCATTCGGAATTCACAGAGAGGTCGTTGGTTCGAATCTCGGTGAAAGCAAAATTAATAAAAACATTTTTCTAATAGCGGTCGCCCCTCGGCAGGCAATGGCAAACCTCCGAGTGTATTTCTGCCATGAAAAAGCTCCTCATAAAAATATCTGCCGTTCGGAGTCGGCTTGAAACTGTAGGTCCCTCCATTTGTGGAACAACATCAAGACGCACACCACAAATAGGAGGAGGAGCTCGGCCAAACACCTAACAGAAGTGTACGCGCCAATTATTTATTTTTTATTTTTTAAAGAAAAGTTAATTTAATGTAATAAAATCATTTGAAAATATTCCTTTTTAATTCTCATTTCTTTTCAGATTTAATGTTACAGGAATTTTGTAGCAATTTTGCATAGAAATACTTCTCCCATTGCAGCCTTTAAACCTTTGAACGAAAACTTTATGCAATCGCAGTCCTCGCATGCCCCACAGACCAGCCTATTTGAAATTATCGATCGAAGTTATTCGATGTGTTCAATGTGCGGTCAGTGTGCCAGTATTGTGTATTACATACAAACTGCCATATCGCTAAAAATATTACTTTTTTGCCATCACATACACCTACAAACACATAAAAAGTGTTTGTAAACAAAAATAAATAAGCAACAGAAAAACAACCAACCTAAACTGGCACATAAGGATATTAGTATCAGCAGCACCAATACAACCACACAGTGTGGCAAGTGAAAGGAAGTCGACGACAGCAAAAATGGCATGTCGCCAGCAATATTGCAGGACAACACTGGCACAGGAGGAGGTGGTGTAGAAGGAGCGTAAAAATTAAAATGCGTTCCAGTGCGGAGGCGGGAGTAGTTTAGTGAGTTGGCTAACTCATGGGAGGCGTCGACATGAGCGAGCATTATTTATCGCTTTGTTGTGTTTTTCTTTTCATAGAAAAGCGGAAATGAGCGCGGGCAGGCGGATGTAGTAAATAAGTAGTGAAATTGCTAAATATAAGCAGACAGGGTTGAAGGATTGCGAAAAAGTGGAGTAGGTGTGTGGAGAAAGGAGTGAAAAGGAGTACGTTTGTTGTGTTGTTGAAAAAACAGGCATAGTTCTGTGTAGATATCTCCGGCTAACAAAATTGCGGTGCGAGTGTGGCGTGTCAATGCTGGTTTGTGGTCGTTATTGCGATAGTTTCAGTTAGCCTCTACTTTTGTTGCTATTTCAGCCATTATTGCGGTGCTAGTTTAGTGTTTTTTCGGGGGCTGGTGCGACATTTACCACAAGCGAGTGCACGTGTGTCTTTATGTTTGCATGTAGGGATGTTTATGTCGTCCCGATGGGTTTTATGACAAAATTAATATTTGTTTTAAAAATCGCAGTGCTTTATAGAATTATACTTTCATATTAACACATGGGCTGAAAAGTCCCGGGCCTAATAAAGAAAACACGTAGTAGTCGCTGGGAGCTAAATCTGGCGAATACGGTGGTTGTGGGAGCAATTCGAAGCTCAATTCATGCAGTTTTCATATTATTTTGATTGACTTGTGACACGGTGCTTTGTATTGGAAGCGAGCAAACGCTGCACCCACTTTGAACAGAGCTTTGCCGTAGTCAAATGCTAACGCAATATAAAGCCAGCACGTTCTTTTAAAATCTTTACGATGTCAGCCAACTCACGCAACTTCACTTTTCGATCATTCAGAACGATTTTAGAGATTTGTTTTATGCTTTCTGGTGCTACCGCCTCACCACAATAACTCAGGAGCTGTCATGAAATTTTACCAGCTGTCTTTTAAGGTTAGTTCTAACTGAAACAAAGGTGAATGCAATGAAACTAGTGCCGTCTATGTGTTAGGCCCGAGACTTTTCAGTCCATGTATTAAACAAGTTTTTACATTTTCAATTTGATACCTAAAATTTTTCGGAATCCCGATATTACTACAGACTTAAGCCCTGGGATTTTCGGAACCTGATTTAAGCAATAAAAAAGTTTTTAATTTTTCAGTTTGTTACCAAAAATTTTTCGGAATCCCGATATGACTACAGACTTAAGCCCTGGGATTTTCGAAACCTGATTTAAGCAATAAAAAAGTTTTTATTTTTTTCAATTTGATACTCAAAATTTTTCGGAATCCCGATATGACTACAGACTTAAGCCCTGGGAATTTCGGAGCCTGATTTCAGCAATAAAAAAGTTTTTACTTTTTCAATTTGATGCTTAAAATTTTTCGGAGTCCCGATATTATTACAGACTTAAGCCCTGGGATTTTCGGAACCTGATTTAAGCAATAAAAAAGTTTTTACTTTTTTAATTTGATATTTAAAATTTTTCGAAATCCCGTTATTATTACAGACTTAAGCCCTGAAATTTTCGGAACCTGATTTAAGCAATAAAAAAGTTTTTACTTTTTTAATTAATACAAACACAAGTTCCGGGATTTTTGGAACCTAAATAAAATCGGGACCTCTGAATTAGCATCACTAGTATCCATTCATATACATTAGATAGGTAACACCATCATTTTTTTAATTTTTTTCAGGTGCGATATAAATTTTTGCAGTTGTTGCAGTATTGAAATACCCGCTAGGTGAGTTTTCAAAAAATGTTCGCTCCTTTTTAACCACTCAAGTATCTAAGTATTTGTGTACACTATATGACGGCTAGCTGTACAATTCTACAGCTCCTCTCTATTTGACTGCGCAAAAGGAAACAAATATTTTTGTTGATCCTTGCGGTTAATGTACGACCCACTCCGCGTTAAGCTGCGCGAACTGGCGTTGGGAAACAAACCAAAAAAAAAAACAAATATGCTTGCTCACGGCGCCAGCAAGTAGATGTTGGTGATCCTTTGTTTGCCATAGTGTGCGGACTAAGAGCAAGTCCGTGGCGCTATTGGCGACTATGCAAATATTAGCGCGAATGTGTGCACATTTACATACGCATACAAACGTATGTATGTGTGAGGAATACGCGCGCGCAATGACTTTAAGTGGGTTAAAGAAATTTAATTAAAAATTCTGATTTACTGTGAAAAGGAATAAAATTCTTGCAGGCAGACTTGCATGGGAGCTCACACATGCACACGCATACATACATTCACCATTAAATAAAGCCGTGCATATTAACAGTATGTAGGTTTGCTGGTGCCGAGCGCGCGGAAGCGGAAATGGATTTTGAAATGTCCGTTTTCCGGCTGTCTCTTACAAGCCAACCACCACCAGCATACGCCGAAGAGCCAACGGAAGTCGGTTGTGGTGCGTTACATTTACTCAGTTAACGCTAAGTGAGCGAGCGAGTGAGTGAGCTAGCAAATGAATGAATGAATGCACAATGAGCTGCAACAACAAGAATCATATCAAAAACAACAAGAACAACATATACGAGAAGCCATGCAACGCACTTTAACGGTTCTTTTAGCGTGTTGACCGACAAGCATTGTGTGAAAAAGTGGCTAAGGACTTTGTTGAAGTGTCGTTGATGGACAGTTGAGCGAGTTGAGTGAGCTGAGTGAGTGAGTTAAGTGGCGTCGTTTGAGAGACGCATCGTTGGCACTTATGTATTCACATAGCTTTAACTACAGGTTTTAGCAACCGGCTTAGGCTGGCTCGCACTATCTATGCGGCGGCTTGTTGTACGAGCACTTGTTGTTGGCCACACGCTTTGGTGCTGCAGGCAAATGACGTTGACAGTTTGCTCACTTTCAGCTGCCCAGTTTCAGTTTCAGTTTCAGTTGCAGCTCCATAGCCAAAGCTTCACTAAGTATTCAGTGCATTGTCCTTTTTATGTCAGCGTGAATTGTTATAAGCGTCATGCTATCCGGCCGCACAACATAAATTGTTGTATGTGTGCATATAATCGTCGTAAAACTTACATACATATTTCAACTGTCAGCTATTGAGAAAGTGACATTGACATGCACAAAGTTGGCAGCGCCAGACAATAATTTTTGCTATGTATCCCATATTTTTGGTTAGTTGATAAGCGCATGCTTGCTTTTGCTTTAGTGTACGAGTACTTTAATGTAGCTGTGTTTTTTTTTGTTTTTTTCGCTTTGTTGGTTTAGTTTTCATGTGCTTACAAATGTGATTATTATGTGCATATGTAAGTCGCTTGCTCATTTTGCACGCCGGACAGGGCGAGACACACAGGCAGGGTTACCACTGATACATTGACACATACTATGTACTTATATAAGCGTCACTTTAAAGTTTGATGTACTCAACCAGGCGCAAATCCACATACGCGTTCCTTCGCACACACACATTCCCTCACTCACTCACTCACGCATTCACTTAGTGATTTATGTTGTCACACAGCAAGAAAAGTTGATGGTCGCCTGTTTTTGAATCCCATGCGCTTGTAAAATATTTTTAACTTTTACTTTTGACGTTTCGGCTTGCCAGTAAATGTTGGCAAACTTTGGAAAGTGCACCAACACACACACACACATACATGCTTAGTGAGTACAGCACTTGCAGAGAGCAATGCATTTTCATATTACATTTGCATGGCCAGCTCGAGTGAGTGTCCGGTTTTATGCATATGCTCACACACACTTGTACATTTATATACGAATACATATGCATATATCCATTTTGTATGCATTTATGCATGCATTTGCGCACATAATTTTGAGCTGCTCACTTTCTTTTGACATTTTAACAAGTTGTGAGTGATCAACGCATTGCGTTGTGTGTTTTTTAAAGAGCATCAGAGTCTATCACAAAGCTGGTCAGAAGGCGAAGGTACACCGACAACGGGTGAATAGTCAAAAGTTGTAAACTAGTTTCGGACTTATGTGCTTAAGCTTACAAATTGGTGCTTAGCTGTGCTTGGGTCGGTAATGGCAGATTTATGATATTAAAAGTGAATAAAACTTGCGAATTTCGCAACGAGCGCAGAGTGGAGTCAGGCGAGTTGGTAACCTTAGGTTAGTTTAACAAGCAGAGGAAGTGGTAATTAATATTGTAATTTAAAATCAAAAAGAAAAAAAATAAATATTTGTTTAATCCAATCTGCACACAATGTGTGGTCACCTGCAGTAAGGTATGATGGCACAACTCTTACTTGTACGTATATTGAGCGAAAATTTCCTAAAAGTAGTTTTTAGTATTTTTTTCCACTGGAGCTGTCCCTGCATGTCAAGTAGGTACGAGTATCTGTCTAAATTGTCCAACTAATTGAAAATTTTAAAAGCTAAAAGGTAGTGGTACAAATTCGGCAGGATCTTTTCAGCGGTACAATGAAATAATATTCTGAAAACGCGTATTCCGATTTTTTTATCAAAGAATTAGTTGCATAACCTCTTCAGACTCGACCAATAAGGCAAAATAAATACAAAATAAAAAAATCGACTACCGTTTCTGTATTAAGAAGAAGAGTACCTGAATTTTGCATTGCAATAACTTCCAGGCCCCAAACTTGGCCCCATACGCTCCAACGATGGAACGTACCGAATACGCTACAACGATGAGTTGCAAAACGTCGTGAAATACATTAAATCCCAAAGACTTTGATGTTTAGGGCACACTGTGCGCATGGCAGACAGCCGGCCCCAAAAATCTTTTTTATCAACGAATTGTCTAATGACCCGAGCCCGAGGACGTCCAAGATTAACCTGGCTTGACAAAGCCATAGCCGACCTGAAAAAGCTACGAGTTAGGAGCCGGAGATCTGTTGCTATGAACCGTGCAGATTGGAAGAGGATTGTGGATGAAGCTAAAGCTCACCCTGAGCTGTAATCGCTACCTGATGATGATAACTTCCAGGTATAAACCATATTTATTTGTGCCGTGGGCCTTAAGAGGTCGAAAGAAAATGTTGACGAATACTTTTGTAGGTGGAGCGCGAGACCGAACCAACTGCATCTGCAACTTTTAATCTACGCTTAGCAAATTATTGTTTTCTTTAAGAAGAGTATCGGTTTTTGGAAAATCGTATCGTTACAAAAAAATATTAGAAAATTAAAAAAAAAAAAACGGAAATATTTTTTATTGGAGTAAGAATTCTTGAAAACTGATACTGTTATAGAAAAAATAAAATAATTTTGGAAAAAAGCTGTTAAAAAATTGTTTATAAAAATTGTATAATAACTATTTAAAAAAAATCATCAGTAACCAACTGCACCTGCCATTTTAAATCTCCGTTTTATTTCTCAAGCAAAGTCGATTCTTGCAAACTGGGATTGCTATAAAAAAAATTTTGTAATTTTGAAAAAAAAACTTCCAAAATTTTTATAAATTTTTTTTTTCAAACTAAATATTTAAAACAAAACATTCATTAACTGCAAATGCAAAAATTTAAGAACATTTTTTTATTGTTCAAGAATATCGATTCTTGCAAAATGGGCTTTTAGTTAAAAAATTTTTTTTTAAATTTAAAATGAGATCCGAAAATGGTTTATAAAAACAACTCTGTAATATCGAATAGTTTTTTTAGCTGCTTGAGAACTATCGATATCGATAGCTATGGCTTGACAGCTGAGAACGGCAAACTGTATTGACATTTCTGTTCAGTAAGGTTTGGCAAGTCATCATGAATCGGTGAACGCCAGAACAATGCCTTCAAATTTGTTTCCAAAAAATAATCAGCTAAACATCGACGGCATTTGGTTCCAACATGAAAGGGACAACCTGCCATACAACGCACTTAACAATCGATTTATCGCAATACTCAAGCCACCATTAACGCCATACGGCGGATTTATTGGAAAAAGTAGTCAAAAATTGGACTGATCTACAGATTGTAATAAAAAAATTCATTCCAACAAGATTTCTGTTTTGTGTTACCATTTTAAGTTTTTAAAGTCTTAAGTCCACATAAAGCACTAAGACTGGATTATTCATACGACTGCCAGGTCCAGAGCCAGACATAATGACTTCTCTGATAGCAGTCCATATATAAGTACATAGTTCGGTGGTAAAGTCTGCCCAGCAATTCTTGTGTGAATGCAGCGCGCTTTGAAATTAGGTTGGGATTTGATAGAACCTTTTTGAAAGGGCTAAAAATTGGTAGGCATTAAGGATAGATGCGGATAGAACTGTGGATCTCATAGAATCTTAAGTGTATCCTATCTAACTTAGTCTATCCTCAAACATTGGTTGGTCTAGCAGAGGATAGCGTTCATTTTTCTGAACACTCTTGGAGAGATGTATATTGAACTTTTGTGGTTCTCAAAAAAGCGCATACGGCTAAACTCGCGATTGTTGATGAAACGGTCGACCATTGATTATATCACTGCAAGGCTCGGCTCATCATGGATGTTTTCTCTAGAAGCTGTAGATATCGCAAGCAGGCAAACACTTTAGTAACCAGCATTCCTCTATTAGAAGTCATAAATGATTTTCTGGTTTGGACACGAAAGCGGGTGGCTTAAAAGTAGGAAACGAGAGAATTACTCATAGATATTTTTTCCTATCCTCAGATTTCCAGTGGCCTTTGTGATTTCTTTAAGGTAATGTAATCACCGTTCTTTTGTTGTTACAAAATCGGTATGGTTTAGAAGTAAAATGAAAGAAAATTGGATTCTTTTTTCTCTTTCGATAGTATTACACATTTTGAAGGCATTGAGTGACTTCTTCAAAACAATTTTGGAAGACACTTTTTAGAGGGCATTCCTTCGAGGCCTTTTATAATATGACAAATACGACATACTGGATACCATGTTTTTAGAAGGATTAATTGGATTCGTCACAAAACCGAAACGAATTAAAGGTAAGAATACAGAATAGGGGATGTTTTCCTTTCTCCTTAAGCGTTTAAGGGCACAAAAGAGTAAGAGGTCCAACTACAAATCTGCAATAAAATAAAAGCACCGCGAAACTTCTTATAACACGACTAAGCTGAAGATGCTTGCTCTATGTAAGTTTGCTTTGTTTGCCCTTCTCACTTTGTTTTGCTTTGCTTTACTTCGAAAAGCTTCTATCGCTGAAAGGTGGCTGAAATGGAAAGGTTAAAGACGGACAAAGCGCTGAACATTGTGCTATTCGAAATTTAAAGAGCTTCAAGCGAGTGCAGTTATTAGGCCAACTTTCACATATTTACCACTTTGATCACACATTCATCAAAAGCATCATTACTGGAGACGAAACGTGGGCTTATGAGTATGGTAGTCCAGATATCAGGCGTTTGATTCATTCTAACAGCCGAAAGGAAGTAATGGAAAAATCGAATACGGCTCTGATGTCTATACCGAAAATAGAGTTCCAAAAATGTTTCGAACGCTGGATCAAACGCTGGCATAAGTGCGTTGCAGTCGATGGGGGTACTCCCCCATTGAGGGCGACAATATCACTTTTGAGGTATAAAGTGTTTTGAATTTTCAGAATATATTCCGGTAACTTTTAGAAGCAACGCGTGCATTCGACCAGCATCTTAACATCTTCTCGGCAGCAGTAATAGGTTTTACAACAACATAGAGCTGGTTTAGAGCAGTGAACGGCGCCGATTGGCTTACTGAGCGCATTTTCTCTCACTCTAATATTTTTAACTGCACAGAGTTGAGGAGCGTAAAAGTTACTGTGTGACCAATCAGAAAGTTCAGGCAAAATTACAATGCATGCATTGCTTTACCGATCACTGGTTTTAAGGTTAGCGAGAACAAAATATGGTTCGTTTTTTCTTTTCCCAGATTTAGAGTGGGCATTTGTGGGTAACAGGGAGATAAGTTAGATATACCAATTTTAAGTTGAATTATTAAAGTTCTGTATTTAAATATTGATTTTATTTACAAATACATTTATATATTACAAATACATGTATCGACTCACGCACGTAGATGCAAATTTTTAATTTAAAAATTTGATGAATTTATTTGCCTCAGCAGATATGCCCTTTTTCCCCTATCTACTCCGAAGTTTCTGCCACACAATTTGGCTTTTTTTTTTGTAATGGAAGCTCTATCAAAATACACACAAAATTGCACTTAAAATGAAATTCGCGTAAATGTTAATGGTTTTGATCTATGGCATTTTTTTCCGGTGCTGCTAGTCAAACACCAAATATTCCCACAATTGAGTGAAGTGTATGTGGTTTTTGCGACATGTCGTTTTATTTGCAAATGAAAAGTGCAAATCTGTGTTGAACGATGTAGCATCGTTAAAATCCATTGTATCAACGACATGCGATTTCTGCCTACGCGAGCAATCCAAACGCATTTGCTTCTCATTTTTTATTTTTTATTTTGCGACTTTTTCTCAAAAAATCAAATATGCACTCAATTTGCTTTACGTTTTGTTTTTTAGTTTTTTTTTTATCAATCGCTGGGTTTCTATTGGAGTTTAGCCCAATTGCTGCTGTTAGTTTTTCGCCCAAGCATTTTCATCAAATTACAATTTTCAATAGTGCCTGAAAATCGACGAAATTGAAATTGTGGTCAATTTTTTTTCCAACGTTTTTTCACATTGCGAGTTGAAAAACGGAAATATTCTCAAAAATTGTACTCGATTTATGTGTGTGTGTACCTTTGTGTGTGTGTGTGTGTGTGTGTGACATTTCCGTAGAGTGGATCCTTTCATATGGAAAAATGATGGCACAATGCGAATACGAGTTGTTGTATTGCACGCAAAGGGAAACGGAAAACTCGTGTGCGTGTGTATGTGTGATGCAGTGTTGCAATTGAAATGTGTAGAACGCAAAGAAATAAACAATCGATAGGACGGACGTACATATGACGAGCGCATAGAGATTTGTTAGATGTCAGTTGGAAGTTATACAGGGTGTGACAACGTCTGCTTCCGCACAACATTGTGGTAGCGTTAAATTTTAATTCTTGTCACACTTAGACAGTTAAGTACAGGCTGTCGGTGAACATGATAAGAGGTAGAGAGATAGGGATTAGATGATCGAGACAAAGGATATGTGTAAACAGTGACACAATTTTATTATGGAAAGTAAAACCCTGCGTGATGGTAACACAGCGGTGAATTATTGAATCAGATGGCATCTCGTTCTTGCGCAGAAAGCGAAAGGCAAGACGTCTGAATCTTTGCACGGCAAAACCAAGGCAGTTGAGTAATAGGTGCTGAGATGACTCCAATTCATCTGCCTCTATTTACGAATTGCAGAAATGGCTCTAATTCCTGCTAAGTATCATCACTCGGATTTCAAATGAACAATGTCCTTTAAAGCCAAGTTTGATTCGCTGTACGAAGAATATGGTCATACATTTGTGAAACTATAATGAAATGTTTTCTAGAACAAATGGAAATCAATAAAAAAATGATCTAAGTTGTCTACTTGACAAATACATAATGCCAAATTGAAACGTCCCATCGTCTCTTTTTCACATACCTATGACGTAAAAATTTTTTTTTTCAAAAATATTGAACAAAAAAAATCTTTTTCCAAGAAATCTCTTAAAAAATTTTTTTTTCTAAAATATTTTCGATGCTTTCCATTTCAATTCAACCGGGCTACTCGGGTCATGTTCTTCGATTTCGATGTAACTTAAATATGTTGCTCTCTGGTCAAAATAATGAGACACGTATTTTTTTGTTCGCCCGAAAAAAATTTTTTTCAAGAGTTATCGGCAATTTTGTTTTTTGCCTCAAACTCGATTTTTTTTAATTATATAAGAAAAAAATTTTTTGAAATGCCCATAACTTAGTCAAAAATGAACCGATTTTAATAATTCTGGGTTCAAAATGATCGTAATTACTTACACAAGCGACTTCATGTAGAAACAATTGCAAAAAAGTAGTTGAAAATTTTTTATTTAGTAAAAAAGAAAAAAAATTTAAATTTTTTCAAAATTCAATATTTCAAAAAGGGCATTTTTTTTTTTTTATAACTTTTTCCAAATCAAAAAAACATCTCAAACTTTAATTGAGCTGCATGCCTAGTAGCTAAAATGCGTTGTTTTTGAGTAATGAATTTTTAAGTAAACACCCTGTTTCGCACTTTTTGTTTTTTGCAAAATAAAAAATTTTCAACTACTTTTTTGCAACTATTTCTAAATGAAATCGCTCGTGTAAGTAATAACGATCATTTTGAACCCAAAATTATTAAAATCGGTTCATTTTTGACTAAGTTATGAGTATTTCAAAAAATTTTTTTCTTATATAATTAAAAAAAATCGATTTTGAGCCGAAAAACAAAATTGCCGATAACTCTTGAAAAAAAATTTTTTCGGGCGAACAAAAAAGTACGTGTCTCATTATTTTGACCAGAGAGCAACATATTTAAGTTACATCGAAATCGAAGAACATGTCCCGAATAGCCCTTTTGAATTGAAATGGAAATAATCTATATAAGAAAATTTTTTTTAATTGCTCATAACTTAGTCAAAAATGAACCGATTTTAATAGTTTTGGGTTCAAAATGATCGTTATTACTTACACGAGCGATTTCATGTAGAAATAGTTGCAAAAAAGTAGTTGAAAATTTTTTATTTTGCAAAAAACAAAAAGTGCGAAACAGGGTGTTTACTTAAAAATTCATTACTCAAAAACAACGCATTTTAGCTACTAGGCATGCAGCTCAATTAAAGTTTGAGATGTTTTTTTGATTTGGAAAAAGTTATAAAAAAAAAAAATGCCCTTTTTGAAATATTGAATTTTGAAAAAATTTAAATTTTTTTTCTTTTTTACTAAATAAAAAATTTTCAACTACTTTTTTGCAATTGTTTCTACATGAAGTCGCTTGTGTAAGTAATTACGATCATTTTGAACCCAGAATTATTAAAATCGGTTCATTTTTGACTAAGTTATGGGCATTTCAAAAAATTTTTTTCTTATATAATTAAAAAAAATCGAGTTTGAGGCAAAAAACAAAATTGCCGATAACTCTTGAAAAAAATTTTTTTCGGGCGAACAAAAAAATACGTGTCTCATTATTTTGACCAGAGAGCAACATATTTAAGTTACATCGAAATCGAAGAACATGACCCGAGTAGCCCGGTTGAATTGAAATGGAAAGCATCTTTCTAAAATTTTTGTAACAAATTAATAATTTTTTTTTCTAACAAGCAATTTAAGTACTTCAGTTCAAATTTTTCTCCAAAAGTTTTTCTAAATAATCAATTTTTTTTAGTACTCTTACTCTGATTTTTTCAAACATTTTTAACAAATAAAAAAATCTTTTTCTATTGTAAAATAAATTTTTTTTAAGTATCATTAATCCCAAAAAAAGAAAAAAAAAGTTAAAAATGTCAAAAAGAGCTGATATTTTGGCAAACATTTTCAGCAATTAAAACATCTTTTCCCAAAAAAAAAAAATTGTTTAACAACCATTAATTCCGAAAAATAAGAAAAACAATTTTAAATGTTAAAAAGAACTGATTTTTTTCAAAAAATTTTAACAAATAAAAAGCCTTTTAAAAAAAAAAAATTTAAGTAAAAAGTACACAAATTTTTTAGCTAATGATAAATCTTTTTCCAAAATACAATTTTTTTAAGTATCATTAATCCCACAAAATAGGAAAACAACTTTCTACTTTTCATCTACTTTCAATCCTAAAAAATTTCCAAAAAACTTGAACAAAAAAATCTTTTTTCAAAAAAATTTTTCTCCAAAAAACCTTTATTTTTTTAAGTATCATTAATCCCAAAAAAAGAAAAAAAATTAAAAATGTCTAAAAGAGCTGATATTTTGACAAAAAATTTTAACAATTAAAAAATCTTTTCCCAAAAAAAAAATTTTTAAGTACCATTAATTCCGAAAAATAAGAAAAACAATTTTAAATGTTAAAAGGAACTGAATTTTTTAAAAAAAATTTTAACAATTAAAAAGCCTCTTTCCAAAAAAAAACTATTTTAAGTATCATTAATCCCAAAAAAATTTAAATGTTAAAAAGAACTGCATTTTTTTTCAAAGAATTTTAACGAATAAAAAATATTTTTTCAAAAAGTTTATATTTAAAATATACTTAATTCTAAAAAATAAAATAAAATTAAAATGTTAAAAAGCACTGAATTTTTTTCAACACTTTTTAATAAATGAAAAATCTTGTTCCAAAACAAATTATTTTTAAGTATCATTAATCGCAAGAAATAAGAAAAAAAATTAAAATTTTTTAAAAAGAGTTGATAGTTTTGCAAATTTTTTTTAACAAATTTTTTTCATTTTTCATTCTTCCCAAAAAATAAAAAAAAAAAATAAAAAAAATAAGTTAAAAAAAAGAAGTTTTTTGGAAGTATTCTTTATCCTAAAAACAAGAAAATAAAAAATTGTAAAAGAGTTGAAGATGTTTGACCGCATCAAATTTTTCAATATTGAATAGAGTGCAAAATTATATAATTTTTTCGAAGTATTTTCAGTTTAGTTCACAATAAGAATACTCAATCCTACAAATAAATAAATAACTGAATGCCTGAAATATTGGGATCACTTACGTATATGAATCGCTTGTTATATGAAATGGCTTGGATCGTTCATAAGGATCTGCGGTTGGTCTACAAACGACGCACTAATCAAATCTACTTCTTCGATGTCCGCCACCTCCGCAGCAGGCAGGGCTTTAGATAATTCTTTTGAATGCCTTGTCTTGACTTTGGCTTAAAATGGAAATGTTATGAACGAAGCAGTTTCCACTAAACTTTCTCAAATAATTTAAAATGAAAGCATTTAAAACACCCGGTATTCGTAGTCAGGAAGGCAGCAGCATAACTGCTGCGAGCAAGAACAAACGGAGAATTCGAAAACAATACTACCCTGTTGGTGCAACAAAAAAGTAGTTCTTGCGGAAAGACTCACGACACAAGCACGTCAATAGAATTGATGCCATTTTTTGCCAGGCAAAGCACTTCCTTTCGATATAGCTATTTTTTGAAAATCTTTTGGTTTAATGAAATGTTGCATTTGTTCCCATTTCGCATTGCTGCTTATCAAATCGATGCAAATATGGAAAATGCTGTGGAAATATGAGAGATTTTTTAAGCTTTATACATATGTATATACATACATACACACATATGTATGTATGTATCGTGTATGCGGAAGCTTTCATATTTTTTTGTTTTTCGGGAAGAAATATTTGAGGATTCAGTAAAACCAATTGTGGTTGCATGAAAGTATCCAATCCAAAATTGCTTGAAAATCGAATTGCACTTGAAATGCTTGAAGAAATTGATTGGCATTCACGTGGATTTCCGAATTCAAATTGAGTATTAGTTATAGGAGTTATTTACTCACAAATTCCTCAACAAGGTCTGGCTTAGTATGAGCGCGGAAAAAATCGTTTAAGTTGCTATAAAATTCAGAGCGTTTTGACAGCTAAGCAGCGTGCAACGTTGGTAAATTGTATAAACAAAAAAAAAAAAAATAATAATAATAACAGCAAACAAAATAAACCCACGAAATTTTCCTTATTTAAAAATGTTTTTTTTTAAGTGCTCAATTTCGTAGCGATTTCGTGCGAAATCAACTTATAAGCAATAACAAAATTCCATGCATGCGCTTTAGTTTCCAGCAGTGAAGGAGAGTAAAGGGAAAGGAGCGCAAAATTGGAGCTTCATTCGCTTATAAACATTGGCAGCGCAAAGCTGAAAGAAATCTCAATTGAATGACGCAGACAGCGCAGCGGGAAGTATGCGGTACATTCAGGCTATTTGTTTAGACTATCTTTTTTCAGCGCCCGCACCATTATTGGATTTGTCAAAAGCCATAACAAATTGTGGAACATTTGTATAAATAAACTACAAAAACGATCGAAGCAGAAGTTTCGATACGATAAAGCGAAAAGTTTTACACACCCACCCGCCAGTTGTTTATGTGAATTTCGACGCAACTCGACGCGTAAGTACTTACGGAAATGGTCTTTTAGTGTCATTACTATGGTAAACAAATTTTGCGTGCACTTCATAATTTTTCGTAATAAACTTTTAATTTTATGCTTTTGCTAAGTGACGTTAATGTTTGACATGGACGACAGGGCATTCAAAGTTGAGTTTATTTAAAATTTTTGTTGTTGACGTAAATTTAGAAATTGTTGCTAAAGCTTTTCATACAGTTTAAAGCGCATAATTTTAAGGATATTTATTTGCATATCTTACCAGCAAATACCCGGCGTGCGTTGCTCTGTCGTCGGGGCAAAAAGGCAAAATATATATGAAAGGGTAGTGAGCAACGATATAACGAAATCAGCAGGTATAGAAATTAAGGAGCATACAGTTTTCATATTTGCTTTACCTACTTATTCTCACATATCCCGCTGGCTTAGAAACAAGAAATATTTTTTTACAAAAAAGTGGCCGCTAACTGGCGCTCTGTTCGCCATGCCATTGCGTCAATGACAAATATTCAACTACTAGCCGCTTTATGCATTACAGGAGCGCTAGGAATGACTCCAACGGTGGCCCGATGGCGAATACATGCTTGACTTACCATCGATAGATCTTTCAGCAAAACACCTTGCAGCGAGATCTGCAGGAAGGCTAAAAGCCCTAAATAAACTCTCAAAGAGGACCAATGGACATAGAGACACCAATAAACAAGAATTATATAGTGAATTTGGACAATATGGCTCCGGCTTTTAAAGGAAAAAAAGGTTAAAGATCACTATCGAAAAAGAAAGATGAAGATTCTGGATTACTGCAGTGTATTCCAGGTTGACCTCTTTGCAGTTGGAAAGGCAGCATACCTAGCTTGGGTTACTACTGGGACCAGCTGCAAGGTTAACTTTTGTACAGATAGTCAGGTAGCCTTTAAAGTAATTACATAGTTTAGTAGGACGTTTATGATCGTTCTTCAGAGCAGATAGGCACGATAAAGGTTGACAGCGAATTGTAAGCTATTTTTCTATTGGGTTCGAGGCCATAGTGCTATAAGACCATGAGGCCATAACGAACTAGACGAAAACACAATCAGACAACTCAGGACAAGATGAAAGAGTTTGTCCACTTGCAGGAATGCAAAGATAGTATTTAAGCAAGACGATCACAGTCGTACTCGATTTATGCTGTCACTAACACGAATAGGTTGGAGAACTTTGATAGGCGGGCTGCCGGGACATAGGAAAGTAGCAGCGTATGCTGATAAGACAGGAATCTCGGACTGCGAGGAATACAAAAAATTTAGGGAGCAGGGCTCAAGGGAAACTGTAGAGCATATCCTTTGCGGATGTCCCGCGTTATTCAAAACTCGTTTCATATATTTGGAGGCACCCCAGTTTGACGAATTGGAAGACATCCCAGCGTTGGGTTGGAAATATTTTATTAAATTCGCAATAGAAATAGTCTCCATGCAGGTTAACTATTTCAAAACGCACAACTAATTAACTGAATCTGGTATCGCTATGGATCGAACTTAATTGGAATATAAAGTATATTTAGCAATAGTCTAAGGAACTCCATTTCGATCACAAAGTATTGTATTTAAAAAATATTCGAGAAGTTTTACACCTCACATGTTCTTTATTAGAAATACCAAGCGAATGGAAGTCCTACTGCACTTAACTCAACGCAGTGGATGCTTTCTCTTTTCTCTGATACTACCGTCGAACATCACATTCAATACTTTCAGAGTTGGTGTGTTTGTATTCATTCATTCGACATGACCTAGTCAGCGGAGCTGCTGATTATTAAATTGCTGCCCTGTGTCTATGCCAGGGTACAGCTCATACCACCCATAAGAAATGAGAAATCCAAATGCAAGATCAGAGAGGGACGATTTTGGAACCATTTTAAATATGTTCGGAACAATTTTAGTACGTTCGAAAGTTTAATCCAAAGAGTTGTTTGTAAGAGAATTGCATTTTAGTGTTTATCAAGCGCGCCAACTTAAAGGATTTATTCGATCTTTCATGCATCAAGACAATCTATTGATTGTTTGGCACCAATTCTGGAAACGCATTTGGGCCGTGTGTCCAACAGATTTTTTTCCTTCATTTTGGTGGTCTGAGTGTTAAAGTGATCTGTTTTGTGGTCATTCTGATTAAAATTCGTGTAATTTATGGAAAATAGGTAAAATTTAGGGAACCAGTGGAAAGTAATCAGCTGACGTTCTGTGGCCATCTGTTGCATCGGAGCTTTTCCGACTACTTCAGGCGCGGCATTAGATGCTCTGATTGGTTTACCACCACTTGATGCTTTCATCCGAGGAGAGGCCTTGAAGGCCATCTGCAGACTGAAACACAGTGGGAACTGGTACGGCCCTTGTCCGGCATTGAAACACAGAGAAGGCATGGACGTCGATCCAACGATTCTCTCCATGCCCCTTGACTCCATGCCATCAAGAGTCATACTTGAAAAGAGATACAGTGTAGTGCTACCAGAGGCTCAGTTGTGGGAAGACTCAGAAAATGAGCCCGGCAAACACTGTTTTCGCATTTTTATGGATGGCTCCAGGACCGAGCATGGCTCCGGCTCTGGGGTCTACGTGGAATCCAGCGGGACAAAACTGTACTTTGCTCTTGGAATGCATGCATCTGTGTTTTAAGTGGAGGTGTATGCAGTTCAAGAAGCGATGAACTTTGTAGTGGAAAAACGATGGAGAGGCAGATCTATATGTGTCTGCAGCGACAGCCTAGCTGCGCTTATGGCCTTAGACAGCCTTCCAACCACATCAGGGGTAGTCAAGTCCTGTAAATCCAGGCTGAACTATGTCGATAGACGTAATAGCCTGATGCTAACATGGGTCCCGGGACACGTGGGTATCGCGGGTAACGAGACCTCTGACTCCTTAGCTAAGATGGGCTCTGAGGCCAACTTCTTTGCCACTCCCTTCTGTGGTCATCATAGCCACGGTTAGCAAATGGGTAACTACCACCCACAAGCGAGCTTGGCAGGCTGAGAGAGGCTACAGATGGACTAAACTGATGTTACCTGTCATGTCCGATCGACTGTCGCAAACCCTTTTGTCATTAAGCAGAGGGGAGTGCAGACGGCTGGTTCGACTGATGACGGGCTACTTTCTGTGGGCAAAGCTCTTGGAAAGGTCGGGCATCTCAGACAGTGTACTCTGCCCAGCTTGTGAAGAGGAGGATGAGACGGTGGACCACTTCCTGTGTGTCTGCCCCGCCTTCGCTCGAATCAGGTTTGAGGTCTTTGGCACTGACTAAAATATCTGTAGATTTTGTTTTTGTACCATCTTGCATGCATTCGCCTTGCAAGATGCGCTACTTTTGCTTAGACTCAGTTTAGCTGCAGCACCACTTGAGCCCTACTTTCAGGCTTGAATGCGGTTGCACAACAGCTCAATGTGCATACATATTTGCATGCGTATCTACATGTACATGTTTCGATACTCATAAACAACCAGTACCCCTCAATCGTTCGCTCATTCGCTAACACTACAATTTCAATAAATAAAAAACACTTGTACTCCTTTTCAGGTTAAGGTCGCTAAACAATTCAGTCTTCATATATAAAATTCATTTTCACTTTTACTTACTTTACAGATGTCTTTCCACTTAATGTTATGAGCACAATAGTAATTATTATTTATTTTTTCTTTATTTTCTCAGCAAATAAATGAATGGTGTTGAAAATCGCATTGGAGGCAAACGGCAAGTGCCTCATAAAGCGACGTAGAACGAATTCAGTGTTGCCACACTTCACATGCATACAACAAATTCTCGCCATCTGCAGCTGCTTATGCAAGCAGTAAACGCTGTCACGCACGCAGCACATTGAGGCATCATGGCACGTGTGGCAAATATGTACAAAGCGTACAACGTGCAATTGAATGCAAGAGGACCCATTAGCGCCCGAAGCGAGGGAGGTTTGAAGAATGCTGCGCGCCAACCATATAATATTTTATAAAATATTGTGCGTTGCTTGCGTTGAACTTCTCAGATCGTGAAAAGTTATGTCTTCCGAAATAAGTTCGTACTCGCTCTAGTCTATTTTCGAATAAATTTTTCTGCAAATTGAGCAGTGGCTGACGCTTTTGGATGGGAGAGAAAATGTGATGAATGTTTGTAAGTGCATTAGGAAGGCCAAAAGAAAAGATAATATTTTTTCTTGGTTTAGGGGGTAACACAAAAAAACAAAAAAAAATTTTAAATGAACAAAAAAGAAATTTTTTAATAAAAAAAAAACTTAAAAATAAAAAAGACGAGACCATTTACTATTTATTAATTCATTTATTTAGTCTAAGCATTTTTATTTTATGAAAAAAATAAATTTAAAAAAAAAAAAATTTTGTTTGAATAAAAAGAAGTAAAGAAAAACGAAAATATTTATTAATTTCTAATCATTCCATCAGCTCTCTAATTTTTTATTACACACATATGTATTTATTTTGTCTAAGTATTTACAATCTTATAGACTTCAAATGGCACAACGTAACTCTAACTAATTTCTTCCAAGCAGAATCCAAAAGATTAAAAAGAGCTACCTCTGAAATAGAAAATTCAAGGAGGACAGTATGACAAATAGCATTGAATTCACGAATATGTCGAGCAATAAGCGCATTAGAAGACAGTTTTCACATTATTCCCATAGAACGGAAGTGAGTTACAACCAATTGATAGGATTATTGATGATTTTATAAGTAAAAGTAAGGCAAAACGACTTGTAATGAGATGCAATTTGAAATTTTTATCGAAAAGTTTGATATTTTTTTAGCATAAATTTGCATAGAACTTTTCACTCACGTGCCTTACTTGTTCTTCTTTGAGTGAATTGAAAAATTCTGGCCATCCAAGAGATGGAATTAACTAGTGAAAATTTTCGTGCAATGATTTATTACGATTTTCGAGGTGGATTATCAAAGTAAGAGTGTCTTAATCAACTTCCTTCGGCTTTTGGCGTTGAAGTACGACACTTAGGCACTGTGAAACGCTGCACATAGGGGTATTTGAACAATCTAAGGGGCCAAAAGTATTTTTTGGGTTTAACGTGTGCTAATGAATAAAACCAACTAAAATAATGAACTTAAAACATTTATTGAATGAAATATAATATGAGAATGAAGAAAGATTTACAAGATCAAACATAAAAAATATAAACAATTAAAAAAAGCATCCAATCAAATGGTATTATCTAGATTTTCTTCATCGCTACGTGAAGAAAATTCTAGGTTTGGATCGGCAGGCATGAGCATTTCCAATGTTTCTGGTAGAAATGATTGGGACTTTCTTCTTTTTATTTGCCTCCTAGAGCTCATTAAGGGGTCCGAACTTAAAAGGAGGCGGTTAAAAATATCCCTGTTGCAATTTTCTCTAGTAAATTTTCGGGCAAAATCTAGCCGGTAAGAACGGAAATGCTTATTTCGGGCATCTGCAGCCTCTTTAGAGAGCTGGCCAATTGGTAACAATGCACTCTTTATTATAACAGCTCCACGAATAAGTATTTTGTGCATTGTGGGTGTCATGGGATGCCACGGATAAAGATTCACATATAATCGAGCAGTTTCTGTTGCATAAATATCATATTTTTCAGGATTAATTTTATGACCACTAGAAATTGTTTCTAGAATAACTTTCAGTCTATATATTAATTCGTAGCTGATGCCTGTTATATCGGATGCTAATTGAGGATTGTCGAAAAATCTTCGGTTTGTGTTACCGTCATTGGTATTACCGAAATTCGCCTTTGTCATATCTATTAACAATCCCGTTACTTGGCGAAACCTGTCCTGGATCTCTTGTTTTCTCTCTTTCTCGAGGCTTTTTTCAGTTTCTGTTTTTCTTGCTCTACATTTTTTTACTGGCAACTTACATATAAGCCAAATGGAGAATGCTCTCAAATATTCTTATCCTGGCATGTAGTACCGAAAGGCCGAATTGAATAGCCTCGAAATTAACATCTATTGTTTTATCCGAATTGTTGAAATCCTTTGAGGTTGTGCCGCAAATGTAGCAACGACTGGTTGATGTGGTTCCTGTGGCAGCATTACAGACCTTTCCGTCAACCATTGTCATTATAAATTCGTGTTTCACTGAATAATGTTTGCCACTCAAGTCAAATTCTGTTGCAACCAGACTGTTTATCTGATTATTGACGTGATTAATTTCTTGCTCCGTTTAATCAGTAGTCTCTTTGATAAATTTAAATCTTATAGGCCGACAAAATCGAGGAGAAGATGGTGTTGGATTTTCCCATATACTCTTTTCCATGTTTTGGCCGCATATTAATTTTACAGGAACAAAGCAGCTTTGAAAAATGTTCCTATCTGAATCCGTATCATTTTCAATCTTTTGTTTGAATTGGGTCTGTTGGGACTCGTCGCAACCCCATTTACAAATTAATTTAAGGGTCTCTTGCCTCTATGTTGGGTAAATTTTCATTGTTCATGAGGTCAAACAAGTATTTTCTTGTCACAATCCTCATTCCCGATGTTCCCATTGAACCTACAACAAATAAATATTTCGCTTAATCCCTTGTAATGGAAAAGACTTTTTTCATAAAATTTTACCAACAACATTCAAAGTACTAAAATACCGTTTATCCGGACTTATCCGGATCAAATTTTTTGATGATTTGTCAAAACAAGGTACATACTAAACAATTACAATCGAATCTTAACCGGATCTATCTCGATAGTATTACTTATTGACTAACAAATATTATTTTAAGAAAAAAAAGTAGTTTGAGAAGGTGTGTACTTATAGGGTTGAAAAGTTAACTTTAATACTTGAAAATTATAAAGATTCTAATTGATTTCATTCATTACTAACCTGATGCTTCAGAATCCATAACTCTTTACTCCACTGTTGAACACAAAAACATAAAATTTCACTTTTAAAGTTTGGGTTTTGCAAGAGTGCCGAGAACAGATAACGTACACGAGGTGATACGATCGAATTCCAACTGCCGTTATCGTATGTCAAATGCTTGTAGGGTGCGCGGGAGGGGCTGGCTTTTGTTCTCGGAAGGGTCAGGTACCTCAGGAAGTCATTTTTGTAAATGTACTTATTGTTTTGTTAAATGGACTTTTGACCCCGTAGATCTTTCAAATACCTGTATGTGCGCTGGTACAACGAGTTCCAACAGAATGAATTTCGTGACGTATTTTGGATCTATGCATATGAGCCAGAAGCAAAACAGCAATCGAAAGTATGGGTGTTCCAAGACGAGCTTAACCCAACAAAAGTTGTTCGCAGAAAAAGCACCTCAAAGCAAATGGCCTACGTTTTCTTGAAAAATCTGGTCATGTTCGTCTCTGCACCACTAGAGAAACTTAACTCTGAATGGTACACAACCATTTTTGACGTGACGTCTTATAATTCGATTTAACAGGCTGCACGCACGAAAAAATGTGTCGTTACCTTGCTCATTACTGTTCATTAGTGTTACCTTGCTCATTAGTGTTACCTTGCTCATATTAGTGTTACCTTGCTCATATTAGTGTTACCTTGCTCATATTAGTGTTACCTTGCTCATTAGTGTTACCTTGCTCATTAGTGTTACCTTGCTCATATTAGTGTTACCTTGCTCATTAGTGTTACCTTGCTCATATTAGTGTTACCTTGCTCATTGCCGTTACCTTGCTCATATTAGTGTTACCTTGCTCATTAGTGTTACCTTGCTCATATTAGTGTTACCTTGCTCATTGCATTGAATGAACTGCAAGCGAAAGGGCGGAACGAACGACAAAGCAAACAAAGCAAACGAACGGCAACGTTCGATATCTTGCTCTCTCCTACTTAAGTGAGCGTATATATGTATGTATGTATATGCGCAAATGTACATATATAAATTCTCGTATTTGTATTTGCATATGCCTTCTTATTGATTATTATTAATTTGATTCACTTGAAGAATTTAAAATAAAACCAAGTTTGTTAATAATACCTGTTGTTTTAATGTTATTATTATTAATTTTTTTATTATATATGAAGGAAAAAATGTATCGTAATATTTACCATATACCTTATAAGATATGTTGTCTATACTAATATTATAAAGAGGAAAACTTTGTTTGTTTGTAATGAATAGGCTCAAAACTACTGGACCGATTTTAAAAATTCTTTCACCATTCGAAAGCTGCATCATCCACGAGTAACATGGATTATATTTTATTTTGGAAATAGGGGTCGAGATATAGGTCAAAACGTGGACCCGGGTAACCTTCGGATGTGTATGTACAATATGGGTATCAAATGGAAGCTGTTGGTGAATGCTTTAGTCCAGAGTATTTTTCATGCTGCTCCGTGACTAGGGTCTCGAGATAGAGACCAAAACGTGGACCCTAGAATGTGTTTGTACAATATGGATATCAAATTGAAGCTGTTGGTGAATGCTTTAGTACAGAGTATTTTTCATGCTGCTCCGTGACTAGGGTCTCGAGATAGAGACCAAAACGTGGACCCTAGAATGTGTTTGTACAATATGGATATCAAATTGAAGCTGTTGGTGAATGCTTTAGTCCAGAGTATTTTTCATGCTGCTCCGTGACTAGGGTCTCGAGATAGAGACCAAAACGTGGACCCTGGAATGTGTTTGTACAATATGGATATCAAATTGAAGCTGTTGGTGAATGCTTTAGTACAGAGTATTTTTCATGCCGCTCCGTGACTGGGGTCTCGAGATATAGAACAAAACGTGGACCCGGGTAATCTTTGGTTGTGTATGTACAATATGGGTATCAAATGAAAGCTGTTGATAAGTGCTTTAATACGGGGTAATTTTCATACCTATTGGTGACTAGGGTCTGGAAATATATGCCAAAACGTGGACCCGCCGTGTCTTTGCATCGAATTAAACCAAACTTACACACATTGTTAAGGAGGTATTGAAGATGATTTCCGTATAGTTTGAATACCTATTGGTAGATAGGGTCTCGGGATATAAGTCAAAACGTGGACCCGGGCAACCTTCGGATGTGTATGTACAATATGGGTATCAAATGGAAGCTGTTGGTGAATGCTTTAGTTCAGAGTATTTCCATCCGCTCCGTGACTAGGGTCTCGAGATAGAGACCAAAACGTGGACCCTAGAATGTGTTTGTACAATATGGATATCAAATGAAAGCTGTTGATAAGTGCTTTAATACGGGGTAATTTTCATACCTATTGATGACTAGGGTCTCGAAATATATGCCAAAACGTGGACCCGCCATGTCTTTGAACGGAATTAAACCAAACTTACACACATTGTTAAGTAGGTATTGAAGATGATTTCCGTATAGTTTGAATACCTATTGGTAGATAGGGTCTCGAGATATAAGTCAAAACGTGGACCCGGGCAACCTTCGGACGTGTATGTACAATATGGGTATCAAATGAAAGCTGTTGGTGAATGCTTTATGATATGTTATGTTATGTTATGTTATGTTATGTTATGTTATGTTATGTTATGTTATGTTATGTTATGTTATGTTATGTTATGTTATGTTATGTTATGTTATGTTATGTTATGTTATGTTATGTTATGTTATGTTATGTTATGTTATGTTATGTTATGTTATGTTATGTTATGTTATGTTATGTTATGTTATGTTATGTTATGTTATGTTATGTTATGTTATGTTATGTTATGTTATGTTATGTTAAAGTATATTATGTTATGTTAATGTTACCTCATTCTCTATATCCATACAAAATATCTATCAAACAAATAAAATTAAAATTTTCTTTTGAAAAATGCAACCATTCCATCAATATTTTCTTATGACGTTATCACGTTAAACTATCGTCAGTAAACCGACTTTACAGACAACCTCTTTTTTTACCTAAATTTTTAGGAGAATTAAGGTAAGCCAACCGCCGAAAAAAAATCATCCTTCACCACGACAGTGGCAACGCGTATCGGCTCCCACGAGAGAACAGTGCACTCAAAATATCGCATTAAGAGTCATCCACCTCACAGCCCTGATTTTGCTCCTAATAATGATGGCGTTGGATTTATACTTTCTTTGGATGCTTGTGACGGAAAATTTAGAGTGAAGAATAAATATTATTGAGCTGTAAGCATTTTATTCGAAATTTGCGAAAAGTGGATCTTCTTAAAGGAATTTAATGAAAATTTCAAAATTTTGGTGGCATGGAGAAATATAAAATAAAAGATGAATAAAAAATTGTGGCTAACTTTTTGTCCATATAAGAAATATGTATAAAATTGTGAGAGTATCTTCGGCTGCCCCATCATCGGGGACTCGGCAGCAGAATTCTGCACGCTCATTTCACACGTATTTACACTCTCCCAGATAGCAACAATGCAACTTGAGCGTAGACTGTGTTAATTTTTTTCGTATATCACCAACACAATCTCAGTCTTTTCGTAAACAAACTGTAATTGTAATTGTTGCATCAATCAATCAGATGATTCTTTTAATTACGCTGAGAGCCGGTTAACGGTCTGATCTTGGAATGAAAGGATACTCGTGAGAGTTTAAAGTCAAAGATAAAAATATTTCAGGCAATATTTGACAAAAAAAAATCTATCCAGAAAGCGATTTGTGGAACAATAGGAGCATATTCGGAAGAACCTCTACTTATTTGCATGCCTATTAGCGTTACTAGATTGTACACGGAGATGCCAGACGGAAGAAGAAAAAAGAAAATATTTCGATTCTGAGAAAAATCATGGGGTTTTTGAGAAATTATAAATCAAGAAGATAAGCAGATTGCAGTCGCTTATTTCATGCCTTCTAGACAGAGCTGTTTAGAATTAATCTCAAAAGATGATTATTCAGAAAAAAGCGAAAAATTGTTCTCCGAGATTATCTTCGAAGTAATAAGTGAAGAGTCACACAACGCTTTTGATTACAGATATTTAGGTACATAAGCTGAGCCTGATATTATTGAGCTGTCAAATATATGAACTCATGTTTACACTAATTTTCATCTGGAATTTTCGACAAAGTCAAAAATAGCTATAGCACAAATTCGAAATTACAGAGCACTCTATGCGTTTGCAAACTCATATTACAGAGGTGGTCACAATAATAGCACAGCGACTATTTTTTTCATTTTACTTTTTTTATAAAACTAGAGTTTATATCATAACAAAAACCATATGACTGAAAGCCTCAATCTTGTATAAAATTAAAAAAAAGCCAAATAAATTTTTTAGTCAAAAACAATGTGCAAGTTTTAAGTGGCTTAGGACTCGCATAGATTTCTGGCAATTTTTTTTGTGTTGATGGTGTTACGCATATTTTTCCACAAAAATTACTTTAAAATCAATTATTTAACTACTTTTTATCAGCTAATTAATAACTCATTTACCATTAAAATTATATGACTTTTTGCTGTGGAACAACCTGCTTATGTATTTAAATTAAATAAAAAGCCACAACTTTGCAAAATATCGCTGTGCAATTATTGTGACCGCCGTTTAGTACAAATGCATCACGCCCACTCTACCTACTTGCATTCGACCAATATTTCTAGTTACTCAACAAATTAAGCGTTTAATTACATATCCACACACACACATTAATAATTATTTACATACAAAAGTAGCAATAACAGAAACTAAATTAAATACATTGCCACGCCTCATTAGTTGCAACCACAAAAATCATGATAGTTGTTGCCGACGAGGAAATCACCGAAAATTAAGGAAAATTACCAGTAGAAACGCACAAAAGCCATAAACATCGAGGTGGAAAAATCAAACAAACAGTCAAATGACCAGGAAAAGGGTTTTCCAAACCGGCAACTAGCAGCTGGCGGCAGTAAGGCAGGCAAACAAATAACCAAAGAGGCAGCTCGACGAAGGATAAATGTGGGGCATTTAAATTGTTGTTGTAGTAGTTTATAATAAAGAGCGTTTTGAGTAGACACTAATTGCACTTGAGGATGCAAAAGTTCATTACATTGGCATACAAAGATTTCCGTAGTGCTTTACAGGGTGTGCCAAGGGCCTATGAACCTTTCAATGTTGTTACATTGACTGCTGCCAATCAGTGACATACCTGCGGGGAAAAGAAAATACACCGATCTACGCTTGAACTTCATTTGGAAATATTGCAAACTTAAGTACTGAGTACTCCAACAGTGCCTTTATTAAAAAAAAGTTTATATGGGGCCATTTTTATCTCAATGGCTAAGTTAACAAACAAAATTATAACATCTGGGAATCGGAAAATCCGCTCATGATTGTTGAGAAGCTGATGTATCCCTAGAGATTGACATTTTTGTGTAGAGCCATGACTATGAACTTTTTGTGTGAAGGTATCTGCTTCAACGAACTCTGGTTTCAGCAGAATAACTCATCATGTTACACCTCGTCTCAACCTCTTTCAATAACCCTTTTTGTCACCACACAGTTAAACTGTATTAAGTCTCGGTATATATTTACATGGTGATGTTTCAGTAAATATGACGACAAAGGAGTACTAGGTGAAAGGATCGGAGACACGCAAACCCAGCTGGATTTCCTATTTTCTCAAATTGAGTAGAAGGCTAATGCAGTCATTAAGAAATTTCGGAATAATTTGAAGACCAACGAAGTACAACGTTCACTTTGGACAACACTGAATAAAAGAGAAGTACGGAGATTATTGAGGATCCAACAAACGTATTTTGGCTGCTCGAGCTGACTAGGTGATCACAAGGTTCGGGGCCCCAGATACAAAATTTCTGTAGAAGTTGTAGAGTTGAGGAAGTGGTAGAGGTCTAAAGACTGAGGAGCCACTTACACATTTCAGGGTTTGGACGGCTTAAGAGCAGTGTTGATGGACTGACTGATTGAGAGAATAACCAGGATGGCTTGAAGAGATGCTAAGGTAGACGTTAGAAAATAAATTCTGAGCATTATAAGTAAAATCGTCCTGGGAAGCCACTGGCTACATAATTGTATTAAATATAAATTTTGTTTGACGTCGTGGCTAAGATGTCTGAATTCGAAACTCGCTATGGGCATGTAGCAGCAACTGCCGAGCTGCCATCGCCGAGTTGCCATTCGAAGAGTTCGTCCGTTTTCATGTTGGGCTGTTAAAGATCGAAATTATTTACGTAGATAATTGAGAAAAAGTCCAAAAGCTTAGGGCAAATATCATTTAAGCCATTAGTGGGATGTAGCCCGAAACCATCAAAAATTACCTTGAAAAGCTGCAAAAAAAAAAAAAAGAAATGTTCAAAAATCTATTTGAATTTTCTGCCACTTCAAATATAATTATACATCATGATATATAATTATACATCATAGGTAAGTAGATAGGTGAAATAGTTGAAGCTTAACTGTGGCACTCCCCAAGTAGCACTAATTCGCCGTTTTGATACCATTATGAGACTACCTATAGGCAGATATCTACAGCTAGTCAGAGCGGTTGATGTAATGAAGAAGATTGATGGGATTTAGCTTGTCGCACTGCCCCAGACTGTCGAAGAAAGTAGTACCTAGCGACCTTAATCATCTAGTTGCCAATCCCGGAGATTTGCAGAGAAAGTGCTCAACAGTCTTCTTCTCCGAGAGGTTCCCACAGCTTCTGCAATGAGAATTATGATAAAATCTTTTCTCCGTGCGTGCCGATTGTCTAATAACCGGTTAACACAGCTACGAGCTTGGAAATTGAATTGCGTAGAGTCCTCCGCTTGTTGTATTGGGGCCAAAGGGGTTTCGAAATAGCACATGAATAAATGAAACTCAATCTCTTCTGCGCTTTTCGCAATAGTGAGGGGAATGCCGATGACCGGCTAGCAGGTCTTTGAGACCAATTCAGTCCCCTTCCTCGCAAGCTCATCAGCAATTTCATTTTCCTCTATGTTCCTGTGTTCTTATGTCCTGGACCCCAGATCAGAGAAATTTTACTTCCACAATTAAGATATTTAATCTCTTCCTTGCAGGAGCTGACTAGTTTGGATTTACACCATGGCGTCATCAGAGACTTAATCGTGGCTTGGCTATCGATTCCCAGGTTTCTTAAGCATTTTGCACGCCTGCAGGATCGCAAAGACTTCTTCCTGAAAAACACTTTCCGGCAATTTTCAAGAAATAAATAAATTGACTGATTTAGAGAAAATCCTGCTCTGACTTTCCATTCCATTTTAGAGCGATCTGCGAAGACGGAGGTATAAGCTTCGGTGCAGATTTTTTCCTCGTTCAAGTCCTGCCTAATTGGAAATATTGCACTGGCACGACAATCGAACTCCAGTTTGCGGATAGAGAGATCAGAATTTAATGGGTTACAAAACTGCGTATACAGAATGTTTCGAAAAATGTATCCCTAAAGACTGAAATTTTCATGCATTTTTTTTTAAATTTTTTAATTTCTTATAAAATTTGCAACTTTGAGTTATATGGGTTTATGTGGTTCTAAAATATTTTTTAAAAATATTGACCAGAAAGATTGAAATTCGGTTGAGAATTTTTTAAAGTTGTTACATTTTTTATAAAGTTTGAAAATTTGAGTTATGTAGATTTTGTAGTAATATAATATAAGTAATATTTTTACAAAAAAAAAAAAATTAATTAAAATGAAAAAAAAAAATTATGTTGCGCTACTATTATTTTGACCGCCGCTGTGAAAAGTTTGATAGTTTGAATTATACACTTTTTGTTGCAATATGAACTATACCATATTTGTATGAATAACTTTCAAATAAATATCACGCTGTCATTATTTTAACCGCCACTGTAACAAAAAATGTTCCATAAATATTGACAATATTTTTTTTGGTTTTTTGTTTTTAAATTTTAAATATTTTGTATTATATCTTATATATTACACTTATATATGCATTTGGACCACCCTGTATTTATATATTTTTTTTTACAATTCATTTAATATTGTACATTTTTCAGTACACCAAATAAAATCAAATTTGTTTACTTGAGCTATGCAATGCACTTGTAGCAGATGTAATTAAAATGTGATTAACAACAAATAATATTTGAGGCCATGCAACAATTCCTTGTTGAGGCTATGTGCGCAAGTAGTTGTAAACGATTTGTGGTTTAGTTTGTTTTACTTTCGTGGGCATTCTGCGTGATGAAAGCAATGCTTGGCTTGTGAAGTGGTTTGAGCCTCAATTAGTTCAATTTCGAGAGCCGCTTGAATGATAATGAACTCATTTCTATTTGATTGCTGAGTTGAATTTTCAATGGAATGTTGTTATTTATATGAACCATAAGTAGTTTTTACGAAGCGCACGCGGGTGGTCTGCGGTTTTGTGGGAGTTGCATTGCAAGGTTAATTTGATTTTAATTGAGACATTTTTGAGGAGTTTTTTGGATTTATTTTGAGTGATGTTTTTTTTTTGGTGAATGTAGAAAATATTTTATAATACATATGCAATTGCTTTAAATTTTAGTCATAAGAGGCTCATATTTGAATAATTTTGTGGTTGTTTTTTCAATATTAAGCCCATTAATCTTATACCTGATGGTAACTTAATTAGCTTTTCTTGCCTAAATTTGTTGATCGATTGTAGCTAATTAAAATAAATATCATACATACCTATAATAAAGGAAAGCGAGATTCTCCGACGCATTGCATTAGGTGAGGATTCTTTTTGACTTAAATCGAGGTTTATTATATGAAAACTTGGTAAGCTATACGTTAATTATAAAATTGATAACAACTACATATTTTTAGTTTTTTACTATTTATATATTTATTTTATAATTTTTATGACAATCTCCTGTCTTTCACAATTTAAGTTTTGAGCCAAGTTCACAACTATAGGGCTTCCCAATAACAAGTGTTATCTATCGCTATCGAGAGATGATTAACGATTTTTCATGGCCAGAATTGGAAGGTATTGATGTGGACAACGTTTATTTTCAACAAGACGGCGCTACGTGCTACACAAGCAACGAAACCATTGATCTTTTACGGGAAAAGTTTCCGCACCGTGTTATCTGTCGAAGTGGTGATCACAATTGGCCACCGAGATCTTGTGATTCAACACCTTGTGTCTTTTTTCTTTGGGGCAACGTGCAAGAAAAGGGCTACGCCAGCAGCCCAGGGTCGATTCAAGACCTCAAATATGGAATTCGTGAGTCTATCGAGGACATAGGGCAGCCACTTTGCAATTCGGTTATGGAAAATTTCATGAAAAGTATATTATCCTGGAAGTGTGGTTGTGGTGGTCATTTGCCTGATGTTATTTTCCACTATTAATGGCATACCTTCCTCTTTATAATGAAATAAACATCCGATAAAATAACATTTTTCTTTGAATATCAAAATAACACCTCTTATTGGAAACCCCTTTACTATGAGGAAGAAATATTTTCTTTGTGTTTTTTTTTAGTCTTATCTTCTTTTCCTGCTGATAGCCTGAAGTCTTGGCGGCCAATAATCTATATAAAGTTCGCTCGGAAGTATTTTGTATGTAAGAAAATTCTCAGTTTCGCATGCAAAAGACAAAACATTGTCAAAAATCAACGTCATTTTTGAGCAAGTTCAAAGTGGCATTTCCTTATACTAAAATTAAATTGGCTATAAAACTGCATACTCAAAATCTTTCTTAAAAAGCTGAAAAATTGTCGAACATTTTTAAAACTTTTGTGAATTTCAGAGAGACGACACTATTGGCGCGTATCCTTCATAGCGTTTTTATATTTAACAACGATCTGTTGGCTGTTTTGACAAGGGTAAGTACGAGTATTCATTTCATAGAACTCTTTCTACTCTGGTCTTTGCTAAAACTATGTTAATTGCATTTTTGAGTTATTTAACTTTTTATTAGTTTTAGGAGGGAAAAATCGAAATTTTCGACACCTGCTCTTCTTTGCTTTTCATCGAGGCCAAAAAGCTGCCGAAGCCGCCCGGGACATTTACGACAAGTATGGGTAAGATGTCATAGGCGAGTCTTCAGCACGGAAATGATTTGTAATGTTTGATGTCGACGAGACGTCCCGCAACGGAGGACTTTCTGAATTTGATGAAGAACGTCTCAAATCACTTTTGAAAGAGAACGGAAAAAATGAACTGCGATCATAAAACGGTTCTCCATCAACTCCATTCAATGGGATTTAACGAAAAATTGAGAGCCTGCGCGCCTCACGAGCTTAACGTAAAAAAACAAAAAAGTCGCCGGCAAATTGCTTCTCAGCATCTGACCCTCATCGAGAACACGCAGTCATAAGCAGCGCTTTTTGTACCGAAATGGTGCCTATACATCTATATGAAGCAAAAAAGGAGAGGGTGGCTTCGTTAGATACGCCAAAGCCGAGAGTCAAACCCGATCTTCCTCCAAAGAAGATTATGATAAGTGTATGGTGGGACTGGAAGGGCACGGTGCACTCCAAGAGCTCGAATGAGAGGCCCTTCAGCATTCGCGGTATTCTCTAAACCTTGCACCGACCGATTACTATCTTTTCCGCTCCCTATCAAACCATACGTAGGGCGTTCAAAGAGGTTCTTAAAAACTGGCTGAACAACTTCTTTGACACCAGACCAAGCGATTTTTGGCGGAAGGGCATCAACAAATTGGTCGAGAGGTGAGAAGACGTTGTAAACAGCAACGGCGAATATGTAATTGATTAACTTCTTGATATAATTATTTTTTTTTTGTTTGAATAAAAGTCCTCGGTAAAAACGCTACGTACTTATGCCCCAACCCAATATTATTCGGAAGGAATCAAAAAACTAGAACAGCGTTGGACGAAGTGTATACGCCTAAAATGAGACTGTGTCAAAAAATAAAAAAGGCTAACCCAAAAAAAATTAAGAATTTTTTTTTTGTGCTCGAACTTTTCAGACGACTCTCGTATTTATTCAATTAAAAGGCGAAACCAAGCCACAAAATACACACACAAGCACACCCTACACATGCTTTTGTTTTTACACATTTCACATTTTTCTGGCAGTGATATTAAAATCATTTTTCTCGCGCATCGTTTTTCGCCGCTCCAATTAAGCTCCTTTTTGAAAGGTCAGGCAGCATTTTTTTCGCAAGTTTTTTGTACGAATATATTGAATTGCCACCAGGAAACTAAATATAAGCCACGTAGGTTTGGTAAAGAATCTGTATTTACTACAAATAAATTTAAAAAAAATCGAAAATATAGTGACGCCATATTTACCAATGAGGCAACCAAAAATTAATACATGAATATATGTATGCAAAAGAAACAACAATAAATCAAACAAATGTTTCTTTGAAATTTTTAAACGCTAACAAGTGGACATTCATCGGTTTTAATACACGTTTTTAGGTGGATATTTTTAGTTTACTCAAATATTTCGCATATTTTCGGCGGCGCTAATGGACTTCAACACGAAAATACCAGCAAAATGAAATGAAAATATTTTCATAAGTTTAGTAGCTCACTTAATGAGTTTTTGAATGGATGGTGGCATTGCTTTATTTTTGGGATTTTAAATCGATAATATTGATAATAATAATTACTCACAACCACAATTTTCTGCATTTACTAATACGCGGAAACTAGTTTTATTCATACGCATCCTTTACGATGCCATTTTGCCACGTTTGTGAGGTAAAGCTAAATGCGAATTAAAGCTTAGGCTGGTGGCTAATTTCGTAGAAAGCTTGAAAAAAGTCACAATGAAGTGATGAATTTTGTGCTTTTATTTATTTATTTTGTAATTTCAATTTTTTTATACAAATATATTTAGTTCACACTACAAAAAAAACTCTATGAAGAAAAATTTCTAACTGTGTATAAAATTTGTAAGAATTCGGCAAATTTTCATCAAAATTGCAAACATATAACTCAGAACTTTTAGAGTTCAGGTGCGCAATTTTATAGTTCAATGAATTTTGGTATAATAAAGTACAAGTTTTAGGTAGGTCAAAAATCACACTGATTTTTGAGAATTTTTTCCTGACGCGGGCTTGTGCATTTTTGCCATTCAACGCCTACTCCACATTTTTTTATATGGAAGAAAATACCCAGCACTGTCAGCATATAATTAATAAATGAAATATTTTCAAAACTGATTCATGATTACTCTTCAACGGACAGCCAATTCTAAGTAAGTTATTAGTCCAAATCATTGAGGGAAAGCATCTGCATAATAGTAATATATATTTCTTGTGCTCACATATCTACTACTATCGATAAAAATCGAAAAACTAAAAGGTAATTTTTAATTTTTGCGAAATTTTTGAATTTTACATTCCAAGAAATTTTAAGCCTTGATGTAATTTCTACAAGTCTCTAAGCTAAGGCGGGAATGCTTGACTTCACTTTAGACCGCATCTGAATGCAATGGGTTCTCTTGGGCTGAGCTAAGCTTAATGGACAAGGCAACCGTGAGCAGGTTTTCCCTTGACTACTCTGCTTTGCTCCCAAAAAAAAACAGGCTTTATGTCATCTCAGCTAGTGATGGGCAAGTCAAGCAACTTGCGACTCTCGAAGTACTTCTGCCTACACCTGGATCGGATAAAAGATAGACTAACATTTCTGGGGCATTTATTATGGGAACTTAAAAGAGGAGACTAATTAATATTGAGCTATAAACATTGAAGACAAAAAAAAAAAAATTGTTACCTAAATTTTTGGTTAGGTTAGGTTAGTTAGTAATGGTTGCCCAGAGAGTGGGCCCACTTGGACGAAAGAAGTTTGGTTCATCCTTTGTGATACCATTGCAAAAGGCGAAAACGAGGTGAAGGAAAAAATGACAGAACGAAAAAGAGAGGGGTTGGGAGGGTTGAGTACTTGTGGACTATGAACGGTGACTAATTTTCGGTTTTGCTAGCCGTTTTATGCTGCTGATGAAGATCATCAGATTTTTGATTTTACAAAGAAGTGCTCCTTCGGCTGAAAAACCGCGTTCGGCCCGACCTCGTCAACAATTGGACCCTTCATTAAGACAATGCGCCGGCGCACACCGCCTTCCTCTGCACCTCTGCATTGGCTAAGAGCGGGGTTCCGGTGCTTCCCCACCCTGCCTACAGCCCAGACCTATCCTCTCCGGACTTCTTCTTGTTCCCGCGCCTGAAAGGAAAGCTGAAGCGGAGGCCCTTCGACTCCATGGAGGCGGTCCAAAAAACTGTGACAGCCGAGTTGAACGCGATTCCAGCGGATAAGTTTGAAAAATGTTTCCTGCAGTGGAAGGACCGCTACCAGCGGTGTATTGACGCTCAAGGGTTCTATATTGAAGAATATTAGTTGTATAAGCCAAAAGGTTTAATAAAGCTGGTTAAAAAATAAGGTTCATTACTTTTCAATCAAACCCTGTATCAGCAGGCGCCGAAAAGAAGTGGGACACAAGATTGTTGAGTCTTAGTCCCGCGAGAGCGGGGCAGCTAAGGAGCAAGTGCTGAGATGATTCTACCTCATCCTCCATATAGCTGACGCAAAAAGGACTTGAAGTAATTCTGAGTCTCACGGCATGTATACCCCGCGGATGGTGCCCCATGAGGATGCCCACGAAATTAGAGAGATGAGATTTTGTCATCCTTAGATTTTTGGAGGTAGCATCAAAGTTGTTTTTTTTTATCACCTTAATGTTATTAGTGCTAGCATTAGTAAAGCAAATATCTGTTTCCAATATATATCCTTATCGAATAGCTATGCATAAATGTATGTATATATGAACCACATAAATGTTATTCTTCCACTCTCAGTCAATCTAAAATTAACTTAAAATTCAATGCACTCAAAATTGTTGATACTTTTAGACTTATTTTCGTCGTGATATGAGTTTCCTTCTTCTCTTCGCACAACTTCACTCGAACGTACAAAATTCAATCAACTTTTTAGTTGACCTTAAAATAGATCAAAATTTTGTCAAACTCGCTGAAGTGCAAGCGAATCGTTTAAGTGAAAAGTAGCTTATTTTTAAACGACTGGGGACTTAGTTGTGGCAGGCAGAAGCTGGCAAAGAGTTGCAAAATATATTTGAGCGCACAACTAAGTAAACATATACTCAAGTATATACACATATACATACACACATATGAAATGATATGCTCACACATTTCTACTGGTATACATAAAGTGTTCTGTCAACATATCGCCAAGCCAAATTTACTTTGGCCATAACTTAAGAAATTCAATCCGCACCTGTGGGAATGTGGGAACCGAATCGAAAGAGGATATGTGTATGTGTATATGTATGTTGAAATATAAACAGAAACCATTAAACAGGAAGCAAGAAAGTGGCTTTGGGATTTTACAGCCAATTAAATCTTTGTTGCATGTGCCGAAGGGGCAGTTCCGATGTAGGCAATTTTGTGCGAATAAATTTTTAAACAGTCGCTTATTTTTAGCTGAGTCCACGGCTGTGCTTGGTAACTAGAAACTGCCAATTAAAGCGTGAGACATAAATGACAAGCATTCGTGTATTTTGTTATTTATTTCCTTAAACATTTTAATGTATTTTGGTTATTGATTTTGCGACCAGGCACTCCTAACTGACTACAACTCTTTGGCGTTACTTTTTTTTTGATGTGTCTAAAGTGCTTTTTATATCCTTAGCCAGGTTGTGAGGTGAGGTAAACAGATGAATATTCATGACCTATTCGCCTATTTTCTGGCCAGCTGGTATGTCACAGTGGAGCTCTGGCATAATATTGTAGCGAATTAATTTAAAAAGCCTTTGCAATACTTAAAGTAGCAGACTGCATAATTAAGGAAATGTGGTGTGGATATAAAATTACGGCATGCAGGGGCAGAAAATATAGCCCAAATGTAAATTAAGACTAAACTCCGACTTGAATGAGTTCGAGCTTATGCGAGTGCCGGGATACTGTGATGTTCAAGTCAATGAACTGGGTGATGAATTGGCGAACTGCGGGTCTCTGGAGCACTCACTTGGATACTTGATCTAGAGACAATTTTAGGACCGAGTATAGCGTGAGCAGTCGCATACATCAAGGTTTTCATTCATACAAATAACTCATGAGAGCCCTTGTGGCTGTACTGAGATGTGGCAAACAAGCAAGTATTTCCTGACCAGGTAGATCTGACAGGGTGGGCACAAAACCACTGCTGGGACAAAGAAGGATTGAGCTACGAGCTCACTTAATCACAATTACGAAACTTTAGCCATGTGAATGGCATATGGTTCCATAAACTTCATCGACGGTCCACTATGTACATCGTATTTGGGGGAGAAGGATAAAACTTATAGAATATTTTCTTCGTCGGTACATTTTTGTGTCATTTGTATTGAGAATGGATGAGCTACATTCCTTTACCTCGACAATCTGCAAACATTCATAGGAAAAATATGGAGAGTTTGCAGAGAAGCAATGCATTCCATCCCACCTGCCTTTCCCTACCTCTGAAATCCTATCTCTAGGTTTTAAGTATGGAATTATTCTAAAAAATTTCATCAAGTTTTCAAGATATGTGGCTCATTTCGTTCAAGATTATGTACACTTTTGGCAAAGTAAGCTATCCTCTTTATAAAACCGTCCCAAATCTTCAATAAAAAGTTGGTTTTGTTGTTTTGTATTTCAATGGTTAGTATAAATGGCTTCCCGATCGAGGGCCCACTTATTAGGCTCTCAAGTTCATCTATTGTGAACCCATATAGAGGAAAAACAGAGGGGGGAAAGGAACAAACAGTCGATAAAAAGGTGAAGTGACTTTGGATTGGAGGATGAAGACCACATGGTTGAAGGTCTTAGCACGACGAGAGCAGAGCAGCTCAGCGACGAGACCACATAATTCTCCAGACGGTTTCTGCAGAAAGGACTTGAACGAAACGCAAGCCTCTCCGCATGGATACCTAATGAATTATGTCCAGTAAGGACACTCACCACATTCGAGAGCTGCGGCTTTGTTAGTCTCAGAAGTTCCTTCGAGCGCTCTCGATCTACCCATGGTTAGAAGGATTATACGACCTCGCACCTCGTTTAGCTGACGCATGGCCCATATTTCCAGGAACCGACCACAGGTTCTTAAGGCAGCTCCAACTCTCTCATTTCGATTTGAAACCGTCTCGGGGATTCCCTGTTTAGCCAGTTCATCAACTAAGATTGAAGTATTCCGATACAGTTGAGAGGGAAATCAGGCATTCCCCGACTAATTTCGAATGTACAAATAACGAGCGAAGGGCCTTAATTGCCGCCTAGCCCTAGGAGTAGATATTTATGATGGTTTTGGTACCGCTTGTCGTGCCAAATTCACGATTCTTTTCTATACATAGTTGGTTTTGAAGTCGATATTCTGGGAGTAGGTTTTTTTTTTACGCAAAATATTTCACTCCTTTGAGTGGTTCACATTTTTTTTTATAGCTTTTATACACTTTGTTGTTGCCGCGAGGAGGCTAATGGCTGCGGGAGTATTCACCTGCAGAACCTTCGGTCACAGCTCAATGTGAAAGTGGAGCTCAGGTGGCACGGACTACATGACTCCGAACTTTAATTGGGAGAGAAGGTTTTGCACTACAATTGAAGAGGAGGGATGGCGCAAAGGCATGAAGCCTGGCCATAGAACTTTTCACATCTATACAGATGGCTCTAAAACTCTAGACGGAGTGGGAGCGGGTATTTACTGCTCAAAACTAGGAATAAGGCAGTCTATCAAGCTGCCAGACCATAGCAGTATTTTCCAAGCGGAAGTTTTTGCTGTGGGGATAGCCGCGGAGCTAGCCTACACTAGAACAAGAAAGAACTCAACAATTAATACATACGTGGATAGTCAAGCAGCAATAAGAGCAATAAGCTCATATTGTATTAAGTCCTAAAATATTCGACAGAGCAGGGAGGCCATAGAAAGGCTAGCCGGAAACAGTAGGCTGCATAACTACTGGGTACCTGGTCACAAAGGCATTATGGGGGGAACGAAATAGTAGATGAGATAGTAAAAAGTGCTGTGAGACTACCATTTGAACAAGAGAACGACATACTGAGACCGCTAAACATAATATACAATGAAATGAACGACCACATGAAAAGGCAAGTGAAAGCTAGGTGGACTAACCTGACAACATGCAAAACAGCAAAACTCATGTGCAGAACTAACGACAAAAAACTCACTCAATTCGTACTTACGCTCTCGCGAAAGGAATGCAGAACTATCACAGATATGCTAACAGGTCATAATCTATTGGCTGCACCTGTGTACAAGATAGGGATTGCTAACACGGACAAATGCAGAAAATGCAGAAAGGATGTTGAGGAGACTTTAGAACACCTTCTGTGCATTTGTCCGGCATTATCAAAAACGCGACTAAGATGCCTGGGAGCCCCACTGTTTGAGGGTCTGGAAGACGTCTCAAAAGCGGAGCTCCCAGCCCTACTTAGATTCGCCAAAAGCGCTGACATCCTACATGATGTCGACTTTAGGTATTCATAGAGGTCGGTCTTCATCTTGCATCGCTAGGGACCAAAAGGTCTATGCGTGGCTTATTGCCAACCAGGCTAACCTAACCTAACCTATACACTTTGTTGAGTATTTGTTCGAGTTTTTCCTTTTATTTTTGGTGTACGTTGGTGTACGGTGTTAAGCTTGACAACGAACGGCAGATGAGGAGGAGGACCTGTTTTTCATGGCAGAAATACACTCGGAAGTTTTCCATTGCCTGCTGAGTGGCGACCGCTATTAGAAAAACCCTTTTTCTATCATTTGATGTGCCATGCCCAGGGTTTCCAACCCGGCCACTACTGAGGGATAGTCACCCACATACCCATTCGACTACGATGACTGATTTGTGTAATATGAAGCATTTAAATAGGGTACTTTGGCTGCCAAAAACACTTGATGTTAGAGGTTTCCAGAGATTTTAAATTATGTGGAAGCCGGTTTTTTTAAGGCGTGATAGTCTTAATGGGCCCACCGCGCTTTGGCTTAAGTGCGTACAAAACTTACGTATGTAACTTTACTTTACCCCTCGCTTTATATATACTTACGAGTACCTCATTTCTACATTGTCCCCACCTAAATTTCCTTCATTGCAGCAATAATCAACAGCAACAACTTCCTCACTTTCAATTTGGGAAGTGTGAAAATATTACACTAATATCGTCACTAGATATTTTGACGAAGCAGCGCAGCTGTCACGCGCCACACAACTTACAGCTGCTTAGCGTGCGAAGGCAGGCGTGCAGAGGTGACGCGTGTGTTTGGTGCAACAAACTCGAAACAGCAAAATATGTGTTACTACATTTGCATACACAAGCATGCATATACATATACATACTTATAGATACACATACATACACACGCATATATTTTTATAATTCATAGTAACACAGCGTAATAAAATCTATTTTTAGGCGCTGCATGCAACTTTTAGATACTTGCATGCATTTAACTTAAGGTCACGGACATTTACGATTTCCTGCATGCCTACGCACAGGAATACTCGTAGCAGCGCTGGTGCTCATGTAGTTGACACTATTTCCTTTCACGTACATTGGAAGATTTTCCCACCCGATTATTTGTTGTCATTTCATCTGCCATTGCACAATGATGAAATTTTTCTCACGTGTGGCGCGCATTCTGCTAGCAGCTCTGTGGGCTTCATCAAACGTTCCGACGCCAGCATTCCAATTCGAATTTTCACTACTACAGACATAAGTGCATACCCACTCTACCTCTCCTACTTTCTCGTTGAAACAAATAATTGGACAACTTCACATGTTGCTGGTGACAGCTTCGCATGTAATTGAAGAAAACAAAAAAATTAAAGGTTCTGTTTTTGACGCTTTCTTGTCGTCGTGATTTGTGGTTGTTGTTGCTGTTAGTAAAACAGAAAAAACAACTTTCATACAAATCTCAGCGGACTCATGCTGACGCCCAGCGTTTTAGTGAAGAGAAAATTTTGGTTTGCCCAAAATAGCGTTGCTTAGTTGTGGCTGCTAGCGGTAAAGCGCTCACTTCGCTTTGTTTCCATTTTCTATTTATTATCTGTTGCCGCAGCCGCTGCCGTGAGGTGTTGAAAATTTATGTTATTCATTTTTGGTAAATTAATTTCTTCTTGCCTCTGCTATTTTCGTACATTTCATTAATATTTACCATAAACATAGGCGCATTAGGGCTTAATTGTCTACCACAATCAATTTGTGAGCAATACATACATACGTGTACGTGTATGTAAGTACAAATAGGGCATGAGTGTATATTTTTAGTTTTAATTATTTTCCATAATTTCCTTTCATACTCTCTCCTCTTCTGCTGTGGCCCGTGAAGGTAAATGAGAATTTTATGTTTGTACATCATTTGTTTTTACTGATTTATTAGCCGGTTGGCGTGAGTATTGTTTTAACGCCTGTTTTTTTTCTTTTTGTTTCTTGATAAAAATGGAATCAAGGTCTATAAAAGTATGACAGGCTAAAAGCTTTCGATCATTTGAATGTGGGCGACGTACATTCACGCCTTTTTCACTTAGTTGAGAAATGTCATTTTTCTTTCTTTTCATTCTGGGTATCCTCTTTTAATCATTTCTTTGGTTTGCCTTTTTATTTTATTTATTAAAGAGAAAACTTAATTGAAATCAGATAATGTGAGGGACGAATTTTCGTTGATTGCCCTTTCACGTTTATGCCATCGAGGTACTTTTTTTAATTAATCAATGACGGGGCTATTCACTGAGGTGCATAATACAGAAAACTCTCTGTGTGCTATGCATTTGGACACGCCCAGAAGCGATTCCTCTGTTGAGTAGTCCCAGCAAGAAAGCTGGAAAGCTTCTTGATAACCGCATTTGGGCATGGCAGAAGTGACTCCTCTGCTGAGCAGTCCAAGCAACTCACAACCTCCAGTTTCGACTAGGTGTTCCCTGAATAGATTCTTGATAACCAACAGGAAGTGAACTAATGTGAGAGGGTAACGGTTGTAAGATGAGCGTGTACACTTTAAATTCTACCACTTTACGGCTTCCGTCAAGTAGATTGCGTCGGGCTAGTAACCCAACCGGAAAAATCAATAAACTTAAGAAACGGAAACACGGAACATCCCGCATATGACGACAACTTTCAACTTTAAACACCTGACTCGAATTGGAACATGGAATGCACGCTTTCTCTCTCTCTGAGGAATCAAAACTTCCTCAAGTTTCCAGAGGGATGGAGCTTTGTAAAATTAAAATTTTTGGTTTATCCGAGATCAAATGGATTGGGCAAGGATAATGCACCACTCTTGCTGGCCACTAGTAAAGTACATCTAGAGCGTTAGTGCGCAGAGGCGTACTAACGGTGTCGGCTTCTTAGTGGGTAATGTTTCGTCCTATGTTCCGATGAAACGAAACTCAATACGGCTGGTGTTGAGTAGAAAGGGAGTTCCGGCGAAGATAGTCCGCCTCATCAGAGCCCTTATCGAAAACTCCGAACTGGCAGTGCTTTACAACGGCAACATCAGCGATCCATTCATCACTACCACAGGCGTAAGGCAAGGTTATCCCCTGTCGTCCCTTATCTTCGCCATCGTTCTTAATGACGTCATGAGCCAATTGACTCTGAACAATAGAAGCATCGTATGGAGTTTCACCAGACATCTTGAGGACCTGGACTTCGCCGATGACATCCGCCTACTCTCTCACGAACTCACTAACATGCAAACGAAGGCGCACAAACTAGTAACGCTGGCACGCACTGTTGGACTAGAGGTCAACATTGCCAAGTCAAAGGCTATGACAGTAAACCACAACAAAGAAAAACATGTAATGGTTGAAGGGTGTCCGGTGAAATTTGTCGAAACTTCTGATAGCTCGGCTGCACTATCACGGCAGACGGCGGAGTAGATGTCAATGTCAGCTGCAGGTGAAACAAAGCAGGGCGGGAGATGATTGCAGAGACAATTGCTTCTTTTTCAGACTTCAACAAATTTTATTATTCGGAAGGGATCAACCAAGTTGAGCAGCGTTGCACGAAGTGTATAAGCCTAAAAGGAGACTAGTTTTTATTTTTGCATGGATTTTTCAAATGACTCCCTTAAGTTTTAATAATTTGAATCTGTTGTTTTTTCATTTGGATACGAATATCCATGGTTAAAATTGTACAAATGTCAAAGCTGCCATGAAACAAAGGTACCGTCAAGGAATTATTCACTACTGACATCAAGGAGTCACTTTCGAAAGCCCTTTTACATTTTGAGGTTTCTCATCTCCTGTTGAAGCTCGTTCCCTGTTAGGAGAAAACTTTGTTTTATCACTTGTTCACTGATTCATCGAACCCGGAAGCCATAAATATGCAAATTGGTCCAAAGGAACTTCTGGTAAGTGAACTACTTCTTAACTCAGTTCCTCACAGGCACGGATACTTCCGGATATACCTATGTCGCATGAGTAAGGTAAGCGATCCCAAGTGCATATACTGCGAAGCGCCGAGCGATGACGCTGAATACACGTTTTTTAGCTGGGACAGATGGCTCGCGGAAAGAGATGTCTGAAGAAGCAGACTAACGACATCCTGCCCAGCAACATACTCCGAACGCGAGGAGAGCTGCAATGCGGTAAAGAGGTGCATCGAGGAAAAAAAGATAGACCTCGACACAGTGCAACAAAGTGAAACCCCACAGATAGTGGCACAAGAAGACGAGCCTATCGCATGAAAGCTGGCTACAAATACGGTGGGGCCCTGAATCCAGTAAGCCTTGAACCAATCTGATAGTATAATAGTTATACTCATTCTGGTTATTTCTGGCTTATAACCACGTACTTTAATTAGACTCTCAACTAGTGGTCCAGTTGCTTACAGGTCTCAAGCGACCACTCGAGCAATTAAGCTCATATCAGGCTCAAAGTTTTGCAGTCCTCCTGCCCAATAACTATACACCCACTCTTGCCACGTCCGTCTCATAATAACAGCTCCCTTCTCTCTTCTATCTACTGACTTTCTTTCCGCAAAAGGTGTGCAAATGTTTTAAAATCGTATTTCTCGTTTCTCATTTGACATTTTATGCCCACATTTTTCTATTTCATACTATTAAAAAAGTTTTTAGGCGTAGTTTTAAAAATGTTATTAGAAAAATTGTGAATTCTTTATCAGCAACAGGCAGCAATGCCTAGGGAGTAGCTTTGAATTCCAATGTAACTACCGCAAAGCAAAATAAAAACGGGTTTATGGTTATTAGATGCAATGTAAATATGTATGTATGTGTATCACGACATAGATATGTATATACTCGTATATGTGTACGTGCACGTCAATTCGTCAATACTTGACTATGTATATTCACTTTCATTTAATTAAAAGTGACAATTGCGCGCAGCAAACGGCTGGGTTGCACGGACCAACCTTCGCAATCAACTGAATTGCATTTTGCCACCAAATACCAAGCAGTGACAACAAATAAAACAATGACATACAGATCATACCATATACGAAATGCACGAGATATGCATAGACAGTGCGATTCATATTTATGTAGAGCACAGAGACTTATTGAAGGGTTTTTACTATTTATTTGTTTCTTATTTAATTTTAATAATTTTTTATAAAAATATAGTTAATTTTCCCACAAAATCCATATAAATTCAAGTTTAAAACTTCGTGAAAATTATAAAAAAATTCGAACTTTTTAATCAAAATTTTTAGACAAATTTCGAAAAAATATTTTAAATTAAAAACATGTTCATAAAAATGTTAAAAAATATTTTCCGCAAAATTTTAAGTATACAGTTCTATTTTACATTGAATTTTGTTTTAATAAAGTGCAAGCTAGAAGTGGCTCACAAATCGCGTTGATTTTTTAGAAATAAATTTTGCTTGCGGTGTTAGGTTCTGTGCCATATACAAGAATTATCGAGCATTTATGTGGAGAAAATGCACAAGACCGCCTGCAAACAAAATTTTTTCAAAAATCTGCGGGATATTTACGCCATTTCAAACCTGCACTTTACTACAACAAAATTTAATGGGCAAAAAAACTGCGTACTGAAAATTTTTCAAAAAATATATATTTTTTTTTGAAAATTTTCTAAAAATTTGTATTTATATGTAAAAAATTCTTTAATATTTTTATAATTTACACAAACTTTTGAATCTGAAAATATAAGAAATTCGTGGGGAAATGAACCATTTATTTAGAAAAAAAATATTAAAATTTAATGAGTTATAAAACTGAGTACTTAAAATTTTTCGAGAAAATTTTTTTGAAATTTTGAGGAAACTTTTTTTAATTCCTTTCTGAATTTACGCAAATTTTGAAACTTTTTACTGAAAATATAATTCACACCCCTTACAACAACCATGTAAATCCAAGTTTTAAAACTTTCGGAAATATAGAAAGAAATTAAAAAAAATTTCATCAAAATTTCAAAAAATATATTCTAGAAAAATTTCATATATGAATTATATTTTGAATAAAATAAAATAAAAAAATGTTTTAGTTGAACAAAAAAAAAAAACGTCAAAACTTGTCAATAAATCCCTTTGCTATAGTTATTAAACGCACTGTATGTACATACCTCCACACATATATGTATATGTAGTAGTTATATGTGTACACGTATGCAACATGCAACATACCGCACTTGCAACTTGCATGCAACAGTTACGAAACAATTAAAAATGCCTCACATTTTAGCGCTCATTAATGCTGTAGCGGGAGTTCGGTGGCAATTGGGTGGTGGGCGAAAAGTTCGAGGCAACGAGTCCACGCACACGTACACACATACATGCATCATGGATACTATACCATGTAGTAAATATAGCTGGCATTCAGTTTGCCAAATGAAATGTTAGCTAATGTTGCAATCAAATGTGACGCGTTGCCATCATGAATATCCATTCTCTAGCGACTACATAAACTAACGGTGAGTGGCAGTTATTGAAGTGTGCGTCAGGGAAAAAGGCAAGCAAATAAATGAAAAGCACCGAAAAGCTATATTAATGTGTTTGTCACGCACGAGGTGAGGAGGAAGGGTTGGTGTACTATGCGAGTAGTCGAATGCCATGTGACAAATCTAATAACCGAATGAGAGCAACAATAACAATTGGCTATGCAACAAGAGACATAAAAACTTTAACGGTGTTTTCTTGTTTTTTTGTTTGTAATATTTACAGCAATTGATAGCACAAATTTTTTTTTTATTTGTTTTCAATTGAAAGTGCTGCGAGGCGCATGGAATTGTTAGTTTGAAAATAATTGTTTCAACACAATCGATTGCAGCAGGCACTTTTTAGTATATTTTTCCTCTAATTGCTGCATGACAAATTGCGCAATAAAAAATATTTACAACACATATGCACACATTCTCATTTACATATCTACATGCATAACATGTGTTGGCCAAAATAAAGGCTGTATATACACACTTACACACATATATGCACAGCTATAAGAGATGCCGCTCGTTTTCGTTTTTCCAACAAATTTCTCTGCCATTTAGTTATTATTTTTGATTTTATTTAATTTTAATTGATTGCATTCGAGTTTTGTGCAATCCTGTAATGTTTGCTCACTTTAATTACCCGAAAAAAGTTTGACTTTTGTTGCCGCAACCAAATCAATCAACACAAAATGTGCTTTAACTGCTTACAAAAATTTTTTTATTTTTAATTTTCTGGTGAGAATTCATCTCTGAATTGACGATAGTGGTGAAAATTTATGAAAATTTGCTGAAAATATTATTTAAAGAAATTACTATTGATTGAAAGATAACCACAAACACTAAAATGTTAGATGCTGCATAGTTTAAGGCGCTTTGGCAGGTCATTAGCAATTTTATTTCCAAATTAACGAGAAATAAACGAGATTTGCATGCTGAATATTTAAAAAAAATTTAAACGAGATTTTTACGCTGAATACTATTTCAAAAATGTGGTTTGCCTCAAGTTATTAATTTTTTGAGCTTCAGGTCAGGTGATCAAAGTAGTTATGAATAGAGCTGTGATAGTCATGCAAATGCATGTTGCATGCATATTTTGCATGCTTCGTCCATAAAAGCATACTTCGATTTAAAATGCATTTTTTGAATAATTTTAAGAAATTTAAATCATTCTTCCAAACAAAACATAAAGAAAAACAATTCGAAGCTAAACTTTCGTTTAAACAACAGATCTTTAACATTTTATGCGCCCATCTGTTTCAAAATTTTTTTATTTGCTTTCTCCAGTGAGGCGACAAATTTGTTTATAAAAATGGGACTCGACAATTTCCATGAAATGAGTTTGGCGCGATGTTTGGTTACTACGATTTATGCGTCACTTGTTAGTATGAAATGCATAGTAAAAGCAGTAAGTTCCATCATATTCTTCTCAGTTATTGCATGGTATTTGAAGTAATAGGTTGATTGAAAATTGGGTTAAGATGCCAACCGATAGAAAAAAAAAATGTTTTTCGGTCGGACAAATCAGTTTTATTTTGTTCACATTGCAATTGTTTGGTTTCTGCGAAAAAATATTTCACGTCAAACAGCATATTGATTCAGTGAAGCACAAGGATGCTCAAGAAAGCAAAAAACAGAATTCTGAACGTAAAATGAGCCAATTGTTAATATCAAATTATCAACAGAAACATGGGCCAAATCTTTCGGAATTCAATATGGATTTATGTAAAACTTTAATCGAAGCCAACATTCCATTAAATAAAGTGAATTATCCGAGTGTAGTACAATTCATAGAAAACTACACTTCACAATCAGTTCCAGATCAAAGTACACTTCGTCGTATTATGTGCCACATTTGTATGAAAAATCGATTGAAAAATTGCGTTTAAAAGCTGATGGAAAACATATTTGGGTTACTCTGGATGAAACAATGGATATTGAAAAAAGATCAGTTGCGAATTTTGTTTTTGGCATATTGGATGATAAAAATGAGCGCGGAAAATCTTATTTGTTGAACGTTAAAGAATTAGACAAACGCAACGCTAACACGATCGCAACATTTTTTTACTGAATCATTGTTACTTTTATGGCCTAAAGGTAAGTCCTAAACACTCCAAAAACGACTCAATTTTGAATTGTATTTTGTATTTCTTTTGTATTGAAGGAATTCAATATGAAAATGTTATGCTTGTTACTACCGATGCTGCTGCATATATGATTTCGGCAATGAAGTCTCTTCAAGTTTTTTTCCCAAAAATGCTACACGTTTCATGTTTTGCCCATTGATTACATCGTTTGGTAGAATTTATTCGTTCAGAGTTCCATGAAGTAAATTTGTTGATATCAAAAGTAAAGGCCACCTTCGTCAAAGTACGTATTGCTATTTTTATCTATAGTTCAAATTCTTATATTGAAAAAAAACCATTAAATTCCTTCACAGTAAGCAGCTCAACGACAGCTATTTAAGCAAGCAAATCCGAACATTCCACTGCCATCCGAACCAATTGTCACTAGATGGGGAACTTGGCTACAAGCATGTGATTACTATGCTGACAAATTTCACATTGTAAAATCGGTTGTTGATTATTTGAATGATGCAGATTCGGACGAATGTATTCGAGATGCAAAAAAAAGCGTTTAAAGCGTCCAATATTCGTCACTATTTGGCACTCATAAAAGCTAACTTCATCTTCATCGCAGACAAGATCAAAGTATTAGAATCGGAAGGACTTGAATTGAAAAAGTGTATAGAGCTGTATGAAGAAGTTCATTCTATCTTAGGCACAATGACAAAGAAGTTCGAAGAAGTGTTATCTCGGAATGTTGGATATACTATAGTTCTTTGCTTGAAATTAATGATATTTTGAGTGGAGATTCACGAGCTAGCGCTTCAAATGAATATATAACAGCATTGACACCATGTGAAATAACATTTTTTTAAATTTGCTGTTGCTACATCGGTGGATGTAGAACGTTCCTTCTCAACCTACAAGTCAATTTTAACTGAAAAACGGCGGTGTTTCTCGTTCGATAGTCTGAAACAACTTGCAACAGTGAATTACTGTAAGTATCTGGCTAACTGAAATAAAAATGTTTACTAGCCCAGGAGAAAAAACTACCTTTGTTGCATTTTCGGTATTTTTTGAGAAATTTTCGAATATTATTTTGGGCTTTTTTTGCATATTTTCATGCATTTTTGCATGCATATTTTGGCGTTTTATTTTGCATGACTATCACAGTTCTAGTTAAGAACATAAAAAATTTGATATAAACTCAGAAAACAGCAGCAGTTAAAGTGTCGAAAAGTGGCAGTAGTAGTAATGATTTTTTCCAATTCCAATTCTGATAAATGTCGGTGTTTGTTCACTAACCTTAAATCACTAGATAATAGAAGGGCTTTTCTCTCAGTCGCTTTCGATTCTGATTTGATGAATGAGGTGAGTGACTTGTCTTCATTACTCGAGCAAATTAATTTGAATATTCTTCAGGGAAGCTTCCATAAACATGATATTTTTTAGGGATGGTTAGAAATAATTATGCTTCCAATGCTTCGATTTCTAGAGTTACGAGAGAATTTATTCTGGTCTTGATTGCTCTTTCACAAAATAATACTTCAAAGTGTTACTAACTGAATTGCTTAACTAGTCGTAAGACATGTTACAGAGCTAAGAGAGAATCCTGGAAAGAATTTTATAGTAATATAGAAGGTACTAATGAAGCAGCTAGACTTAGGAACTGGGAAAGAACCTGGACACCACCTGTAACGTGATGGACAACATTCTTAAAACTGGCTATCAATAAACATCTCATCGTCATCATCAATGGAAAACATATGATATCTTGAAGTAATACTGGACAGTAAATGACAGTAAATGGTCTATTGACCTTAAGGCGAAAAAGATGGCAGCAAAATCAGCGGGAAAATGAGTGGCTGTTGGAGTATTTACTTACAGAACCTTCGGACTTAGCTCAATAGGAAAGAGGAGACTACATTACTCCACGCTTTATTCGGGAGAGAAGGTTCTATGTTGTACTACAATTGAACCGAATCGGAGGACTTCCCATATTTACACAAACGGCTCTAAAACTTCGGACGGAATGGGAGCGGGTATTTATTGCTCGAAATTAAGGACTTGGCAGCTAGCCAAGCTGCCGGATCAGAGTAGTATTTTCTAACCTGAAGTTTTTGCTGTTAGGAAAGCGGGGGGTCTAGCCTACATAAAAACTGAAAATAACTCGATAATTAATATTTACATGGGCTGTTAAGCAGCAATAAAAGCAATAACCTAAGCACCGAAAGCTAGGTGAAAACTAATCACAAAAGCCATGTTTAGAACGAATGACAAACGACTACTCAATTTGTACTTGCGCTCTCACGAAAATACTGGAGAGCTATTATAGGTATGCAGAGATATAGAGGAAACTTCAGTGCGCCATCTGTGTCTTTGTCCGGCTCTATCAGAAACACGCTCGAAATGTCTGGAAGCCCCACAGTTTGAGGGTCTTGAGGATATCTCAAAAATTGAACTCTGTTAAAATCGCTTAATCGATTACAGACATACACTAAATGACATTCATTGGGAGATCCTAAGCTCCCGTCCCCGAATGCCGTTATCGGAGTCCAACAAACGGCAACTTGATTATAGACGAAGAGCTTCTGCTGCCTCGCGAACCCCGCGTGACTATGCCTTAATTATGCTCCAGATATTGCAGTAAGTTAAACTCGTACTTATCCAGAATATTATCCGACATACCCAACCCACACTGGCAGGGTTTTTTGTAAACTTCTACAAAAACAACAGGAATAATGGATTTGATAGCCACCTAACTGATGTTCGGATATACTCCGAATTGGTTGGATTTGCAAATATCTATCAGCTTAGCTTAAAAAACACTACAATGAACAGACGGATGAAAATAGGCACCTGAATAACTTAGCAGATGTGGCGCGTACTCCGTAAGAGATACATCGCAAGACACTTACGACCCCCTTGGTCCCACTTGAACTAACTGCGAAATCATACAATGAGCATGATGAGCATCGCGTGGAGTTCTTGAACCGAAAAATACTATCCCTTCTTGACTCTTAGAGCGAGCCCGTAGTGGCTTAAAAGTAAAATTTTTTACTTGAGCATTTTTAATTTTAATATGAAGTTTTATTTTTAATACAGATATTCTATTTTTAATAAAAAAAAATTATTCTTAATAGAAAGAAATCTTTTATAAAAAAATTTTTTTTCTTAATAAAAAGAGTTATTTGTAATAAAAAAAATTATTTTTAGTAAAAAAATTTATTTTTAATAAAAGAAAACATCTTTATTTTAAATATTTATTTTTAATACAAATATTCAAATTTTAATAAACAAACGTATTATTAATAAGAAAATTTGTTTTAATAAAAAGATTTATTTGTAATAAAAAAATTATTTTTAGTAAACAAATTTATTTTCAATAAAAGAAAATATTTTTAAGAAAAAAATTGGTTTTACTGGAACATTAAATTAAAATAAATTCTATTTTTAATAAAAAAATTGATTTATTATACAAAATTTTGCTTCTATTAAAAAATTCTATTTTAAATAAAAAATGAATTTTTTATAACACATTTTATTTTTAATAAAAACAAATTATTTTATTAAAATTATTTTTAATAAAAAATTATTTTTATTACATTTTTTTTGTTTTTAATAAGAAACTTTATTTTTAATACAAAATTTTGTTTAAAAAAAAAATTTTTTTATTAAATTTTTTTGTTTTTAATAAAAAACTTTATTTTTAATACAAAATTTTGTTTAAAAAAAATATTTTTAATGAAACGTTTTATTTTTAATAAAAAAAAGTATTTGTAATAAAAAATTTTGCTTTTGATAAAAAAACTATTTTTAATAAAACAAATGTATATTTTTAAAAAATTTTTTTTTTAATAAAAACATTTCATGTGTAATACAAATTCTATTTTTAATACAGAATTCTATTTTTAATAAAAAAATTATATTCTTAAAGAAAAATGTATTTTTAATAAAAAAATTGTATATTTAGTAAAAAATTTACTTTTATTACAAAATTTTATTTTTAATTTATCTCATATTTGCGTACTCACTTTACATAGGATATATGGAATTTTGCTCAACAACTTTTTCGAACTCACCTATAAAGAAAAGAAGAAATATGAGAAAATTAATTCAGGAATTCAAAAATTTAGTCAATTTGTATAGTCATACATATATACAAATTTATTTATTCTCATAAAAAAATGGTATTGCAATGATACATTCAAATGTAGCGGAAATAAAATTACATACATACAAACATTCAAATAGCAAATATTTTGTTTATAAGCATTTTTTCATCTACACAGCAAATTATTTAAAATAAAATAAAAAAAGAAAGGCGAGGTAATGACCACGAAAGGCAAATATTTGCCTCCACGGTCTTTGCACTTCCGCTAGTAGACCATCACATTCATACATATCTACACTTACACACATACATGCAAACATATTCGCCTCAGTTGTTAGTCACTGTACTCATTCGAGCGTATAATTGTCCACCTAAATGCAACATTTAAAACGGTGATTCGACAGGTGTCTGACAGCCTGTCAGCCAGTGAAGCAGCATATCAAAGCCTGCAAAAGCCACATTATGCACCCAACAACAACTCATTTGACCACGAACCCGATCAATTAACGAAGCCTGCGAGCACTTAGTCGGTGCAACAGTTGGACCTGAGCGAACAATAATTGCCGGAAGTGCGCTTGCGCAGCGCCACTCAAATTATGTAGTGAGTGGAAAGTAAGTACTTTTTTTTATAATTTTTATGCTTTGTTTGGTATGGAACAACTTTTGTTGAAAAGTGGAAAAATGGAGCTGTAAAAATAGTTAGGAAAAAAAAGCGGTAAATATTTATCAACAAAGAGCGTTTATAAAAGCATGACAATAGGTGCACAATCACATAACAAAGACAATTAAAAAATTTTTTTGAACACCAAATTATTTTGAACATAGAGCTTTAATGAGAAAAAATTTGAACTTCTTGTGGCGCAAAAAAAAATTAAATTAGAGTGAACTCTATTGTAGGAGTGCTGAAAAATATGTATGGATAAAGAAAAGAGTGCGGACATTTTTATGAAAAAATATTTTTTTGCGCTAAATGCATGTGATTTGACACCGGAAGTTAATGGCGGTTAAAGCCACATTAAATTGAGAAATAATGCAAAACATTTTAATTGTGTACAAATAATTCCAGCTAAATTTTCTTGCACCACGATTAGTACAAATAGTAACTACCAAAAATTGTTGTTATTTTTTAGCAAAAAATTCTATTATTAACCTCTGAAGTACCTCTATGCGATTCTCATTTTTTGAATTTTCTTAATTTTCAGGCTCAAATAATTAGTCGAGTGTAACGAAAACCTAAGCAAGCATTGTTTTTAGTCTGGCTGTTTGAACAACCTAATATTTGAGGCGGTTCCGCTGCTTTTGATAGTATTTGCGCTGACGATTAGAAAACTTTTTAAGTCACACAATAAAATATTTCTATCCGCTAGGTGGGACATATATTGAAAACTCATCCCTAGATGCCATATTTTCGTTATTGATTAGGTAAGGATAAATGGCTGCCCACGCTAGGGGCCCATTTGGACACAGAATCAAAATTGTGATGTCGTACAGAGGAAAACCAGAGGGAAAAGAACCAAACAGGTGGAAAACGAGAAAGAAAGAGCTAAAGATTGGAGAATGGCGACGAACGGTGGCTAATTACATTTTTATTAACCGCTTCAAGCTACTGATGAAATCCACCAGCTGTGTTATATTTAAACCTGCTATATGGGTTGGTGCGAGACTACCGTTCGGAATCAAGAGTTAGAATCTCGGTGAAACACCAAAATGAAGAACAAGTTTTTTCCAATGGCAAACGTCCGAGTGTATTTCTGCCATGAAAAAGCTCCTCATAAAAAAAATGTCGGACATTCGGAGTCGGCTTGAAACTGTAGGTCCCTCCATTTGTGGAACAACATCAAGACACACGGCACAAAGAGGAGAAGGAGCTCGGTAAAACACCCAAAAAGGATGTATGCGCCTATGTCCGCAGATGTAGCAAAACAGTGAGAGCCCAGATGTCTGTATCTTAGTTCGACACGAGCAGAGCAGCTAAGAAGAAGATGCTAAGCTGATTCCACCTCGTCCTCCAGACAGCTTCTGTAGAATGAACTTGAAGCAATCCCAAGTTTCACTTTTCATGGACACCTAACGGACAATGTCCGGTAAGATTACCCCCCGAATTCGAGAGCACTGGCTTTGTTAGCCTTAAAAGTTCCCTCGAGCGGTTCCAATCTACCTGCGACCAGAAGGATTTCGCGGCTTTGCACCTTTGCGCACTAACCTCGCGCTGGCTGATTACGCGAAAATCCTCCACTGAACCAACCGCGAGGGTGCTCGTTGGAAATTAGCACCTATTTTGTCCTATTTTAGGAGGTACTTAGCGAAGTTAAGCTTAACATTTTCAGGGGTGAAAGACTCGATGAAGGTATAATGAAAGCCGTGCCGATAATCTGTCAAGCTTCGGACCTGTTTTATAAATAACTAAGCCTTGAAGTAAGCCTAATGCAAAAAGAGACTAAACCATAGGCGTAACGACTAAAAGATCCTTTGCGGAGGTTGCGAAAGACCGCATTATCAAAGGAGTTTTGGCTGAAAACCAGCTCGAAGTTATGATTCCCAAGGTCCAATGGAAATGGGTTGAGGCTGAGCTAACGAAAGTGAAACTGAGGATTGTACTGGAGAACATTGAGGATTGTACTTGAAAACCCTGGCTCCTGCGTTCGAAGATTAAGGCCGGCTCCAAGGTCGGACTTGAAAATAACAGCTTGTGACGATTAGAGATCAGTACAACTGTATAAAGGGGACATCTTAAAAATCGACGAAGTTTCCAGGACTTTCTGAGTCTTCCGTCTATTGCGCTGAGGCCAAAAGGTTTTCGAAATAGCACATGAATAAATGGTTTTCTATCTTTTCTGCGCTTTGCTGAGAAACAAGTTGTGCAATTCCTCTTTAACAAGAGTCAGGGGAATACCGATAGCCGGGTCGGAAGTATCTGAGACGAATTCAGTTCCCTTCCTGGCAAGCTCATCAGCAAATTTCTTTTCCCTCTATGTTCCTATTACCTGCACACCCAACAGATTTGATCTCCTCCTTACAGGAGTTGATAAGTTTTGATCTGCACCATGGCGTCGCTAGAGCCTTGATCGCAGCTTGACCATCGGAGAAAATGTTAATATCTCCCTCGCTAGCGCGTTTCCTAAGCATTTTGCATGCTTGCAGGACCGCTTAGAGCTCTGCCCGAAAACAACTAGCAGTATTCGGCAGTTTTAAGGAAATAGATAAATTGACTGATTTCGAGAAAACCACTGCTCTGACTCCTGATTCCATCTTGCAGTCGTCAGTGAAGACAGAGGTGCAGACTTATACCTCATTCCAAGAAAAAGTGAACGCACAGGAAAAACATTTTTTTTCAAAATAATCTTTAAAATCGAAAAACTCAAAAATTGTTAAATTTGAGACATTTCATATAAAAAAAATTATCAGAAACAACGTGAATAATTGTGTTCTTCAATATCTATGACGACTTTCTCAATAACCCTATATGTAGAGTATCTGTACACTTTGTTCAGGCATTAAGTGTCACAATGGCAGTAAGACTAAAGTTTTTATTGTCCACCTCAACTCCCTGAAAATTCATGAAATATCAAATAAAAATTGCAAATTTTTATATGTGGCTAGAAAAATCAATTTGGTGGTTATCTTGTTTAGAGTTACTTCCAAATGTGAAGGAGAAAGGTTTTCACAAAAAATTGCTAAAATTTCGCAATCTTTATTTTTTCTGTTCATATTGCATTTTTGAATCCTTTCTTACAAACAACAGGTGTCTTGTCCAAGGCATAAAGTCTTGCAGCCCAAGTTTTTGTGGTCAGCAAGAAACAAAAAAAAAATGAAAATCTCATGAAAAATAACTAACTGTAATTAGAAGCCACAAAGAAGCACCAGTAGAGTTATAACCACGCAGAAATTATGTGTGAAGGCATAATAAAGCATAAAAAACAACGAAATGAAAAATAGAAAAACAACAAAAAAGAAAAACAACAAAAAGTATTGCGCAACAAAACAATTGTAATATTTGTTAGTAGTAATTTTCGCAAAACAAAAAAAAAGCGCATTAAAATCCCAGCAAATTTTCTTCCTACAAAAATATGCAGCAAATTTAACCTGCGTGCACTAAAAGTGGAGAAATGGCAAAAGTAGTAAATATGATAGTTATGCCTGTATGCGTATAAAAGCGCACAGTTTCAGTGAAATTAAATTTCATTTCATTTTTCATTCATTCATGCATTCATACAGTGTTGCATTAAAGTTTCATCATCGTCATTATGCACAACGCCAGCAAAACTATCTGGTTGATATTTGTTGGTATGAATGGGCTTGCCTACAACTTGAGCGCCATTGCTACACATAACTGCATACCTGCATACACACACACACACACACTGATCTATAAACTAACTTATGCCACTCACAAGTACAGTGCATGCAATAAGTATGCATTCACGAGATATGTCTAACTCAATTATCTTCGTTTTTTGCGCTTAAAAGTCATGCGAAGCGCAAGTTTCGCTTTTCAACAGCAATTTATACAAATTTTTTTCGACTTTAGTTTCTTTTTTATTGCATTTTTTGATGCAATTGCAAATGCAATTTAGCCTCAGTCCGCTTTTAATGTGGGACTTTTGCATATCATTTTCGAAGGCAGTTATGAGACTACGGTGGGTAGTTAATTGGAGTAAACTACCGGCTATGCAATGCTGATATTATGCGAAATTACTTTTCTGTTTTCAAAATCGTTGTTGTTTGTTGTTTAATTTTTCCGCAATTTCATTGTCTATACGAGTATGCGAATGCGCTTAATGAGTGTGTAGTGGTTAGCATTAAAAACTGTAATTTGGTTTGTTTGCTGAAATTTGCTTAGTTGACTCTTGGGGTATGTTGCACTGTGGCGTGTGGTTGGTTGTGAAAGTTGTATGCATAGTTGAAGAAGTTTCAAAACCAACTTTTAATCTAAATAAATGGTTCAATTAACAAACTATATGGATAGGTGAGTATGTATGCGTGACATTAATGAAATGAGAACTCAGCTGAAGTGCGAGGGAGTTTGATGTTTGTTTAGTTTGGTTAACCCTACAGTTCACAGTGTCAGCCAAAGGTGGGGAAAATAAAAAAGAGACATTTTTTAATTCAAAGGGATTTAGAGTGGTTTCAGACCTTCTATGTTCCTTTGCCTAGCACATATTTTTTAATAGAAAATTATCCATTCATCCCATCGGTTAAATTTCATTCAGAAAAGTTGTGCCCAAATTTTCTTTGAAAAGGCATTTTTAGTGAAATTATTAAACAATAAATGACGAGTACGTGGTAGCTATTTTTAATTTTATTTTTTATCATTATTTAAAAAATAGTCCTCAAATATATTTGGTAGCCAAAAACGAGCGCACCCAACGGGCCAACAAGCAGATACACAGATTAGTGTTAGGCTTAGGTTTTGTTATAAGCGAGTCTCAGGTTAGGTTAGGTTGTGGTGGCAGTCGGTCCGTATGACCAACTCACTTAGACCTCACAGGTCCGTTGTGATACCACTGTGTGACACGGGAACCTTGTTTATTTACTTTCGTGAAACCATTTTGAGGCTCTTATGAAGCGCAGGATTGGTCTAATCCCCGCGCCAGATAGTTCTGTAAGAGAATTGAAAAAGTGTTTACCTAGACAACCTGCTCTGATTTTAGCTAAGGCTGGACAATTGCAAAGGAAGTGCTCTACTGTTTCTTCCTCCTCCTCATCTCTGCAGCTTCTACAATATTCATGGGAGAATACTCCTAGTCTCAAGGAATGCCTTCCAAATAGCCAGTGGCCGGTGACACAAGCCACGCCCTTCGAGATATCTTCTCTTGAGAGGCTAAGCAATTCCATTGTTCTTTTCTTGTTTATTTGCAGCCATAGTAGCCTGGCTGTTACGCATGTATCTTCTTCTTCCCATGACCTATTTGCCTCTTGAATAATGTTGTTTTTTACTATTAATTTACTCGTGGCCATAGGTATTCCAATGGTACTTTTATCATTGAGCAGTTGAAGAGCAGTACCTTTTCTGGCTAGCTCATCAGCTTTACAGTTTCCCTCAATATCTCTGTGTCCCGGAACCCAAATAAGACTGACCTTGAATACGACGCTAATATCATTTAGGCATTCCTGTGCAACCTTTGATCTTAGTATAGCCGCATTCATTGATTTAATAGCCGCTTGGCTATCCGAGAATATGTTTATAGTCGTTTTTGTTACGGCATGCAAATTTAGGTATGTAGCCACTTCTTTTATAGCTATAACTTCTGCCTGATAGACGATGCAGTAGTCTGGTAGTCGAACGGATAGTTCCAGTCCTAATGCTTTCGAAAATACTCCATAGCCAATTTTATCGTCAAGCTTTGGAGCCATTTGTATAAAATCTAATTCGCCCCTTCTTCATGGCCTTGGTGTTTGCCACTCCCTTCTTAACGGTATACTTGTCTTGAAGAGCTTGTCGAAGGTAAGTCTAGGCGGCCACGTTTTTCCCTACGAGATTTAGTGCAGGCAAATTGATTAGCACTTCTAGCGCGCTTTGTTTGGGGTAGTCCTTAAAGCAGAGATGCATAAAAGAGCGAGTTTTACTGAATAAAAATATTTATTTACAAAAGAGTCGAAGTAAAACTTTTTACGCAATAAAAGCTATTTTATAACAACAAAAAAAAAGAAAAAAAATTAATTTTAATTCAATTTTCTACGGTGGTTCTTAATTCCAAAAACAAAAAAAAAATGTATTATTTTATTAAAAAAAATGGTTTCTATTATTTTATCAATTTTCTTTTAGTATTTTATCAATATTTTCATTATTTTATCAATTTTTTTTTGTTACATTTTTTTTGTTCTATTTTATTTTACTTAGTTTCATTTTCTAAATTGTTGTATGTATTTTACTTCATTTTACTCTAATGTATTCTACTTCATTTAATATAATGTAATAAAACCCAAACTTAATTATTTTTTATTTATATTATTTTACATATTTTTTGTGTATTTCATTTGTTTAAATTTTGTATGCATCTTATTTTATTCAATTTTCGTTTGTATTTTGTACTATTTTTCTTTATTTCTATTGTTTTATTTTACATTATATCATTTTTTTCTTATTTTATTCAATTTTTTTGTATCAAACTTTTGCCCCTTTTATGACATTTTACTTTATTTTATATTCAGTTTATGTATATTTATTTGATTGATTTAATTAATTAAATTAATTAAATTTCATTTTTTTTAATACTCTTTTTTCTTTACTTATTACCATAAAATGTGTATTGCAAGAAATTTTATTAAGCAATTTTTTTTTTCGTGAATTAAGAACCAACCTAGAAAATTTAAGATATGATTTTTTTTGTTAGAGGACACCCTTATGCCTAAAAAATTACCTACACAAGCAACTATGGTAGGAAAATTGTCTAAATAAATATATTTTGACATTGGGCGCGGTCTCTCGCAGCCCGATGCGTGCCGTAACGAAAACTTTAAATATGTTTTTATAGAAACTACATTTTTAACCCAGCCGGACTCTTAACCTTCTGGGCTCCAAGTTGATTGTATGTATATACGAGTACACTGATTTTTTCACTCATTTTTTGTTGAAATTGTAAAAGTGAAAACTTTGAATTATACCCCTTTTGCTCGAATAATGCTTACTCCCCATCCCAATCGTATGAGTGTCTAGAACTTCACACATATGCATGCATGCTAACTCTTTAAACAGCTAATAGACAACCTCAAATGTTGTACATAAATGCAGCAATGCAATGCCAATAGAATTAATTAAAGTAGAAATAAATATTCCCACTTTACTTGTCTTCACATATTCGTACGAACATACAGAGTTACATTCACTGTGTAGACATTCCAAAAATAATTCATCGCACACATACGCACATGCATGCATATTGTAAGTGTGTATAAATCAACTCTGACAAGCCAACACAGATGTGCAGCAAACAACGCAGTCTCCAAGCCATCGATCATGCGATGATCAAGCGGAAAGAGAGTTGACTGGCGGAGAAGGTTTCACATAATTTCCCAAGCATTTAAAATTACAAATCACGCTTTTAGAGGCCGTGGAAAAGTATTTTGTATTTGTTTCAGACTTAATAGTTGTAGAGTTGTACTTTGTTTTAAATTATAAGCTAACATGTTTTACAAATTGGGAGCAAAGTAGCATTAGATGTGTGTGCAGCTCATTGTTGTCTGCCCACAGATTTGTTTCCTATTTTCTTTAATGAGAATAAAAGAAAAAAGTAACAAAAAACTGATTTACATAAAAACGGTTTTTTTCAAATTACTTAAAGTAAAATAGAGTAGAAAAATTAAAAAAATAAATAAATAAGAAAAAATATTAAATAAAATAAAATAAAATAAATCGTATAAAAGGAATTAAAAAATAGTATAAAATACATAAAATAAATTTACAAAATAAATAAAATAAAATTTAAATAACTGAAATTTAGTTATTTTAAATTTTAAAAATTATATTAAATAAAATACCGTAAATATATAAAATAAAAAAAAAGTACTAAAAAAATAAAACAAAATAAAATACAATAAACTATATCAAATAAATTACACAAATTAATAAAAAAGTGTAATGAAAACAAAAATTAAGTTCCGTTGAGTTATATGAAAAATATTAAAAGAAATAATTTGAATTAAAAAAAAATTAAAAATAAATCGAAATAAAATTGAAGAAATAAAATAACAAATTAAGAAAGAAAATTATGTAAATTTGATTTGCTTTGAATTATTTAACCATTTTTTTGCAATAAAAACTAGTTGTCTTTTCTATTAGAAATATTTACAAGCGTGTTGTATTTTATCTTGACAAGTGCACACCTAAAACCTGCTCAAATTATTCAATGAGTCAAGTATTAAGCATGACTTGGATGTATAACCAAGTACGAGTTGCACCACAAAAAGGATTATAGAATGCAAAGTTTGGCTATCTAAAAAAAAAAAACTGTCAAAGTAATTTCTGCTGCCACGTCATATGTAATTCGGCAGCAGAAATATGCCCGCTCATTTGACCTATATTCATATGGTTTTCCAATCAACCGTTGTTCAGGCAGCGAGGTAACATCAGCAATGGCCTCGCTGATTTTTTCTTATATCGCCTACAGAACTTCAGTTTTGTCGTTAACAAACCGCTGTCATATCCCCTGTTACGTCAGCAAATCCTTCCAAACCGCCGAGATCCGGTTAACGGTCTGATGTTGGCCACTCCTTCTGCATTCTTTCCTCTGTGGCATCACAACAATATTTTGGCCCATTCCTCGCATCCACCCTTAGGTCAGTTATTGTTTCGCCGCACTTCAAGAGAATTCATCACGGTAATGTACTGACTTCTTCGTTAACTTCGGGGGATGACCAAGAGTACTTAAAGGTGGGAAGTATGTTGAAATCGTTGTGTTGAGTTAGAAAAGTTGTAAGAATTTTCTATAGATCGCTCACATGGAAAGTCTAGTATATACTTTTCGAAAGGCGCTGTAGGAACGGCGATAGGGTAACTGTCCAAGCCTGCCATCCATTAGATAAACTAAGCCAACTAACGAACATTGAATTAAAGGATAAGAAAAGGCCAAGGTGTTGCACATTTTTATTGGCAGCCATATCTGTCTAGTAACTTTCGAGTTCTTGAGTGCATAAGGAATCAACATCCATCATAAATATTTCCTAACATATAGGCCAAACTGGATGAAGAGTATTTTTGTATCCCTGACTCTATAACTACTGCAGTTTTTATGTTGTAAGGAAGAAATTTTCTCGGCATCAGTCTATTCCCTCGAGTTAAGGATTCAACATTACGCATATGAGTCCAAGGTCTTGTATGAATTTATGCATTACTTTGCATTGCGTCTAACAGTAGACACGCTGGTGTTACTTCCTGTGTGTCCTCTAGTCTTATAAGCTCACATTTCCGCTGTCTTAATTTGTCTCAGTACGATTCGCTGTCCACGTGATTTACAAGACCCAGATGCGAAATCAGTCTAGAAAAAAAAGCATATCCCACATGGACTCGCAACATTCTAACATTTTTCCAACGATCTTCCGTAATGCCACAGAGCTCTTATCAAGGATGGCGCATCTTGATATTACAAAAAGTCAAATTATCTGCTCCTATTCCAGGACGAAGGCTTATGTCAGAAATAAAATGTCAGAGAAATAGAAGCGATGAAGAACCTTCAGACTAATATGGCTTATTCACATACATATGAGGCGGCCGCCGTAGCCGAATGGGTTGGTGCGTGACTACTATTCGGAAGTGGGCACGCCACAAATTGTCCAAATTCTCAACAGAAGTGTACACGTAAAATATTTTTTATATTTTTATTTATGTGGGAATATTAGGCATAAGAACCTCGTGGACATGCCTGCTTTACAGATTACTTTTATGGATTTCGAAAACTGAATGGCTAACAGTGTTTGACTTGGTTTGTTCTCTTAGGGTAACAAAAATTTCTAGATTTCAAGAGGATGCTCTTTCGCAGCATTCGAAGTGTTTTCAAACTGCAAAGAGGGCTTAGACGCCTCAGTTTGCACCTCATGCCGACCGTGCGTTGGTGGTTACTTTTCTAGTTTTCGAAAGAGTCTTAGCGCATGCAGTCAAAAGTGGTTCAAAGCCATGAAAGACCCTAAAGAATTTATGCGCTTATATGAACGCATTTACCACTTGCTGGAAGACGACACTGCGAAGTAGGAAAACGGTGGAAATTTCATACAACTTCTGTATCTCAGAGAGGTGAAAAGTGATAGGTTAGAGGTGATAGTTGATCCGATAAAATAAGTTTTACGGAACTGCGACACACAGCCCTATGCAGGCATCAGACACATCGCTTTATTGAGCAAAATTGCCTTTATAGAAACCATAAGGCTTTCTACGACCTATCGATAATTACTAGATGTGGCTTATATTGAAAGTAGGCTAGATTTAGCGGATTAATACTTCAGACTCCCGTTCGGCCCTCTTACTTTAGAACATATTATCCTAAGTGATTGACTACTTCGAGGCGGACTGATTGCAGTTTTCATGTTTGATATAAATGCGAAAATGTTAACGAACCAATAACGCCGTTTTCAAGCAGTAGCCTGCCTTATGTCGCTACAACCAGCTGTGTGAGTAAGTTAAAGACAAAAAACATGCAACATGCAACATTGCAACATGACAGTGCATCATTATAGCGGCAAAAACTCGTTTGACTGGCCTTTCCCCTTTCGCTAAGCGAGACTAAAATATGGCTAAAAATAAAAGTGGCAACAAAAACTACAACAGCCGAGTGGAGCACACAGAATTTACATATTTATATGTGGATGCGCACAATTTGGTTTCACTTGAAAGTAACGCATAGCTACAAAGCCATTCACTTACAGCTCATGTATGTGTGTGTGTGTGTGTATGAGAAGCGAAACTTTTTAAAATAGAGGAAAATTTGTATTATTATTAGAAGGGGCCAAATGAGTGTGGAAACGCCGAAGTGCCACAAGGCAAAAAGTGTTTATTTAAAAGGCAGCGGCAGCCAAGTGCAATGTCAGGCAAATGCTGGAAGGCGCTGCATAGGCGATGGAAAAAGAGCTACTTAGTGAAATAGGGAGATAGGAAAGGAGCAAGAGAGTGAGAGAGAGAAAGATGGAATAAGTGTTTTAAAAGTAGTAAAAATTCTGTGGGTATTAGAAATGTGCGTGAGAGAGCTGTGTGCGGATGTGGGCTGTAATTATGTTGCATAAAAATATACAAAAATAAAAAGAACCAAAAATAATTGCGAGCACAATTGGACGCGTGTCTCTGTGAAATACGCTACAATAAAATAATAGAATTTATATGATAATAAAAATAATAATAATTTCAGCAACGAGCGGCACGTGCAACAATTTGTTGCGCGCACATACACATACCCCGTGCAAGTGGACTTGAATGAAGTTGCCTCCGCTGAAGTGCGCTTGAGCAGTAGTGAAGCTCGCAATTTGCTTAGAAAATACAAAATAATTGCAAACTGAATTCGCGAGAATGACACGAGTACCGTCAAGGGGATGTAACAAACTTATTAGAATTAGGAAAATAAGACAAAGTTTTACTCGTATTTATTTTCAGTGGTGCGTGCAGGCTTGCTTGCTAACGCAACCGCTCGGTGTGGAGTTGTTACGCAACCCCAACAAAGAAGCGCTCATCTGCCGGCACGCCACAAACACCATTTTTAAACGTGGTTTTCCGCTGCTCTGCATATATACAATGCGATGAGTCGACCCTCAAGCACAAACGTTTGAGAGAACCATCCCACAAATGCTTGAAAAATTATTTTTGAAGTATCTTGAAGTAAAAAAAAAGGTTGGAGCTCCACTAAAAAACGACGAAATAAATTTTTTGTCATAGCTTAAATATTAGAGAAGCCTGTGTGAAAGTTTATGTGAAGAGTGTATCGAAATTGCAAAAAACAAAAATATTTTTTGGACCACCCTAAAAACAACAAAAATTGATTTAAATTATATATATAAAGAGTTTCGAAATTAAGGAACAAAAATATTTTAAGGACCACCCTAAAAACCACCGAAATAAATTTTTTTGTCACAGCTTAAATATTTTAGAAAACTATGGGAAGAGTATCTCGAAAGTGAAAAAATAATAATTTTTTGCACCATTCTAAAAACAACAAAAATTGATTTTTTACATAAATTAGACATGTCAAAATCTATTTGAAAATTTATGTGAAGTGTATTTCGAAATTACGAAACAAAAAAATATTTGAAGGACCACCCTAAAAACCACCGAAATAAATTTTTTTGTCACAGATTAAATATTTTAGAAAACTATTTAAAAGTTTATGTGAAGATTATTTTGATATTGAAAAAAATTAATTTTTTGGACCACCCTAAAAACAACAAAAATTATTTTTTTATATAAATTAGACATTTCAGGATCTATTTGAAAATTTATGTGAAGAGTTTTTCGAAATTAAAAAACAAAAAATTATTTTTAGGGTCACCCTTAAAACCGCCGAAATAAGTTTTTTTTTTCACAGATTAAATATTTCAGAAGTGTATTTGAAAGCTCATACACACGTTTGAGGATCTATTTGAAAAAATAGGTGAAAGAATTTCGAAATTAAAAAAAAAAGATGTGTTTTGAACCACCCTAACAGCAATCAAAATTATTTTTTTGCCATAACTTAAACATTTTAGGGCCTATTTGAAAGTCCGGATGAAGAGTATCTCGAAGTTGAAAAAAAACTGTTTTTTGGTCCACTCTAAAAACAACAAAAATTAATTTTTTGAAATAACTTACACGCTTGAGGCTCTGTTTGAAAGTTCAGGTGAATAGTGTTTCGAAATTAGAAAACAAATTAGGACCTCCCTAAATACAACCGAAATTGATTTTTTGTCATAACTAAGAAATTTGAGGTCCTATTTGTAAGCCTAGGCGAAGAGTATTTCTAAATTGTAAACAAAAAAAAAACACATTTGGACCTTCTTAAAAACCATCAGTTGCGGCCCGATGCCGTAAAAGACTCGAATTGCGATCTAAAGAATATACAATTTTTCATAATATAGAACATAAATAAATATAATTAATTTAAGGTAGAATTTGATGAAAATTTTGGTATCTTTAATTTTTTTTTTTTAACTTGAAAACATGTCTTGCGAAAGAGTCTAACAATATTTGAAGGTTATGATTAATTGATAAAAAAAATGCATTTAGGCGCTGCAACTGTAAGTACAAGGCTTCACTAGGGAAATATGAGTCGAGAGCTGAATATTAACTTAAAAAAAATCAGACCATCATTGGGCCCCTTACATCAATTTTGCGTTCATAAAAAACGCACAACAAATGCTAAATGCTGTCTGAGTAAAAATTTCGCAAGTAAAATATTCCAAAAAAATACAATAATTGGCATTATTAGCCCTTTATAACAATATGCCATATTTAAAATCACTAAAGTTATCAAAAAAATTTATTTTGGCGTATTTTATGTTGGGCTACAATTTTTTTGTATTACTCTATTTTCACATAAACCTTCGAATATGAGGTGGTAAGATTTAAAATGTGCAGAATTAAAAACTTTCACATAGCGGATGATTTTAAGATACATTTCTTTGATCCAGCCTAATGTGCACCCTTTGTTGCTTGTACATATGTACTCAGAGAAGATCACGTAAATATGTGCAAGTGGCAGACGCATTAAAAAAACAAAAAAGGCCCGGAGAAACCATAATAATAAACTCAGCGAGCCAAGAAATATTGAAATCCTCTAAGATTTAAGTAGAAAACACGCATGCACCCGCCAGGAAGCCACCGACTATAGTTACACTAATTTAATTTGTTTTTTTGTATTTTTTGTTTTTGCGCCCTTTCAAAGTAAAACATCCTGCTGCCTCCATTATTTTTGTTATTGCGCGGCGCGTGGATTTTGGTAATAAAGATAATTGTACTATGACAAAAAACAAGAAAAAAAAAATAAAAAAATATAAATGACAATAAAAAGCATAAAAAGGAACAAGTACTTAGTCAGAAGGGTGGCCGAGTGCTCTAGCTGGCTTAACTACTCGCCCCTTCTCTATAGAGCGATGACTTTTTTCGAGCGCTGCAAATTTTAGTAATTTATTGGATTACATTTTTGGTTTTGCCGCAGCTGTCAGTGCTGTTTTTTAGTATTATTTTTTTTTTTTTTGTAGCAGTTATGTGTACAAGTATCCTCCTTGGAATAGCATAAGAAGAGGGGATATAGGACAATAACACATACACACATACACACATATTCACACATTTTACTCACATATTACTTACACCTAATCCCACTTGTGTTGACTAATTTTTAGTAATTCACATGCATTTCTTGTCACTAACAAATTAATTTTACTTCAGTAGTCGCTAAGCACTTCCGCCACATGTCACTTTGAGTTTGAGCCTTGGCGTGAGATACATATATACGAGTATATGGCACGTATGCATGTATATATGTATGTATGAATTTAGGAAAAAAGAAAATTATAAATCGTGTGCGAGGTTTCTTAATCGCATTGACTTAGTTACAAAATTTCTGAAAATCGTTTGGGGGTTCTTTAAGCTCATTGGTTTTGAAAATATCATTCGTGGTTGAGCCTTTGGGTAAACCTGTCTTCTATTTTTTTATATAAATTTTGCTCATATGTTATGTTACCCCTTTGTATTTAATATGTGGAATGAAAGATGTCTGTGTATAGATTGTAGTAAGGAGTTTGGCGTTAAAGCCCCTCTGAAGAGTATTATTGACATTTTCGCGCATCGTTAATAAAAGAAAAAGTCATGTATACTTGTATGTATCTATTGAAAAGGCGGTAGGAGCGGTCATTGTTAAAAAATAGTACCTGCTCTGAATGGCTGCTAGTTTTCATGAGAATATTTTTTCGTGACAAATTGCATTCGAAAGTTTGTAAGCGGAAACTTTACTTTAATACTTTTATAAGTAATTAATTTTATAAGTATACAATTTTTCAGTGTTTTTATTGTACTTAAGCCTGCAAATAAAAATAATTTACAGGGTGGGCCATATAGCGTTTGCTTTTTGAACCACCTATTTTTTTGAGAATGGTAACACAAATGACATGTCAAATGTGTTCATAATTTACTTAAAGGTTTGACATTTACGAAATGGGACGCTATACGCTTGAACAAAATTGGGAAATATTGAAAACCTATTTCCAAAGTGGTGAGTCTTCTTCTTCTTTTCTGATTTTCACTTCGGTGGCTACGTCAATAAGCAAAATTGTCGAATTTGCGGCTCAGAAAATCCACTCGTTACTGTAGTGAAGCAAATGCATCCACAACGAGTCACTGTTTGGTGCGGTTTTTGGTCTGGCGGCATCATCGGGTCATTTTTTTTCCAAAATGAGCGAAGAGCCGCGGTTGCAGTAAATGGCGAGCGTTACCATGACATGCTCAACTAGCTTTTGTTTCAAAAAATTGAAGAGGATGACATGGACGACATTTGGTTTCAACCGGACGGTGCAACTTGTCACACTGCCAAAGTTACACTCGAACTTTTGGTTACCGTTCTTGAAAACCGAATAATCAGCCGAAATTCCGATATCAATTGGCCGCCTCGGAGCTGTGATTCCGTTGGACTATTTTTTGTGGTAAGCCGTTAAGGACAAATGCTATGCGAACCATCCAAAGACGATTGATGCTTTAAAACACGAAATCGAAGGTGCCATTCATGAAATTGGAGCCCAAGCAATCGAAAATGTGCTTAAAAATTGGGTTGATCAAATGGCCTACTGTAAAGCCAGTCGTGGCAGTCATTTGAACGACATTATTTTTCATTCATAAATGACAATGTTCAATCTTCAAAATAAAAAAAAAGTTTTTTATAGCCGATTCAAAAAGCAAATTTTACATGGCCCACCCTATACTTGGGGCACTTGTATAAAATATTATTTTCGAAAAATAAAAAAAAAATTTAATTTTTTTCTTTTTAAACAACTAATTTTTGTCTAAAAAATATTTTATTTTTATTTTTTCTCAAAAAATAAATTTTCCTACTTTACTTTTTCCCAAAAAAATTTTTCAAATATTTCATTTACTGAAAACTTATTAAAAGAAATATTGAAATTTTAAAAAGAACCAAAAAAAGTTTCATGTTTTTCCAAAAAAAAAATTTATTTACGGTTTGTATATTTTTTTAATTTTTAAAAGAACCAAAAAAAGTTTCATGGTTTTCTAAAAAAAAAATTTATTTACGGTCTAAAATCTATATTTTTTTAATTTTTTTCCAAAAAAAATTTATTTTTCTTACAAAATAAACTTTTTTATTTTACTTTTTTCCAAACAACCAAAAAACCATTTACCAAAGCCTTCAACAATGAATAAATCTGAAAATTATAAATTTTTTTCAGCTTTCTTCTTTTTTTTCTCCTGCAAATAATCCAATTTGAAAAAAAAAAAAAATTGGCGAAAATCCAAAATACTTTGATTACTCGATATGGAATCAGTTTAGTATAGAATATTATTGAGGTAAGGTGTCGGATTATAATTATTATTACAATATTATAAGGTGATTCGGCGCTATGCTCTTCGTAGCTGCAGAGTATTTCCCTGAGCACAACTTGCTCACTAAATGTTTAGTATCTGTCCTATTTCATTGAATTCGGAGGATAATGCAGTGCATTTTCTCAACCGCGCCAGGATTTTGAGAAACTTGGACATGTTGCATTAAGAATGGACGAGCGACACTCTCTTTCTCTCTGGATAGCATTGAATCTCTACTTGACTTTTCGTTCCCTATCTTTCAAATCGCCTTTCTAGGCCTTGAGTGTGATAGGCAATATTGCCTGAGTATTTGGAACATTTTCAGCCATCTATAAATCCATTGCGTTTCAACTCCAAGGTGGCGCTTCATTGGCGAGGGCTTCTACATAACTTTTTTTTCAAACCAATTTTGCCATTAGTGTTCAGTGTTTTTTCTTTGGTTTTTTATTCCTAGATGATAAATACTTCAGGTGACATTTCTAATTAGAACTAAAGACATACTATAAAAAATCATCTCGCTGCACATTGTCGGTGTATAGGGCAGAATTTCTTTCACTGGAAAAATCTATTTGCTTAAGTAATATTCCATTCAAGGCATTCATAGTGCTTTTAAATGCTAACAAATTCCATTAAGTAAACAAATAGCTACTAAATCAATATTCCAAATAGTTTCTTGTGTGCGCCTGTGACACATCTGTGCGCACTCTCACATCTTTGTGCATATCACAACGACTAATAAGTACCGAAATGTATCACTTTACTGCCACCCTTTTCTCTTGATAGTCAATTAGTGCTAGAATTTGTGCATCTTATACGAGAGTTTTCCACAAAAATACCCACAAAGAGCTGCCTTACAATAAGCTCTGCGAACAGTATTTCTAGGATGCATGTTTCTAGGACATTTTTCAAAGAGATCAAAGTACCCCTATTCAAGCGATTCTCGAAAAATGTTAATTGACATATTATGTAAACAAGAATAGTTAACATTTTAATGTATTTCTCTTCGCTGCTGCGAATTTGCTATGGCCTTTTGTTATTACTATAATGGGTATATTGTAGCGCATATTATTTTTGTTGATGTTTTTGTAATGCACATTTCGCCAGCTATTATATCGAGGTGTAGAATGTCATTGAGTATTTTGAGAATGCGCACAGCTGTATTTGTATTTGCATTACACGAGGAGGCAACGAGTATTTGTCAATGAAATGACACGAGCAAGCAGAGCACAAGCCGATAACAGTCATACACACATACCAGTACATATCTATGCTATATTAATATACTTATGCATGAATAGTCGCTCAAGCCACACGTCTGGCTATTTATTCAAAACTCAGCAGCCACATTGAGGGTTAAAATTTGTGTGGCCTTGCTTTACAGCTACATTGGGGACTCATCACTACCACCACCACCACCACTGACGCCACTGCGGCTCACCACTGCTCAACTACGTCTACTGAGCTCAATAATGCAGGATAAGCTTAAATGTGCAGTAATTAGAAAAATATGTTAGTTGCATTAATTTTTATGCGTCAATAAATAAAATCTATGACTGCTTTCAATTCTTGCGTTTCATAGTGGGGTGAGCAGTCCATGAAATATTTTTATGTCATAGCCGACGTACGAGTCTGAAGGTTAATTTGATTGTAGAGGAGTGTGTGTGTATGTGTGTAAGACCTTTAATGCAGCGTAAGTGCAGTCATTACATGTTTTAAAAATATTTCAGGCATTTTAAAGTGTAATTAAAATTGTTTGAAAACATGTCATGTTTGCTGGGAAATAAATAAAAGCTTAAGCTGGGCTTAAGTAAAATAAATTGCTTTTAAGTGTATTTAAGGAATTCCAACTGCGGGTACAAATGGTGGGAACATTCTTAGCTGATATGAATTAATTACGGAAATATGGTCTTCTTAAAGAAAGCCTTATGTGTCCTCTGCTTCACTGTGGAGCGGAAGAAATAAATGGATATAAAGAAGTTAGAAATAGTTTTCACCAATCAAAAAAAAAAAAAGGTTGGGTTACTTTACAAAATAATAAAGCAGCTGTAAAAGAAAGTTAGCAGATATACTTACACACATTTTTTTTTTTTAAATATTGGAAGTTCATCATTTAAACCCACTTTTAAGGCGATTGCCGAAATTTTTGCCATCAACTCGGGTGTGAAATAAAATATATTATCTGGCATTATGCGTATTTTGAGTGAAAAAATTCATCGAAAAAAAAACAGATGGGAAAAACATCTTTCAGTTTCTGCACCACAATTCGGCCTCTACTTTAAATTGTATGCGTTCTTCAAAATCACTTGTCTAAAGTAAAAGCTCGTATCGCAAAGTTCTACAACCACTGCGTCCACTTTATATAAACCTGGTCGAAATTTTATCCTTCCAAAAGTCAAGCTACTACTTCAAGTCATCCATTGTCAGTCGATGGAAGGCATGAAAGAGAGTTCGTGTAGAGAACTGAGGTTGATTCCGAAAAATGCCTTTGAAAAATGTTTTGATGGCTGCAGGTATTATTCGCTTTGCTCTATGCTGCAACTTGAAACTCTGGGAGTTGATGATGATGATGATACATAAGTATGCATGTAAACGGGCTCCACTTTCAAGGCGATTCAATGATTTTGAGTGAATAATACATATTTTTTATATAATCCTGGCACTTTTTTGACATAATGTGTATGGTTGGAAAATTTGATAATTATTAATAAAATAATTATTATTTTAATCAAATCCGTCACTTTTGTGATAAATTGTACACCTAGTAATAGGTATATTAAAAAATATTATTTTTTAAAATATTAAAAAAAAATTTAATGAATAATTTTTTTTATAAAATAATTTTTTTAATGTTTTTTTATAAAAACTTTTTTACCAAAAATTAAATTTTTTAAAAGATGATATAATAAACTATTTTCTTATTTTTTATATTTATATTATATATATATTTTATATTTATTTTATATTTTATTAAAACTTACCAAAAAATTAAGTTCATTAAAGAATAACATAATAACGTTTTTATAAAACATTGTTTTACTAAAATATATTTTTTTTTAAATTAATGATTTAAAATATTATAATTTTGTTTTTATTAAATTTTTGATATTTTTTACAAAAAATTTTTACTTGTATTTTTATTTTTAATATTTTTTAATAAACAAATTTTTACCAAGAAATTAATTTTTGTAAAAAATACTATAATAAAATATTGTAATGCTTTTTTGTAAAATATTTTTTTTTGCAAAACGTTTTCTTACCGAAGATTAAATTTAAAATATACTAATATAATAAAATATTATTTTATGTTTTATCAAATATTTTTGTTAAAAAACATAGTTTCACTAAAAAATGAATGCTAATGTTTTTTATGAAAAAAATTTTTATGAAACATTTTTTACTAAAAAATTATATTTTCTGAAAAATAAATAAATAAAATATTCCCTTGCTTCTTCTATAAAATATTTTTTACCAAAAATAAAAAAATAAATTTTTTTTTAAATAATATAATTAAATATTTTCAAAAACTATAGCAAGCTTTGCGGTAAGTGATTCTGGTAGAATAAAATGTTTTTCCTTGTTCTCACAGCAGTAGGTTCTATGTTACTGGAACGAATCTTAGTTTATAGTCGGCCAAGAACTGTCCCTTGAGCAGCAGTTCTCAAACATTTATGGGGAACTTTTTAATTTTGCAACAACAAAAACTTTTTCTCATCAAGAGGTTTTAGATTATCGCCAGCATCGAATCAATCCAAAGAGCTTTGCATAAAATGCACCGGCCAACTTTTTCACACATTTTAAATGCATCTAATTCCATTTGTACTGCCCCTCTCTCGGAGAGATGACATTTTTAGGCAACTTCAAGAATTTTTTTTACAATTTACTCCTACTTCGCGAAACGCAGTAAGTATGCACCACTTACCAAAGAAAAGTATAAGTAGACAACTACAAAGGCAACAATGTAAGCAAGCAAAAACAGCAGCTTAAGAGCCTTAACAGTGAACTGCTAACATTTAACAGCAGCAATAAATTAAGGCCATAGGAGTAATTTGTGGAAAAATTGGGATGATTGCAGCGTGTAATGGACTTGTAATTGGGATAGCTAAGACAACCCTCAGATTATACTCCCTTAGTAATTGTGCATGGGACCAGTTTTGGTAGCCCTTGGACGGCTCTCAAAACCCAAACTAAAAAAATAACAAGTTTCTGTTGGGCATCCCATTGGGTCACGTGGCTACTGAGTTAACAGCACAAAATCATATTTGTTGCTGGAGCATATGCACTAGAGCTTATGTGTATAACGCATTATTTACATATTCTCTACTCATTGTTTTATAATTAATAATTATGGTCTATGGGAATCAGTCACCAGACCCCCAAATCTAAACTAACAATCCAATGACATGAAAGACTTATAAATTGATTTTCCTTTTTCTTATATGTTGTATGTATATGCAAGTACACATTCGTGAGTGTAGAAATTTGGAAAGTTGCCGTTAGCCTCTCAATCTAAGTAAGCGAACCTATATTCATAGCTTTAAGGCACGAATGATGATGATCAGCACACAATCGGAATTAGTAGATATATCATTTTTATTTATGTAAGCATGTTTATATGTGTGTAGGCATGTGTTATATAATTTCATCATGAGCGGCACCATCATAAATATCTTCAATTGGCCCACAGCGTCGTTAAACCCCCTGGCATGCCGCCACTATTTAAGCCTTTTTCCCCCGATAACGCACAACCGTTTAATTGTTAATTGAAATTCTTTTATTTTAATTTTCAGTATTTAAAGATTTTCACTCTTTAATGAGCTAACGCAGCTGGAAGAATGAACAATGGGTGGGGTTCATTTATCAGTTGGGGCAATCATTGTTTTGGTTTTTTTTTTCAATCATTTACATCAATTTGGATACATTGCGGTACTTTCTGGTATTTTATTTTAAAGATACCGTCAGTCGACCAAACAGGCAACCAACCAGTCAGTCAGCATTTGTAACAGTTTAAAATGCGCTGGCAGCTGTGGTTTATCATTGCGATGCCTTTGAAATGGGTTGTGAATATGAAGAAGAAGAAAATAATAATAATTGGAAATGTTGTAAAAAGAGCCACAAAAGAAACAAATATTTAATTACTAGTGCTACTGTTAATTTTTGATTTTTCGATAAAAAGTGAAATTATTGAATTCCTATTTTAAAATTTTTAGCATCCAATTTGTATGCTTTGCAATGAATTTTACCACTTGCCACTTGTCATGACTGCCAAACAAATCACGGCTCCCTGCGGGCACTTGTTGCCGCTGATTGCATAACAATACTTTTTAGGAAAGCAAAGCGTAAGCTATTGAAAGGAGATCAAAAGAAAAACGTAAAATGAAAAATAACAAAAAATACGAAAACAAAAAATAAAACTAAAGTCAAAAATGGAAAAAAAAAAAAACATTATGAAAATGTGAAATATGAATGAAATGAAACCAAAAAATAAAAAACATGACAAAAAAAAAACGAAAAATAAAAAACGGTAAAACATAAGAAACAACTCAAAGTGAATAACTGAATTAAAAATTACAAGAATAAAATTTCAAATGGAAAAAAGAAGCTTACAAATACAGAAGAAACCACGAAATATGAAAATACAAAAATAAGAAAAACGGAATAGAAAAGAAAAAACAAAAAAGCGAAGAAAAACAACAAATAAGGCAAAACTCAAACTGGAAAATCAAAAAAAAAAAACACTCTACAACCACAGAAAATATGATAAATAATAAACACCAAAGCAAACATTGTAACTGAAAAAAAAAAAATAATAAAACTAAAGAAAATAATAAAGCAGAATAAAATGAAAAACAAAAAATATACGAAAAAAAAAACAGAAAATGAAAAAAAAAAAAATTAACAAAGAAAAAGCAAAGCAAAAGGAAAGGAAATTAAAAAAACGTACATAAACAAAAAACAACAACAAAAAGAAAATACATAGAATGAAAAATAAAAGGAAATTTAAGAATACCGAAGAGCTACAAATAAAAATTATAACAAGGAATAAAAAAAGAACAAATTAAAGAAGCGTAAACCAAAAAAGGAAAGATCCGATATGAAAATACGAAAATAAAAAAATAACAAAACCAAAAAAAGAGACACACATGGAGAATCATGGAAAACGGAAGAATGAAAAAAAAAAAATTTTATGAGAAGAAATGAAAAACACACAAGGAACCCCATAATATGAAAAATTAACACCAAAGAGAAACCAAATAATCACAAAACTTAAAAGATATAACGAGAACAACAAAACGCAATTTAAAGTAATAACAAGCAATAACAAAAAGAAACAAATTATAAAAAAAGCAAGAATAAAAAAAATTAAAATGAAAGTGTGAAAAAAAAACAAAAACGTAAAACAAATAGAAAACAATTAAGTGAGAAAAAAGAAATAAACAAAAGAAACTACAAAATATGAAAATTAATAAGAAACAATTAAATAGAATAATAAGCAACAAGAAAAATAATAATTATAATTAAAAAAGCAAAAAAAAACAAAAAAAAATATAAAATTAAAAAAAAAATATATGAAAAAAGTAGCATAAAAAAAGAGACACAAAATTGAAAAAAGACACCACAAAATATGAAAAATTAAAGACAAAACAAAAAAAAATATTAAAAAACGAATAAATTATATAAAAACAAGCAAAATAAAAAACTGAAAAAATATGAAAAAATGAAAAAAGTCACAAAAACTTAAAAAAGAAACACAAAATAGAAAAAAAATATGATAAAAAGTTACAAAAAAACACGAAATCACAAAATATGGAAAATAGAAAACCAAAACAGGAATAAAATAATCACAATACATAAAATAAATAACCAGAAAACCAACAAAAACACAAAATAAAAAAAGAATAAGAAGTAATAACAAAAAGAAAAAAAAACGAAATGAAAATATGAAAATTAAAATAAAAGTAAAACAAAAACAGGACAAAAACACAAAATGGAAAACAAAAAAAAAAATTAAATGGAAAAAATTACAAAAACAAGAGAAACCACAAAACACGTTGAATAAGGAAGAAAAATTAGCCCAAACAATCGGACAACATAAAGATATACACATGCCCCACAAAGTCTGCGATCACCCGAATAGCCTTCTTAAATTTATTAAAAGAAAATAGATTATTATGATTAAATTGAAATCTTTACAATTTGTTTATTCACTACATTCCCAGCTTTTAAGGGCAAAAAAAAAAAGATTCCTCACTTCACTTTTTAGATAACGGGAAAATAATTTCAGCAGCATGTAAATGTGGCACCTAAAAGTCTGCGTTCAGCCTGTTTATTTTAGTGATACCGTTAATTTTAAGATATTTTTCCTTGTTTATATTAATTTTTAATTGCGCATTACTTCGACTGAATGTTAACAAAACTTAGTTGAACATTTTATTTATAACTGGAGATAATTAAAGAACATGGAAGGAAAGGGAAAAGAAATAAGGGTTTCTGAGAGGAAAATCATTATAAACGTGTGAAGAGACGGAAAAAGTTTCCGAAATATTGGAAAATCTATTGGGAGAACGTATTCCTCTATTCAGCGAGTTGTAACAAATTTTCGGCAAACTGGAATTTTTACATCTAAGCCCAGGTCAAGGCGTCCGAAAAAATTATCGACACGGGAAGAGCGTTCTACAATCAACTTGGCAAAGTTTAACCCCCGGATTACATCCTCAAATGAGTTGAAAACATAAATCAAACATTTAAAAAAAGTATTTGCGCTGAAACTGCCAGAAAAGTTCTAATATCGCCATCGTTCTAATTAACGCCATCGAGCATCTGTGGGATCTATTGGAAAAAAGAATTCGTCAGTAAGTGATTAGTAGTAAAGAGGTTTTGCGTAGTGTCATGCAGGCAGAATGGAGGAAGATAACAGCAGAAGAAACAGAGAAACTAGTAAGTGCCAATGCCAAATAGGCTGAGTGAAGTCCTGAAGCAACGTGGATATCCAACTAAATATTAGATTTAATTTTTGCATATAACATGTCATGTTTTTGTATTAGACTTTAAGACTGAACGCATACTTTATGGTCGCCTTATTTATTTGTTACAGCCATTATTCACTGTTATCTAAAAACTTATGTGAGTAATCTTGAAATTTATTTTTATTTTTGAAGCTTAAATATATAATAAACATATAAATATATACAATGATAAAAAGTTACAAAAACAAAGTAATCTCAAAATACGAAAAATTAAACACAAAAAGGAACAAAATAATCACAATGCACAAAAGAAATAACAAACAACAAAAACAAAAAATTCTAATTAAAATGAATAACAAAAAAATAAAAACAAAGCAAGCGAAAAAGAAAAAAAAACATATTTAAATTTATTTTTTTTTTATTGAAACGTAACAAAAAATAGTTTAACATTTCATGTACTACACCTAGCAAAGCTAATATGCAATATATTTCGGTATAATTAATTTATAATACACAAACTCAAATTAAAAACAAAAGAAAACCAATAAGAAAATAAAAAAAACGACAAAAAAATAAAAAAAAACAAAATTGGAAAGCGAAAATTTAAAAATTACAAAAACAAAGAAAACACAAAACAAGACAAATAAAAACAAAATAATCACAACAAATAAAAAAAATAACAAAAAAACGGAATCATAAACTATATAAAAAAACCCATAAATCTACGAACATGGCGTGAAATGCACTAGACCCACTGCACCCTATGCGTATATGTATGTAAGTCAGCAATTAATACAACAATTTGCTGCACTAGCAAAAAAATAAATACACACCCATACATACAAACATCTCACCAAAATAAATAAAGGAAGCAGAAATGACAACAGAAAACATAAATAAATCAGAAAATTAATGACGCCTCACCTCGCAACGAGTGGCAGGGCAGCGTACGTACATAGGAGGGACGAAGTTGACAAGGCGTGCAGATTGTAGAGTCATAAAGGTAGAAATAACAGCAGGACACGTGCGCGCACAAACAAAAAAAAAAAACAAAAAAAGAAATAACAAACACAAAAAAAACAAAAGAAAAGAAACGAAAACAAAAGCCCGAGTGGACAGCATACAATAGTAATAATGGCGAAAAACGTTACAACAACAACAAGAATCGAGAGCAAGCAACTATAGAAATCCGAAAATGTAATTTTCCTGCGTTGACAAGCAATAAAGACAATCCCAAGGGACACCCACATATGCATGTACAAATACATACACATGAACATACAAATACAATAATAATTACAATTAAAAATAGTTATATTTTCCTGCTTTCCTGCCCGCTCGCCTATCTCTCTCTGTTGACAGCCAAGCTGTCATCCCGCACAATCATCATAATTTTTCTCAAACGGCTATTGGTTCTTAAATTGTTGTTTTTGTTTGCTCACTTCGTTGTTCTTGTTCTTCTTTCTCCAACGCAGTCAGATGCAAACAAAAGAAGCCTGTGAGTATGTATGCCTGTGTGTACTATAGTTAGGCCCTGCAGAGAATTTTTATTTAATAGAAAAAAAAATTATTTTTTGGTACACCAAAATTGAGGTTAGAACCATATTTGGAAGTCTGCTGACCATCTTCATATCTTCTTGTATGGCTGACAATTATATAGTCTCCTGTAATACTTTGTGTTAAAAATTAAAAGCACTTTGGAATGCGGTAGTGCGTGGAAAGACAATGAAGAGTCAAAACCTCTGAGATTTATAGGTTCAGTGACTACTCTGAAGGCACCTGACGTGTGTAGCAAGAAACCATACAGTTTGCTGGACAGTCGTTTTTATAAACTCAGATCACAAAAACAAAAAATAGTTTTATTTCGGAGAAGAGCAGTAATGAGTGGAAATAATGGTGAAGAGGCAGGATTTGGGAGAACTTGCAGATTTAGTTGGCTATCCCAGTGATGCCTCCTTTGTATGACAGGATGCTAGACAGAGAACTAGATAGCTTTTTTAAAGAACATCAGAGGGTGTGCCTGAGTATCACTTGTAACCCAAGGGCAAGTTAGTCTCCTAAGGAGGAGTTACTTACATTACAGCAAATTTAGGCGAAAGACCATAGCGCGATCGAAGACCGAATGGCAAAGCTCCAGACTTGCCAAAACACTGCTACTCGGATAGCGACAGTTTGCCTCCTGTTGTGCCCTCTTCCACACCTTCACAACGAGGCACATATACTACCTTGTAAAGGAGCACAACAAACTGCTTAGCAAACTCCAAGTGCTTCTGCTAGGGTGCTACCGCAGGTTTCACTCATGTAGACACCTGCTTGAGCCAGAACCGCCGACGAGATCCAGGACAAAACGTATAGACAACTACTGGACGGGACAGTGTTTAGACAGACAATAAACGACATTCGTCGAGAAACCCTTACCACCTTCTTAGGCTTCCGACCCCCTGCAGTAGATGAAGAGCTCCTGTTTCCCCATGAGACCCACGTAACACTGGCCCAATTACGTTCTGGATATTGTAGCAGGTTAAACTCCTACTTATCTAGAACTGACCCCGACATACTCAATATATGTCCGGCATGTGAGGACACGCCACACGACACTAACCACATTTTCACTTGTCTCACCAAATCCACTCACTTAAAACCCCTCTCCCTCCATTCTATCCATCCTATCGAAACAGAAAGTTGCTTGGGTCCAGCTTTAGATGAGTTAGATGAAGACGACCGGTGATTTACACAACACTGACAGGGTCTAGTATTGCTGCTACAAAAATAACAACTGAATGGCAAAGAAGATGGGAAGAATCAAACAACGGCCGGTAGATGTACAAGCTTAATATATATCAATCTCAAAATATGGATCAATAGGAAGCATGGGATACCGACTATTACCTCACTTAGACACTCACCGGACACCGCTGCTTCCTGGAACATCTACACCGTTTCCAGCTGTCTGAGAGCCCTTTTTGTCCCAGCTGCAAGAATAAAGCTGAGAGCGAAGCATATAAGGCCTTTCTCTGCAAACTTTTCGGTAAACGACTAGTGCTGGAGAAGGCTATCGAGTATCCACCTACTCACACAAGATTTGTCTTGGATATGTGCTCGTCCATTGCTTTACGGGACGCCGTAAAAGCGTTCGCGGCTATGAAGAGGTTCAACCAAATTGACTGGAAGAAGAAAGTGCAATAGTAGCAGCTTGGCAGTGGGGATGAACTGTTTTAGACAGATCCACGAGAGGTACAGATATTTAGTCAATCAGTCACTACAGTATAAACAGAAGACGAAGTATCGGACTATTGCACATTTTCCGATGTTTCATGTCCTCCGCAACCGCTTATGAACGCAGTAGGAGGAGTGGATACTACTGATGGCGCAAAGTCTCAATACATCCACAGAAGTGGAACCTCTATACAGGAACGTGTTTTGTTAATAGACAAAAGCGCAGCTCCACCTTGATGAAATGCTAACGCGGTTCCAGGGTGCAAATCAGCCGAGAGGAGGCATATTATAGTGTTAGTGGAATTATTCTCCCGATACCACTGGTATCTTTATTACGTCAGCAAGTCAGAATATTCTTTCATATGCGCTCAGAGCCGATTAAGAGTTTCATGCTGGTCACACCTTTGCATTCTGAGCATCGCGCTTTGTTTAACTACAAATGTTACCGCCAGCGGCCCACATTTCCCCTTAAGGAGAGTAAAGCGTTTACAGATGGTGTTGTACGTGGCACTTAGCACGTTAACTTTGTCGAATCCTCAACGGAGGCCTTAGATGATTGGCGGTTAGTTTATTGTCCAGAACTTTTTCTTAACATCCTTCCACGGTGGAACTCTGTTCAACTCTCTGTTCAAAGCAACTCGACCTTCTCCAAGTATTCTTTGGCCGACCGCGACCTCTGCTACCTTGTGAGTTCCAGTCCAGTGCCATTCTCCTGGTGATATTTGGTGATTTCTTGCCACTTTCTGCATTTAATTTGTCATTGGATTGTAGAAAGGGTTCCTTATTTGATGATCTCCACAGCGCGTCGTTGCTGATGGTGCTCGGCGAAAATATTCAGATGATGCGGAGGCATTTATTGACGAAAGTTTGTAGCCTCTATGTGATGGAGTTAGAGACCAACCATGCTTCACTTTCGTACAACAATACAGACTTCACACAAGAGTTGAATATTCGCTGATTAGAGCGCCTGGAGAATTACGAACTCGAACATATTGTGAGCATTCGCCCGATCACCGCTCTTACTTTATTTAGCCTGCCGAGGTAAGTTAATGCAGCTGCTTCCCTATAAGGTACTTATGTAGATATGTACATATATAACTGTGTGTATGTATATGTGCGTCCAATCATCGTACATTTATATTTATATTGGCGGCACGCGTCGCCTGTCTTTGTGCGACTGCCTTTAAGTGATATCGGCAAGCACCAGCTTACAAACACTTTCACGCACAAATAGAGCTGTATGTATACCGTAATATGAAGGAATCGACTACGCACAAACGGATACGAAACTGTCACAGAGTTAACAATATAAATTTCTGTTTCAAAGTTTGCTTGCCAGTCAACTGCAAAATTTATTGCTGGCTGCTAATTGGAAAAGCTACTTATTGATTAGGGTTTATTGGAAAGTGAAAGATATGAGATATGAGTAATATAAAATACGAGACTTTAATTATTCAGTCTTCAAAGGCTCACGCAACGATTACAATGGGATCTTTGTTATACTCTACTTCTGGCTTTTGAAGTTTTCCGGTGTGCGGAGTAAACTTATTGTGAACTCGATAGGCGGTAATAAAAGTCATTCGTGCTGTTATCGATATACTTCAGTGATGTAGAATTTAAAAAATGATGAAGATGGGCTGAGTTCGATAACAAAGTAATGACTTGGTGGACAACCCTCGTACAAAACTCGCCTTCTTTGTAAGAAGTCAGGCTGGCATAAAGTCCTTAGACCAGACTTAAGGACTCCTCAATCCATTTGCTATCATAACGTACATCTGTAATAAGTCCTAGGCTATAATAGTTTGCCTGTGAATTGAATTGAAATGGACTTGGATAAGACTTGAGGTTCGAGTTAAAGCAAAAAAGCCATTCGGAGCTTCCTGCTTTCACAAGTTGGGAAGAAGATTGGAGCAGCAAGTGGAATCGCATTCGCTTTGGCTAACACTCGAACATACCGAGGTCCTCTAAAATAAGCAGACGACATTTTATGAGAATATAATAGGATAAGTGATAATGACCACCAGATTCAGAGCTCCATAGAAAAATTTTTGTAGAGGCTGAGTAGATGAGCGATATGCTGGATTCAACCTTTTTGAGCAAATGCCCCGCATTGCGAACAAAGCATTTCAGCTCTTAGAGATTTCCTTTCTTCGAGTACTCGTATCTGCATAGTTGGGATGCAGTTTCGTTGGAAGAGCTGCTGGAATTTGTTTAAGGGCTTGTTGTGATAGGACTCGTGAAGTCTTTCAAGAGCATCACAATATCCCCTAAAACAGTTTCGCTGGGAAAGCTGTTTGCATTTGTGGAAATGTCGTTATGTTTAAGGACTTATAGTGAAAGGACCGGTGAAGTTGTTCTGGGCATCCAAATATTCCCCCGTCTAACATGGTCTAGCCTTATGCCAGTTATGCTGACGAGTTAAGCTCTTTAATTCTCGATAAACTCCTTAGGTAGAAAAATGGAAATTAAAACTTTGGTAGAAAAATAAAACTTCCTCGCTTATATTCTTTATATGCGTTGCAATTGTTTACTAATACCAGGTAAGAAGTTGGAAAATCTGTGCTCTACTGCACTACTCAAGTTCAGTTCCATCTAACTGAACATGTTCATGAGGACGGGGTGCAAATTATTGTCAAAATTGATAGCCTGTTTAATTTAAATTTAAAGAAAACTCATGGGAATGCTTAATGATATCCTGAACTCACGAATAGTTTACTTACTTACTGATGTGGCGCACCAACCAGTATTTTAGCCGCATCCAAAATAGCGCACCAGCTGTTAGGTTTTTCCGTGCTGCGCTCGTTAGTGTCAGTTAGAAATCCCGAGCGCTGACAGGTCTTGCAGCATTTGATTCTTCCAACGTAAATGTGATGTTCTCCTTCCTCGTCTTGTTTTGGAGTACCGTGCCTTAGATTCGTTTTGTTGAGTTCGTTCACATGGGCGACATGGCCGCTGTATTTCTATACGTTTACCTACGTCCACGTTTCTATATAGCTCATACAGCTCCCTGTTCCACCGTACACGGTACTCCTCACCAACGCGGAGGGGATCAAAGATTTAACAGAAGACTTCTTTCTCTCGAAGGCTCCCATATCTTTTTCATCTTCTATTGACATCATCTATGATGCTGCACTATATAGTAGGACGGCTATGATGAGCGTTTTGTAGAGTGTCAGCTTGGTCCTTCGAGAGAGAGAGGTCTACCTTTCAAATGCCTACTGAGCCCAAAGAACAACATCTGTTGGCAAGAGTTAGTCTCCGCTTGATATCCAGACTGCCGTAATTTTTTTGTTGTTGGTGGTTCCAAGGTGGACACAGTCCTTAATATCTTCTAGTCTTAGTCAAGGATAGTTTGGTCTTTTATTTTTTTTTGTTTTACGCTGAGTCATCGTTGATACAGGGATGGGCAACACAATAAAAGATCAGCAGATATGGAAATCACATAGTATACATTTTTCTGCTCTGATTCGCCTGCTCATTCCATCTGTTTCCGCTTAATGGAGTTTGGCATTGCGAGCATAGACAAATTGCACTTTTTTGAAAAAGTATTCCTTTTGTTTTCAAAATTTTTATAGTAAAAGGAAGTAGTTGATACATTTGCTTATGTCAGAATGTTTCTAAACATTTGAAAGTTTTATAGCAAAAAATCAGTACTCTAAACGGTTGATCAAAAGCTAGGATTTGTTGTAGTTTGAAAATAATTTGTATGGTTTTTCTACATATTTTGGTTTACAGACAAGCTTCTTTTGTAAATTAATACAATTTATGTTGAAGAAGACCTTCCAGCGGAGACCTTTCAGCTTCAAGTCGCAAAACACCCTGTGTAAATCGGATCTTTCTGTACGTAGTTATTAGCCCACATACAAATTGTGTGGCCTTATTTTCCAGTTCAAAAGGTTTCACTTCTTGAGCTTTATAATTATTCTAGTACTTTTTTTATACTTTATACAATAAATATTGTTGTTGCAGCATCATACAAAAATCTTCTTACATTTTGCGCATTGCCAAAGCTGTGCCAGGAATCAAGACGCATACGAACGGCGCTGCCATTCAACCAAACAATATAAACTGTGACGCATCAATTGGCTGTCCCAGCCATTGTTGCAATATAAAAAAATAATTACTGATATTTGAGAAGATTTTCCGTAAATTGAAGCTGCCATTGCTCAGTTTTACAATTAGCGCTGTGATATTTGGGTAAACTAAATTCCGCGTATTTAGACAAATCGAAATTCCACAAGCATTTCAAATGTAGCCAACCAAGAGGACCACGCCCAAGTGGCGTAAATGCATTTAGGCTAGTTAATTTCTAATTAATTTTTTTTTTTATTTAATAAAAGTTAGCAGCTCAACGTATTAAGTGCCAAATTTCGCGTTCTGTCTGCATGCTGTTGTTGGCCACTTGGCATTCAAGACTACTGTTGTGGCTGAATGGTTGCTTAAGTGGCAGCTGAGCGGGAATGCAAAATCACTGCAGAGTCATAATCAACAGGGAAAGCATTTCCACGCTACTTAGCATAATTAAATTTCAATCTGAAAAGCACAACCGAAATGGAAAATGGCGAAATGGGAATAGAACAAAAAAAAAACCAAAAACAAAAAACGCAGCATAGGCAGCATAGAGCAAATGGCAATAAGTAATGACTGTACATAGCGATGTATGTATGTACACACATACAAATGCATATATCCTACTCATAAATAAAATCCACACGAAAACAAATGATAACCTTTTTAATTTAGAAAAGTGCTGCTAAACTACGTTGCGGAACATTTGAAAATTCGCTGATTTAGTTTAGAGCGCAGAGCAAAGATCAGAGGGTAAAATTTAGAGAATTATTCATAGTCTCCAGCTACAGGCGGGTGTGAGTAGAGTGAGATATAATATGGAAATGGGAGGAATACTTAAATGACATGAGTGCTTATGGAAATATGGGAAATTGCGAAATTTTTAAATGTAGAAAATCATAAAACAATTCGAATTATCTGCTGCAGGTTGCGCTAAGGCAAGGGGGGGAAGTAATTAGTTCGTTTGGTATAGCAGGCGAGTAGCAAAGGATTTGAGAAGCAGGGTATGATGAAATTCGAGAGTAACAGCTTAAAATACAGCAAGCAAAAGCTGGTGTTTATTGAGACGCTAACATATTAGATTTTCAATTCATTAAATAATTTATTGAGTCGGATTGCTACTTTTTAGCAGCTGCTCGAAATGCCTGTTTTAATTTTCTAATTCCCAACTAAACAGCGCGAAAAAATTTTCAACGCTATTTTTAGCAACTAAAAACTTTTTTACTAAATTTGTTACTGAATACCAAAAAATTGTCTAAGAATTCAGATTAAAAAATGTCACATTTAGATGAAAATTTGTTGAAATTTTCTACATTTTGTATACAGTTTGGTTTTGGTTAAAACATAATTTTTTTTGACGTGACATCGTTTTATAATTCGATTTAGCTGGCTGCCCGCACGAAAAAATGTGTCGTTATCTTCCTCAATCGTCGTTATCTTGCTTATTCGTCGTTATCTTGCTCATTCATCGTTATCTTGCTCATGCGTCGTTACCTTGCTTGAACTGCAAGGGAAAGCGCGGAACGAACGATAAAGAGCACAATCGGCCCCCGCGCTCGGCAACGTTCGACATCTGGCTCTCTCCTACTTGAGTGAGCATATATATGTATGTATGTATATGCGCATATGTATATAAATTCACATACTTGTATTTGCATATGCCTTCTTCCTGTGTGCATGGTAATGAACCATTTCTCTGTTGAGAATAGGAGATTATATGAAAAGTAGGAAATGAAAGGGGGTGTTTCGAGTGTAATGTGTCTTGAAAAAGGCAAATCGATGATGTTGCCTCTTAGTGTTGTTGAGTTATTAACGTCTGATGCACAATCGAAATTGAACACATCTTTCATGAATTTGATACATGTTTCGTCATTTTTCACGTTTGTGTAACTTGACCTATTTCATTGCGATTCCATTTACCTCCTTCTCTATATCCATACAAAATATCTATCAAACAAACAAAATTTAAATTTTGTTTTGAAAATTGCAACCATTCCATCAGTATTTTCTTATGACGTTTTCACGTTAAACTATCGCCAGTAAACCGACTTTACAGACAACCTCTTTTTTAATTACAAAAATACTTTGATTGGTGCATGATTACTATTCGGCAGCGTCTAGGTTGGAAAGGATGCGTCTCTGAAAAATGACGGCGACCGTCATAGGCATATCAGAAATCCTGCTTTCTTGAAAATAAGCTTTCCTAGAGATTTGCCGAGAAAGAGTAGTGCACAACTTTTCTTTTCTTCTAATACAGTTTGAGCAAAAAAGTCAATAGAAAGAGACACTGCATTTATTTAAAATCAAACGTTGAATACTACGGACAAACCTCTTTACAGTTGATCAAGCTTTCGATTTTATAATTGAGAATTATTTAACAAAAAAACTGTTGTATTGCTTTATATCTATGAGCATACAACAGAATTACGATATAAAGGGCCTTTACAAAGTCGCGCGCAAATGATGTTTTAAGATAAAAAAAAATATTTTTTTCCAGATTTCGCGGTCCAATCTGACCACCAAATTTTTCATGATATACTTAGCAAATGTACAAAGTTTCAAAGTTCTAACTAAATTTTTCGAGCTTATGAAAATATGATTAGTAGTCTGCACTGTAAAAAAAAGAGATCGTCCTCATATGAGAGGTCTCTCAACATATGAAAAGCAAGGCAGTTACTTCAAACTGAAAAAAAGACAGTAAAAGTTTCTTTTTGTATATTTGTTGTACTCAAAACTTTGAAGTTGTTAAATTTTTCAGTTGATTGTTTAGTCCGAATTTGCATATAGCCAAAACCTAGTAAATCAAAAATAGATTTAATATTAATTAATTAATATTAATTTATATAATATTTATCCTAACTGGCTTCTATAGTGAAAAAACATCTATAGAAAAACATCTGCGGAAAAACTTTGTTTTTTATTTATAATTGAAAATAAAACATAGCAAATATTTTGTAATCTTGGTGTAGAAAGGCTAAAACTACTCTAAAGTATTGATATTTAAAAAAAGTGTTTAGTATTTACTAATAGACGACCGCCATAGCCGAATGGGTTAGTGCGTGACTACCAAGCATGAAATAGCAAAATGAGAACAGCAAAATGAAAAAAAAAATCCTAATAGCGGTAGCCCCGAGTGTATTTCTGCTATAAAAGAGCTCCTCATAAAAATCCTTTGCCGTTCGGAGTCGTCGTAAAACTGTAGGTCCCTCCATTTGTGGAACAACATCAAGACTCAGACCGCAAACAGGAGGAGCAGCTCGGCCAAACACCTAACAGAAGTGTATGCGCCAATTAATTATTTATTTTTTATATATAAATTTTATATCAAAATTTAATGCCGATTAAATAATTTGACGATGCAAGGCTTTGGAAAAATATTTTCAATATGTTGAATTGTTAAGTCCCTTATTGAGCTCTGACAATGAATAAACTTTTTACTAAAATGAAAAATATGCATAAGCTAAGACGCTAATGATTTAATGGAAATGTCCTGCTATGCCATCTTTTACAATGTTAAAGCCACCTATCGTGTGATTCTCTGAAATAGCAGATAAAAATGCAATAAGCGATAATAGTCCAGAAAATTATGTTTATACTGTTAGTTATTGGGCAGCAACAATGCATAAAAGAAGGTGCGAAGATGATCGAGATAAGTAAACGGGAGCTCCAACGAAGATCATACCGACGTTAGCGACGACAACAATAACTGCAGTGATGAGAGAGCGTGAATGCGAATTCGATAAATCTATCGACAATTGGAAGTACAGATGCGGCAACGAAGAATTATTAAGAAGGGGCGTGAACGCCATATATCCCCAAATTGTTAAAAAGAAATAAATAGCGACCCATTTTAAAAATATCTAGCCATAAACTAACTTTATGTATTTTGTGTTAATTTAGTGGTCAAGGTCATACAAATCGAGACTTCAAATTCCAGATTGATGAACGACTCTGTATACGTGAAAGCAGAATGACTCATGAATAATGAATGACTCAAGAGTCAGACTCGCAAATTAAGCCAAAAGATTAAAGAAAATGTTTCACCGCAAAGTACGATAAATACCATTGTAAGCCTAGAATCGCATGAACGTAAAACTGTTATGGCCAAAACGTGAAACGATCGAAACAGCAGAAACGGCAGAATTGCATAGTTCTGAGAATGAGTGACATTTTGACGGATAGTAGTGATGCAATTCATAACTCTCACAATTTTTGCTAGATTTTATAAAATTTTACTTAACATTTAGATAAACAAATGAACTGAAAAATTATTTAATATAAAAAATCTATTTATCCTGCAGGGCCTACAAAACTTTAAACTAAAAAAAATTATATCAAATATCAAATATTCTCCAAAGATTTATAATTTTTTAGTCGATAATTTATCTATCGACATAATGAGGAAATTTCAATCGCGAAAAATATTGCCAATTTTTAAGACTTGTAAGCTCTGAACAACGTCGAATGTTCTAAATCCTGAAAAGCTGTGGTGTGTAGATGTGTGTAGATTCTGGCTTTGAGACTTTTTAAGAAAGCAATCTTTAGACATCTCATTTAGAATTTGTTTACCATATCATACTTCGAAGCTCTTCTTGTATTGCTTAAAGATTTATTTAAAATGTTCGGCTCGGAACTTGAAGAAAAGTTTTCCACAAATATAACCTCCAATTCATTACCGATTTCTATTACTTTTGTTCAGTGTGTATGAAAAGCTGGCAGGGAGAGAGAGTTTTAATTAACAGACGAGAGTAGACGCTGTGCGGCACTGAGCTGCCGAGGGAGAGGTGGTCGCTTTTTCGTTCTTTTAATTCGTTGGGATGTAATTAAATTCTTTGGCAAAGTCACAAAATCGTTGGTAATATCATTAACTTATAACGAGAACAAAAAATAAGAACAACAAAGTGCGTCACCAGCAATAAAAACAAAGTCTGCACAGTACAAACGTTTAAGAGCTGTTAATTGTAAATTTTACTATCTAACTGTAAACGACTGCGACGAAAGCGGCAAATACGTAAGTAAAAAGTCGGAAGAGCATGAAACGAGTGAGAGCGATGCTGTGTGCTGTGTGGACGTGTGTACGTGTGTGTTAGGGGCGAGGGAGTAGGTGGAATGAGTTCAATGTGGGTTAGTGGCGTTGCAGAGAGGGCGGTTTGGCTCAGTATTAAAGCGCGGCGACATTGAAAGTGATGACTTCATTTCTCCCCCTCCACAATTATGAAAGTAAAACCAAATACTGAAACTAATGCTAAGCATTCGCAAGCAGCGGATGGGGGGAGCTAAATATTTTACTACTAGTAGAGGGCTGCATAAAATAAAACATTTACAGTACCCCAGCCATCAGCAACAACTATTGTACATTACAATTATAGCATATAGCAGTACACTTCCCCGTACCACCCATGCTGTGTGCCTTGATTTATAGCCTCGCAGCGATGCATCAGCGAAAATGCTGACTGGTACGAGTACGTGACGCGCATAGATACACAGATATTTTCACTAAATTTGGGGATGAGACAACTTAAGAAATTTTTTCTAGCAACAAATTAAGTGCGTGTAAATGTCAGTTTGTTGCTGAGCTGTAGACAGCAAAATTTATATGTCTGCACCATCAAATAACTATAAAAACGACAAGTAACAAATATCTATACGTAAATGGAGAATTGAAAATTTGAAAATGTCTGACTTGCTACGGAGACTCGTTGGAGAAACTAAGAAGAAAAGCCAAATTCTGCCTAAAGCCAAATCGAATGCCGTAAATCGGTGCACAAGTGCAATACTTAATTGCTGGAAGAGTGCGGGGAATACGCTGCAGTGCGCGGGAAGTGCAGCGTTTAAGCAAAAAAGGGGTTGGTCGCCAGCACTCAGCCGTTGATCATAAATGCAGTTAATAGCTTGGAAGAAATGATTAAATGAAAATTATTTGATTTATATGCAAAAGTCATCAGACTTATTGAATGGAATATGCGCTCAAAAAGGTCTGTATGAGTAGTAGAAATAAAATGAAAATAAATATTTCTGAAGAATTGTTGTTCCAAGAAGTTTTTTAATGGAATTTGTGCTATATAAAATGAATAATAATTTTTTCTCAAACCTTTTTAAATGTTTTTTGCACATACGTGTTAACCAGATAAGTAAAATAATTTGGATTACAAATAAATTAAATAATTTGAATAAAAAACAAGCTTTACAAATTAAAAAACTGTTTTGGCAATCAATTTTTTTTTTAAATAATGTTGATTACGAACATTTTTTACGAATACATTTTACGTTTTCCAATAAGTTTTTTTTTCTCGCAAACTCATTTGAAAACCCGATTCAACACTGCGTTCTAGCTTTCAAACCTTGTTTTCTAGAGTCATAAAATTTTAACTTTTTTATTTTTGTTGTAATCCTACGTTAACTATACGCCAATTGGGCTAAAAATATTATTAATGAATTCTGGTTTCAGGGTTGCATGGAAAATATGTGAAGACGTGGTCCAATCTATACAAAAAATGTTCCATGACCTATCTATGGCATACTTAGAGAATACATTTTCAATAATTTTTTTTTGGGTAAATTCATTTGGAAATCCCATTCATCACAGTTTTGCAGGTTTTAAAGACTTCTAAAAATCTTTTTTTAATTTTCATTTAATTTCATAATCCTGTGTTAACCGAGCTAAAAAAATTTTGTGTTGAAATTTTTATAAATTATAGAAAATTGGTTTCGAAATAATGTTATTTTTGTAAAATTCGTACGCATACATTTTTTTAAAAACATTTTTTTTCTTTGAAAATTTCTGACAGCACAAAATAGTCCTATTTTAACTATACTGAAATCTAGCTGTAAATAATTTTGAATTTGAAAATTTTTTAACATTTGCCTTTGTTTGGTAATCTTTCTCTTCTTCTTCTTTAGTATAGGCTTAAATCCTGTTCGTAAACAATTTTTGTACAAAAGAAACAAACCTTGAATCCTGAAAGAAATATTTGGACACGCATTTGACGTTTTATTTTTAGTTTTGTGAAATAACTATTATAGACAATTTTTTTCGAAATAATGTTATTTTTGTAAAATTTTTTTTTTAATATTTTTTTATTTATTATTAAATATTTTTATTTAGCAACACTATTCAACACCAAATAGTCCTATTTTAACTATGCAAAAATCCAATTTGGAATAAGTTTGAATTTAAAATTTAAAAATTGTCATGGGTTGGTAATCGCGTCTTTAAAATTTATTATACCCTTCTATACGAATCAGTACTTTTTATTACTTTAAATTTATTTAAAGATTTACTCAAAATTTCTGTCGTCTAAAATATTTATTTGGCAACCCTATTTAAAATTACCCTATAAAACAAATATTTTGATAAGCCTTCGTCTTTTTTAATTTTGTGAAACTATAATACTAGTTTTTCACTTTTGCTTCGTTTTTATTTCTTTGTTTTACTGTTTGTATTTGGCAATCCTATTGATCGCAATTCTATTGATTGAAATTGCACTTACTTCATATTTTCTTATAGGTGATTATTAATTTACTTTTACTTTTTGCACGTTTTTAAACATAATTTTATTAAGAAACTATTTGGCAGCCCTATACATCTTCATAAAAAAATTTAGGAGAGTTTTCGTTTGTTAAGGTGCTAATATTTTCCCTTTTTTTGTGTTTTTTTGTTTTGAACCCACCTATTTTCAATAGACTGTACTTAACAGGGTTGCCATAATTTTTTTTTTATTAATATTAATACTATACAATGCACTGGTGTTTAACAAAAACGCATAAATGAAGGAATTTAAAATAATTTATTTGAATAAATTCGTGCTATGAGGAAGCTTATGGGTGTGGTTGCCACATTATACGTTTGTATGTAAATAAGTTTAATAATTTGTCAAAAATGTATTTTCTAAAGATTAGTATTGCATTTATTCCCTGATCTATTTATGTATACAATTTTTGAAATAACACATTTTAAATAAAAATTGTGAGCCTTTTATAAACACTATTGGAGTATCTGCTGTTTTAAATTAAATCATTGCATTTTTGGTCCTTCAAACTGTTTTTTTCACAAATAAAAAGCTTAACTCTATGTTAAACGAACATTTTGCAAAAAAAAAAAAACTTTACTTAGTTACCAACATCGGCCTCTTCCACTTCAACTCTTTTCCTACATTAACAGCTTATCGTCAGAAGCCGCCAAAAAAAAACAAAAAACAGAAGCCAATTGAAGTTTCCCCTTTACTACCTTCAAAACGTGCAAAAAACTTATTAATAAATAAATTAAAAATTTCAATCAGATTTCTATTTAATTCAAAAATATTGTGGCGCAGTTGCATGCAAAGCAAAATTAATTTAAACGAAGAAAATGCAATAACATCAAGGAAAGCTTTGCTCGCTCACTAACAACTCTGCCACTTGTATTTATGGTTACCCCCCATTGCAATCAACTGAATTAATAGTTTTTTTTACAGTTCAATCACTTTCTTCCACTCAGCCACTACTCACTTTCATCTACCATTTTTGCGCTTCACATGTCATTAACTCTCGATTATTGTGCCAGCACACGAACACACAAAGCACAAATATTGCTAACTTTTAGACACTACTCAAGAGCTCCTGAGCTTGTCCTTTCACTACATCAAGCAAAGTAATTTGGCCCACTTGCAAGTTGCCAAGCATGCACACAAATGTTTTAATGGATATTTGGCCATTAGACAATGTCGTGGAACCCATTATTCTACAAGTCCTCTCATGTATGTACGTTTGTATGTGTATTACCCATTCCAACCGGTCGAAATTAATCGCTTTATTGACTACTTGGCTACTTTACTTTGAAAATCTACTTTACTAGTTACGATTATTTTCGAATATAATAAAAATACTGAACCCAGACCATAATCACACACAGCTCAGGACTGAGCTAAGGGTTTTAATAGAAGTCTTCAGTGGGACGAACAATAAAGCATCTCTTGGCAGTGAATGCAATGAAATTCCATATATTAGACGACAAATCAAACTAAAATAAAATCACCTGAAGGCAGTCGCTTGTGACGCATGGATAATTCCGAGACTAATAATTTTGCACAAGTTGAAGCCTAAGCGTATATTCAAGAGAATTGAATAAAACCCAAGCTTTTTATGTTGAAGTTAACCCAGTTAAAAAACAAACTCAGTCTGAGAGTATCTCCTATTATTAACTATGCCTTCTTCAACAAAAAAGTCGATTTCATTTGAGTAGAGAAAGGGACTAATATCCTAACAAAACAAGGCGATATCAAAAAGCACCAAGCTACCACTTAGGAGTGTCAATGCATCATTTCAAATATCAGCATTGCCTGTAAATGATCGTTTCATTACTGGTAGAAAGATTTTACAAGATTTAACAGATAGGGTCCAAGCCTCGCAATACACCTCTCAACCATAGACCACCACAAATAAAAATCTGGAAAGGTAAGGTTAATGGTTACTTCAAATGGTTACTTTCCACGCATGCGTCAAGTCCGTCCTACTATATGGCTGTACAACGTGGAAGGTTGCCGCAATCATCACAAGGCGTCTCCAAACATTCATCAACCGCTGCTTGCGTCGCATAATGCGAATTTTCTGGCCTCGAACTATATCCAACACTGATTTACGAAGAAAGGCTAATCAATCCGATGTGCCGATAGAAATACGCAGAAGAAAATAGCAATGGATCGGCCACACCCTAAGGAGGAGTGACGACAACCTCGCCAAACAGGCGCTGGGATGGAACCCCTTCCAACAGACAGGACGAATGCAGGCAGACCACAAGCCACAAGAGATGCTGTTGACGCCCTATGCTCCAACTAGGAGTTAGAGGAGCTTATATACAAGTATATATGTACATACATTCTAACTCTAGTCTCTGGCAAAAATGGTGATCATTTTACTACTGGAATAACTTGTGAACTAACTGAAAACTGAAGAGTCCACTCAGTCACTTTATAGCTGAAATATCTCTTCAGTTAACAAATAGGCCAAATTCTTCATATCAGTTTTGCTGGACACAATTGCCAATCAAATATCTTGGAAAAGGCTGAAAGATCTCGCCAGCTATACCAATTCATTCAAGACATACCAATTCATTCAATACACTTTTGGTTGAGGCTTAGGTTAGGGTTTGGAGAATTCCTATAAAAATTGCTCAATACAGTTTTTAGCAGAAGAACTGATCGTTCGCAACTGAGTGAATTCGGGAGTTGACTGAAAGATCAAGTTCTTCATTCCATCTTCATTAATATCAACAGCAGTAGAAATCTTTGGAGAGATTATGGTTTGGAGAGCTGATGTAAAGTTGCTCAATGCCGATTTAAAATATCAGTGCAATTTCAGACTGAGGAATCTTTTGCTTTAGTGTTGAATAAATTCACTGATAGGCCAAGGCCTTCATTACAGTTTAAGACTAAGAATAGTGAAAATATTGAGGAAAGACTTGGGAAATTCACATTTTCCTTGATTAGTAGTAAAGTATATCTAAAACAGATTGAAGAAGTAGACAGAAAAGGTATGAGCTGAGCGTTGCTTCCCAATTAGGCTTGTGATCTACATGAGTAAACCCCTAAAGCTTTATGTTCAGGGGCCATTTGATTGATGATTACTGACTACGGCTCCACTTATACCCTATAGAAATGTTTGTTGATAATTAATAGTGGTACCTTGGTGAAGGTCTACGCTTGGAACGGTCGATACATAAGATTGCTTATTGTTGCTTATTGACTTTTGATTTTTGCTTCTGGGATAGCGAAAATATCTTCCTTTCTTCCCCTTTATGGCCCTGGGTATAGTATATTTCTACTGCTTCGGATTCATTATAGGATGCCCCCTGACTTGTCAGCTTATTCGGTTTCACACATTCTTCTATGTTCCCATATCTAGCTAGCCAGATGAGATACATGTCTGTCGTGTGCGCTGAAGCAGTAAGTTCTTCTTTGCATTGTCTGATGATTTTTGAATTGGTTATAGGTGACTTTAAAGTTAAGATGACTGCTTGACCATCTGAAAAAACTACATACTTTCGATAGTTGCTGTAGATACTTTATAATTATCCTGCAAGCCTCGCTTATCCCAAGAACTTCTGCTTGAAAGTTACTATTCCAATTCCCCATGCGAAAAGACTTGGAAGTTTCAGGGTCCTTCAAATATACCACCGGCGCCGACGCCGCAGTCCATCTTCAATCCGTCAGTGTAAAGTACAGTTATATTCTCTTTGATTACTTAATTCAAGTCTCATTCCTTTCGCCTGGGGAACTTTACCTTAAACTCTATTCTAAAGTCGAGGGTAGAGATAATAATATTTGATGAGTTGCTGTAAGCCTTTGGCTGTCTTCTTTTATTCTGAATGCGGTATTCGTTGCTGTTAGTCGGGGTTGTAAGTCTATTGGTAAAAGCTGGAGCATGGCATTAAGTACCTCTTAAAAGCACTGAGTTACATTCCTTTTTCGGGAGGGAGTTCTGAGTTACCGAATCACTGATGGGAGCCAACTCAACAACTCAACTCTGAGTTGAATTATGCACTACCGTATCCAAATTTCTCTGTGTCAGAGCAGTTTCTTGCCGAATGTTATTTCTATCGAATGTTAAATTTCAGTTATTCAGGTTTTTAGGAGCGTTTTTTGTTTTGTTTTATTTATTTATTTTGGTAGTGAGGAAAGAAATTGTAGAACACCTTGCGTGAGCCTACCTATGAGTGTATGAGCTCAAATAACATCTCGTCTATTAATAAGCAATAAATCAACTATGTGTGGATCACTGCATAATTGTAACCAACTGACGCATATCGCAACAGATTAATACTGGCTCCTGAGACTAGAAAACTACTAGTTACCTTAAATCTAGTCTGATATCGGTAGTTCAGTAAGCATTAAAGCAAACTTAAAACTTATTATATTCCTAAGACGGCTTCAAGCGCGAGGTAAATTTTATAGTCCGTCGATCACTATTCTCGCAAAGAATTTTTTAAAAATTGTAACTCTTTGGTCTAAAAAGGTATGAGCAGTTTACCAAGGTATCAAATGAGTCATTTAGTTTGCTCCTTTCATGCTCAATCGGCCGATCTTGCTGATTATTTGCTGCTCTTGAACACTTTTTTCCCAGTGCAGTTAAAAGTTGGTGTACTGACTTCGAAGCTATTAACTTCAAACATAGTACTCGTACAGTGATTAGTATTGCCCAAAATTGTGCAGCAAATGAGAAAAGCTAGCAGCAAACTCAGCAAAAACACAAACAAAAAAAAAAAAACAAATGCCTGGCAAATAGCTTGCCACCTATGAGAGAGGAGAGTACTGCATGAAGCAATACGAATAGCCTAAAAGCGGCCAACACAGGATTACAGTAATGAAGCAGGAAAAGAGCCAAATATAGCGGGACGAGACAAAAGAGTGATAAACGAAAAAAAAAAAAACATAAAAGAGGTTGAGCTAAAAACCCAAAAAGGCTGTAAAAAGTAGAAGCTGGTAGATCCAACAACTTGCAGCCAGACAAAGTGCGGCAAGCAAAACCAGTCAGCCACATAGCAACTAACAGATAAATGGTGAAAACTAAGGCCAAAAAAATATATATACAGACACACATAGCGGCTGCAGTGAGTCAGAGCAGCATACGAACATACTCAGTGTTGGTAATAAAGCGGACTTGTAGGTGATTTTTATTTTTTGTTGCACAGCAGCTGAGCCGCCACAGTTGATTTGGCCAACTTAACGCAGCCAAGAAATGAAGACTGTACAATCGCAGTGCATGGGTACACACATTTGAAGCTCGCATGCGAATGACCTTTAGACACACATACAAACGAAAAAACTTTCTGAACAAGGCATTTCTTTGAAACGATCGGTGACTCGGTGAAGATTGGAAGACTGCCCAGCGCTGCATGGGAGCGAGGCTACGTTGTTGCTTTATGTAGATAATCCGCTGTTCTTCGTCTTCCCCTCACCACACACTCGCTTTGTATGTTTGTATGAGTACAACGTTTATGTACCGTTTGGCATTTATATGGATTAACACTTTTCGCTGTCGCCTGGGCTGGTTGATGCTGGTGGCACACAAGGTAAACATCATTAATTTTACTTGAGGGCGGTCGGCTGCATACGCAATGCAGGTACCCGTAAGCGCGCGAGCTGTGACTCAAGGCTGAACGGGGCAGGCAAAGCGAAATCTGCGGATTCTACGAATATGTAAATGTGCGACATGAGTAATGCAATGCAACAACTGAGTGGTGAGCTTTTCTTCTGCTTCATACTTTTACGCTCAGCAGAAGTGAGGCATGCAAAGCACGCCGTTGAAAGATGAATGGAAAGAAAGGGGGGAAATATGCAAATGGATAAAGCAAATTAATAAAATCAGACCTTTGCAGCAGCGCAAAATTATACAAGCACTGGAAAATCACGAAGTTCTTTTCATACGTAAAGGCCCTCTTTAATGCCATTTTTTAATATTTTTTACCTTTCGAATATGGAAAGGAAAAGCACTGAGTTCGAAAGCGAATTCGTTTTCCGTCCTCTTAATACGTTCTGTGCTTTTAATCAAGCAATGTTTTTAAGTGCACAGTTATTAAAAGCTTAGCAAAGCTCAACATGCAAACTCGTCATTATTGAATTCTATTTTGAGCTTCTTCATGCCTTAAATTCAAGAGGTTGCGAAGGACCTATTTGAATTATCTTTTGCTGTTAACCAATGTCAATGAAAATTTTATTAATCTTCACTTGTTTACTACTCAAGTTTTGCTTAAGCCTGCGGTAGAGAAATTCTACATGGAAAGTTTTAAACCGCACTTCATGTATTCAGTATCCTCTAAATTGTTAATTAAATTTTATACAAAAAGATCTGATATCTGAGAAGAATTTCTAGAAACTGTTAAAAATAAAACCTCGAAAAGGCTTTACGCAACAGAGTTTCCGAATTATGGAGCTTTCGTGCGAAGTGGCGTATTTTTTCAGCTTAATAAGCTTTTAGACTTTTAATTGAAGTGCTGAGAAGAACTCTTGAAGTAAAGAACTTTCTCAAAGCTTTTTGAACATAAACAATAATTAAATATAATATTTTTCAGAAAAGCTCTCTTTGTGGGCTAGCCTTAAAAAATGTGTTTCACTATTAGTTCGGCAATGCTCGTACTTTCATTCGTGAAGCTTTACAGAAAGCTCTACCCTGCTAAGTTTGCCGTGTGTATTGAACACGCATAATTTTTTTTACCGCTTAAAGTACAAATCGAAAATAATGGCAAAAGTGTGTAAAAGTGTGTAAAAGTTAAACAAAAGCTTTAATAATATTCGAAAACTCAGCGAAAGTTATTGGAAGCTTTGCACAAAATCTATGAGTGTAACATCTGTAAAGAAAATTTAGTTATTCTAATATTTTTTGCCTTAAAATTTTTGGTTCCTTCCGTTTGGAAAAGGCAATTAAACGAATGAATGCGTAACATTAAATTTTCGCAAAAGCTCTAACGGTAAAAGCTTAAATGGCTCAAGACTCGTATTGTGTTCAAGTTTTTTTCGGCAGACCATTTTGAACAAATTCGAATAATATATAAAACGAAGCTATTAAAAAGATCTACGTACGAAATTGAAAATTGAAGCTCTAAAGAGATCAAAAGCTTTTTGATGTCTTACGGCGAGTAATCCTAAAAGCTTATGAAACCGCTTTGGAACGGATTCTGTGCTTTGAAACGATTGTTTGATTTACCTAAACAGGTTTAAATTAAGGTAGAAAACCCTAAGTGTAAAAACCCAAAAAAAACCTGGAAAGCTCCATAGTATTTATGCCAAATATTGCCAGAAAGATGAGACAAATCTATGAAATGGTTTGAGGCTTTACGTGCAAGAGCTTAACAATGAATGCCCAAAATGATTCAACACCTAATTGAATTTCCGCGGAAAGCAGTTCCCGAAGAACTCGAAAAGCCTTTGAAACGGATTTAAAGCTTTGAATACCTTAAAAAGCTTCAGCATTAGGTTCAAAGCTCTGAATATAAATTCTTTAAAAGTCTTAAAAGTTTAAGGTGAACAAACTTAACAAAGGTTAGGAAATTATCCGAAACTGATTTCTAAAAAACTTTACGTACAAACTGTAAAAATTAAAACACAGAATGTCTCAAAATCTCTTCGACGTCTCATGGCAAGCAATGTCAAAAGTATTTGAAAAACCTTTTTATTTCAAAAGCTCAAATTTAGGCACATGAAACATGAAAGCTTAAAATTAGTCAACAATCTTTTGATGTCTCATGGCAAGCAATTCGGAAAACCTTGGCACGGATTCCAAGCTTTGGATATATTAAGAAGCTTTAAAAGCTTAAAAGCTATTAAAAACTACAGCAATCACTCCCAAATAGATTTTCAAAACTTATTACAAGAGATTTTAAGCTTCTGATAGATTAAAGAGCTTTAAAAGCATCTTCGTATTAAAAATTCCTACGGCAATAAGCTCAAAAGTGTTTATGAAATTTATTTCAACCTGTTTGGGAATATTCAAAACACTTGTGAAGTGGGTTATAAGCTTTTGATAGTTCAAAAAGCTTTAAAAGCTTCGAGGTATTACAATTTCTTATGGCAATTATCTGATAAGGGCTTATGAAATTTATTTCAGAAGGACTCAAAAAACTTGTGAAGCAAATTACAACCTTTTGATAGATTAAAGAGCTTTCAAAGCTTATTAGTATTAAAAATTCCTACCGGATTCAAACTCAAATAGATTGGAGAAATTTATTTCTAGAGATTTCAAGCTTTTGAAAGATTTCAGAGCTTTAAAAGCTTCTTAGTATTAAAAATTCGTGTAGCAAATCAAGCGCACATGCATTTGATAAGTTTATAAAATGGGTTGAAATCCCTCAGAAAGCTTCACGCTGTAGTTTTACGTAGTTCTTAAAGCCAAATGGCGCCTATTCTCAAACAGATTCAAAGCTTTTCAAAATTCAACATACAAGCCTGCCTTGAACTTTTTTATTCCTGTCCTGTAAACTCCAATCATCCATAAATTCATTTCAAAAATTGTGGTAGAAAGTTGAAGAAAAAGCTGCCTTAGTACAAGAAACCGTTTTTCAACATTTGAAGCTGAATCTGTGTTGAATATACAGAAAATTGAGGGAGTGCAGAGAATGATAGAGACACGCACGAGAACAACTTTTAAATAGAAAATAAATAAAAAAACTCAAACAAAGCTAGGCGCTGGCTGAGTGAAGAAAAATATCATATTTTTTCGCTATTGAGTAATAACAATGTTTTCACCAGTGCATTCCTTTCTGCCTTTTCTTTTTTTGTTTTTTTTTTTTCTCTATATTTCCTTCTGACTTCCCCAACCAGTGAGGTTTCCTCTTTGTTGGACATTTTTGTTGACAGTTTTATTGAACAGCACAGAAAACACATTTATTGCTGTTAAATATTTTTCATACACGTTTTTTACTCCTTTTCGCTTCCCGCCATATCAGCAAATTCCAACATAACAATAAATAATTTGTACCTGTTTTTTGAAAAAATACAAAAATAAGCCGCTTAAGAAAAAAAAAATAACAAGTTCAATTTCGCATATCTTCAACCTTTTGAGTTCACTGGAAAAGTGTATTTATAGAAAAGAAAAAATATATTTCCATACCACAGCGATTGTTGAAAATATTGTTATGAGTGCTGTGGTCATCCTCATGAATCCTTTGAACATTTATTATTGCATTCGCAATTTGCTTGCACTCGTACTTGCTCTTATTCATTCTCTGCCCCCTTATTAGGAAACCATTGTTCAAGCAATCAATTTAAGATTTTCATTTTTTTTTGCTTTCAATAAATTTCGCGATGAAATTATGCATGAAAACTTGATAAAAGTAAGACTAAACATATAAACTGCTAGAAAAAGCGGAATGGGCGAAAGGTTGAAGGCGAAATTGCTTAGAAGGGATTTGTGTTCTTTTATAGAACAATAGAAAAAAATAAACTCGAGGCGCTGTGGAAAAATTAAAAAAAAATGCAGATAAAAATATTTAAAATTTAATAGGAATCAAAGACGAGAATTGGTTAAATTTAAAATGAATTGAAAGTAAATTAAATATTGAAAAGATGACGAGTGTATAAACTTACATACATACATACATATGTATGTATGCGGGTAAATATTCGAAATATGGGATGGGAATGCATGTTTCACTCTTAAGGTTATGTGGATTTTCCACTTTCGGTAAATACACAACGTGCGCATATAAATGAGCGAGCTTTTTGTTGATTACTTCTTGTAATAGATTAGAAAAATTGTAGAAGGCAAAATTTTGTAAAATGTGAAAGCGTATTTGCAAAATAAATACATAGCCACGCATTTTTACTTTGCGGAAAATTTAAATGGGATTACTTGATTTTTTTTTAAATACATAAAAACACTAAAAGTCTATGCATTAAATGGTGGCATTTTTACACCAATTATCAAGCAAATAAATGCATGTCAAAATTTCAATAAAAGTGTGAAGCCTATAACGGGAAAGCTTTTAGATTAGATTAGATTTTCGACCTCATGGCCTTTTGTACTGTTAAAAGAATTACGTGGTATCAAATCTCTTGGCAAATTAAAGGCAGTGCGGATTTTTTCAAGCCGTTAATAAATAAAGAAGTAGTGACTATTTGCTTCATTATTGTGCATCTATCAAAAGCTCTTAAAGCTTTCACCTTGCTTCGGGAAACATTTTCTAAATAAAAGAGCTTTTCAAGTTTTTTTGCTTTAATTTTACTTCTTTTAGTGTTTTCTGTTATTTTAAAATTGTTAACGAAGCTTTGTGAAACTTTTTCAGATACTTTACAGAAAAGTTTTCATACCTGCGACTTTACTTTCAGTTTTTTTTATTATTATTTTCTTCCTACAGCTTTCAAGAAAAGGTCTTTCAAAATTTTTTGGAAGCTTTCATTTTACTTCGTTTAGTGTTTGCTGTTATTTTGCTATAGTCAACAAAGCTTTCTAAGAAGCTGAAGAGCCTTACTTTACTTTGGAAAACTTTTTTATATTATATTGCAGAAAAGCTTTGAATGCTTCCATTTCACTTTAAGTATTTATTTTTTCCTTCCTAAAGCTTTCAAAACGAGCTTTCGAAATTTTTTCAAGCTTGCATTTTGCTTCTTTTAGTGTTTACTGTTATTTTGTTATTGTTAACGAAGCTTTCTAAAAAGCTTTTAAAGTTTTCACTTGCCTTTGTGAAACTTTTTCTGATACTTTACAGAAAAGTTTTCAAACCTTCGACTTTACTTTCAGTATTTATTATTATTTCCTTCCTACAGCTTTCAAGAAAAGAACTCTGAAAAATATTTTGAAGCTTGCTTCGGGAAAAATTTTCTAAATAAGAAGGCTTTCGAAAATTTTTGTTTGCTTTCATTTCACTTCTTTTAGTGTTTACTGTTACTTTTATATTATTAACGCAGCTTTCTAAAAAGCTTTTATAGGATTCACATTACTTTAGAAAACTTTTTCTATTACTTTGCCGAACAATTTTCAAACCTGCACTTTGTCTTTCAGTATCTATTAAGTTTTCCTTCGAAAAGTTTTCAAAACAAGAGCTTTCGCACATTTTTTGAAGCTTTAAATTTATTTCTAGTAATGTTGATTGCTATTTTTTATTGTAAACGAAGTTTTCTAAAAAGCTTTTAAAATATTCGCTGTACTTTGCGAAACTTTTTTATATTATTTCCAGAAAAGCTTTGAATGCTTCCATTTCACTTTCAGCTTTCAAAACGAGCTTTCGAAATTTTTTGAAACTTTAATTTTACTTTAAGCAATCTTTGCTGTTATCGATAATATTAATGATGCTTTCTGAAAATATTTCAAAGCTTTCATTTCGCTTTGAGGAACCTTTGAAGTAGTAAAATAACTTCAGCATACTACTTTCTAGAAAAGTTTTCCGAGTTTTCAGCTAACTTTAAGCAGCATTCTGTACTTTTTTGAGAAGGCGTAATTTTGTAAAAGTTTCAAAGCTTTACTATTCGGTTTTTGCTACTAACTTCTTACTATCTCACAAAAACTTTTGTGAACTTTTCACATTACTAGAAGTATTTGGCTAAAAGCTTTAAAAAGCTCTTTGTAGAAAAGGTTCCAGCACGAGTTCAAAGGCTTCATGCTTCATGATTGTGAAATTAAGAAATTGTTTCTCCTGTGCCTGAACTCGTCTTAAGCCTTCTTTGAAACCTTTTTTTGCAACCAAACTGAAATCTTTGAAGGGTTCTTTGTAAAAAATCTTGTACAAGGCTGAAATAAATGACATCTTTCTTCTGTATCTGGGCCTTGTCTATAACAAAAAACTTTAAAGATATAGATCTTGTTTAAGACTCAATGTTTTAAAAGCTCTGTGCAAAAAAGCTCCCAGCACGAGTTCCAATGCTTGTTTTAATGAAATTCTTCTTCTGTATATAGATCTTACATGCTATTTTTATTGTTAACAATGATTTATAAAAAGCTTTCAAAGTATTCACATACCTTTGAGGAAACTTTATCTATTACTTTGCAGGAAAAATTTCAAACCTTCCACTTTACTTTAAGAATTTATTATTATTTCTCTTCTACAGCTTTCAAGAGTATAACTTTCGAAATTTTGTCGAAGCTTTCATTTTAATTCTTTTAACATTTACTGTTATTTTGTTATAGTCAACAAAGCTGTCAAAAGCTCTGCGTAAAAAGCTCTCTACGCGAGCTTATTTATTAATGATAAATTTTTTCTGTATATAGATCTTGTTCAAGACTAAAAACTTTCAAAAGCTCTGTGTAGTAAAACTTCCAGCGCAAGCTAAAAGGCAGATTTCATAATTGTGACGCTAATAAACTTTGAACAGCTCTGTTTAAAAAGCTCCCAGCGCAAGCTTTAAGGCTTGTTATTTGACTGTGAATTTAATAAACCTTTTCTTTTCAGTATAGATCTTGTCGACAACTAAAAGTCTTAAAAAGCTCTATGTAGCGCGTTCCAGGGCCTGTTATATGGTTAGAATAAAAATCAATTTCCTATCTTTTGTCTTAACCGGTTAGAGCTCCTATTCAAGAGTAACAGCTTTAGAAAGCTGTAGGTAAAAAAGCTCATAAGAACTGTGTTCTGTTTTGTTTTTCTAGTTTTCTGTGTTTAAATTTAAATTGTTCCTCCACGAAAGATAAAGCACAAACAATTTTCTCAGCTAAATATACAATTTGCAAATGTCTAATATAATGAGGCAGTTGACGGCCCCCCTTGCAGGTTAATTGAAAAAGTAATCTTCCGTGCTCTGCTGCCGCTATGCAGTAATTGCTTAATTATCAACAAAATGTTTTACAGTAAATGCTGCATAATGGGTATGAAGAAAAACAAAGCTAGCAAAAGAAAGCACTTGTTTTCTAAAGCTTTACAAAATTAAAAAAAAATCAAATAAAGTAATACAAAGAAAAATAAACTACGCTACACTTTATTCGAGGAACTAAGAAAGTTGCAATTGTTTCCGCTGAATGTTGGCAGCACTTGGCCAAATGTATATGTATTCGTAAGCATTCGTTTGTACGAGTATACTTATTTCATTACTCAATGTCTTTCACTTAAATCATATCCAACTAGTTTACGAATATATTTGCGCGCTTTACGCGAACGATATCAACTGTCGACTAATTGGACTAGAATGGACGCTGCCAAGCAAAAGCTGGCGAAAGACTCTACGCCGCCTGGCTGCGTTTTGCTATGACGAGCAGAAAGATACTCGTTTATAAACTTAACTAAGAGGAAGGATGTACAGCTAAGAAAACGGGATGTTGAACAGCTTGAAGTCTGGCTAAACTCAACGACTTCCCTACACCACTGAGTCCAAGCAGTACCTATCCTCCTCATGCACGCATCAAGAAAATGCTGCTGCTGCGTAAATTTTCACGCTCTAATAAATTTACATAACACTAACACACAGCGAGCGCAGGACAACACAGCACAACAAGCGACGAGCGACGAGCGTTGACGGCAACGCCTTCAAGTATGCTAAAGAAAATTTGTTAAATTAACTACTACCACTACTACTGCGACCGACTATTTTATTCAGTTGTTTGTTTGGCTAACGAGTACACTTGCATTTAGAATGAGCGATAGGCGATTGCGAGTTAGCAAAGAAAAGATATGCTGTTGTTGTTATAGCTATGCCGACTTGCAGGCAGATATGGAAGGGTATATATGGCATATATATGAATGTGTGGAATTGTGCGCTTGTGAATTTGCTTGGCCAATGGCTTTCGAAGCAGCACTAATATTTAGTAGTAACTGCAGTATTTGTTGTTGCAATGCATAGAGACGCTCGGTAGCGGAACAAATTCCATGCTAACAAAAGCAGAAAGCGCCTAGCATACTAAGAAAACGTAACTTAGCTAGGTAAGCAGTTGAAATGGTAGTTGAAAAAAAAATTGCACAAAAGAAAAAATCACCAACACAAACAAACAAGTGAATTGCTTGTAAAAAGAAATCGCATATTTCGTTCTTAGCGTTTTTTTCCTTTCAATTGCGTGCCTTTATTTTTGTCTGTCGGCCAAAAGGATGCTATGGAGTTGCAATGGGAAGGGGATGCATCACGTTAACTTTTTTTTTTTGCATTTTTAGAACTTTTATTTTTTTTACTGAATTTTTTCCCCCAGATAAGATTTGCAAGCGAGCTCTTGAGTGGCTCACTGCGTTTACAAGTAGTAGTCGGTATTTGTTTCATTGACAACGTCTATGGGCGCCAGCAGCTATGGCGCTTGAGATCTGCATTGCGATTTTGCGTTGGTGAAAATTTGAAATTCAAATGGTTGAGCTGGTTAGGCGGACAGCTAGACAGGCAAGCGGGATGTGGCAAGAAGCAATACAAGCAATTTTTTACGGAATTTTTTTGTATTGCGCTTACTGGGTTTTTTGCTGAAAAGCAGAAGAATCGACGAAAAGCAATCGAATGGAAATTAACAAGCATTTTTAACGCTTTAAGTGGTTGGTTTTGTTTGAAGAAATGTATAAATTAAATTGTTGGCCGTGCCGCAAAAAAAAAAATAAACTAAATAATAATAATAAATGCATTTAATCAATTTAGCGCGAAAAGATGGATGTTTGCCAATACTTTTTTCTTGAAGTTCATTTTAATTTGTATAACTGAATTTGAATATATTTAGAATACTCAAGCAGTTCGGAGCTTTTGAGGGCTCTGAAACGAAAGTTTTTTTTTAACAGAATAATAATTTCTTAGTGTTTGCTCATATAATGAGCGATAGAACACTAGGAACGAGAAACACCAAGCGAGTACGGAAAATAGGTGGTTGAAAAAGGGATACACTTTTTGAAGGCAAAAGGTGAAATGATAAATTGGGGAGGTTTTCGCAATCTTCGTTCAAGGACAATTGGGCTCAGAGTGCAGAGTTGGATCGTTAGACAGCTCTAAGCACATAGAAAAAAAATTGTATCGAAGCTTGTAAATGCCTACAAAACCTTTGCAATTTCACACCCATAACAAGGCAACCTTATGGTGTGTACCGGGCATGAAAGATGTGAAGGAAACCGAAAGGCTCACGATCTCACAGTACGCCGATCTCACACCACTGCAGAACTAATCAAAAATTTGCAAGGAAACTCAGTTTACTACTTACTAGGGCAAGTCCAGGATGGGAAAAAGCCAAAGAAATTCACGGTACCAGCTCGGAGAGTCTTTTTAAATGCAAAAATTTGCTTATGTATTATTAATAAATCTGCCTACTGTATTTAACTCATTGATACGAGGAAGGTTTGAATTCAAGGGTATTGTCGTTGTGATCTATTGATATTTGAGTCAGTTCAGCGTGGCTTCAGATTTAAAAAAATAAAAGAATGTTGAGCAGACTCCTAAAAAAATTTACTATTCTAGTGTTTTTTTATTGATTTTCGTTCTTTGGAGATTTAAAAATAAAGTCATAATTCGAGCTGGATTTTGTTTTTGATTTTGTTGATTAGTGTAATAGAATTTATCTGATTATATATATAAAGGGTGGTTGAATTTCAAGGGCCGATGTTGAATGTGAAGTGACTGACCACAAAGAGTGACTGTTTGGTGCGGTTTATGGGCCGGCGGCATCATTGGGCCGTATTTTTTCCAGGCCGTTGCTGTGAATAGTGTTCGCTATCGTGAGATGATAACGAACTTTTTATGACCCGAAATCGAAGATATGGATGTGGACGATATGTGGTTTCAACAGGACGGTGTCACTTGTCACACAGCTAACGACGCAATGGTTCTTTTGCCTGAAAAATTTGATGACCGAATAATCTCACGTCGTGGCGATGTCAATTGGCCGCCAAGATCATGTTCAATTCAACAGCTAAAGGATGAGATAATTCGGCACATTAACGGCATAGAACCTCAATTATGCCTCAGTGTCATCGAAAACTTGGACCATCGGATGGAGGTGTGCCGCCGAGGCCGCGGCGGCCATTTGGCCAATCGTTTGTTTCATACGTAATTGAGCCATATCATTACTATCATAATAGAAAAAATGACAATAATTTCCTAAAAAAATTTTATTTTATTCAAAATCAACACCGGCCTTTGAGACTTAACCACCCTTTATATATTTGATATATGTATATCTATTACTCCTAAATAATAGTAGAACTCGTTTTAGCTGTCGCCGGTTTAGATGGAGTCCTTTTATTTGTTGCCTAGTGTATTACTGTTCTCATCCGAGGCTTTGATTTCGTTTCCATTGGGAGGGATGTTTACGTGGGGGGATCCAAACCGAGCGCACAACCAGTTATCCTTGATTACTTCGTCTTCTCACATTAGCTCGCTGTCAAACGGATGTTCGGAAGCTATCCAGAGGATACTGGGGCGATCTCGGAAGTTGTGAGTCAACATTTTGGACCATACGGACCATATGCAAAAAATCCACAATCGATCCGATATTAACATTACACCAAGTCTTGGAAAATACCCATGAAAAGAGAACCGACATCCACATCCACCCACTTATCGTCGACTTCAAAGCTGCATTTGACACTACGAAAAGAAGTTACGTATATGCCGCGATGTCTGAATTTGGTATCCTCGCAAAACTAATACGGCTAGGCAAAATGACGTCGCTGAATACCAGTAGCGCCGTCAAAATCGAGAATGACCTCTTCGATCCGTATACCAAACGAGGTTTCACACAAGGTGACGCTATCGTGTGACTTCTTTAACCTGATGTTGGAAAAGATCAGAGCGAGTCGCAGAACTTAATCGCTCAGGCACAATTCTTTATAAGAGCGTACAATTGTGGGCATATACCGATGATATTGACATCATCCTCCTTAACAACCGCAGTTCTGCCTTTTCAGAACTTGATAAAGTAGCAAAGCGAATGTGTCTGGTGATGAACGAGGACAATCCGAGGTACCTTCTGTGATTAAACAAACAGTCGGTGCTGTCGCGTATCGGCGCCCACGTCGCTGTTGAGAGCTATGTTTTCAAGGTTGCATGAGTTCACTTATTTCGGAACCAGCATTAACACTGATAATAATGTCAGCCTAGAAATCCAACGGAGAATCTCTCTTGCCAAAAAATGCTAAGCAACTGAGTTCTCTTGACGAACGAAGGTTACTCTCTATAAGACTCCCATCATGCCCATCCTATCATATGGCGCAGAAGCATGCACAATGATAATATCCGATGAACCGACGCTTGGAGTGTCTAAGCGAAAGATACTGCAGAAGAATTTTGGACCTTTGCACCTTGGTGACGGCGAATATCGCAGACGATGGAACGATGAGCTATATGAGCTTTACGACGACATATTTAGACATAGCGCAGCGAATAAAGATCCAGTGGCTTCGTTGGCTGGGTCATGTCGTCCAAATGGATACAAACGTCCTGGCTCAGAAAGTATTCGATGCGGTACCAGCTGGTGGTAGCAGAGGAAGAAGAAGGCCACCTCTGCGTTGGAAAGATCAGGTGGAGAAGGACTTGGCTTCACTTGGTGTGTCCAACTTGAGCCGGTTAGCCCGAGAAGGAAACGACTTGCGCGCTTTGTTAAACTCGACCAAAATCGTTTAGCGGATATCGCGCCAATTAAGAAGGAAGAGAAGACATAGCGCAGCGAATAAAGAGTAAGCGGCTTTGTTCGTTTGGTAATGTCATCTGAATTGATATAACCTTTCCGGCTCCGAATATCGGCTCAAGATCCCTACAAAGCTTGCAACATATTTGCACCAGCCCCAATCACTTCTAAGGCACAGGAAATGCAGAAGAAAAAGCAGCACAAGTATTTCGAAAAGGTATGTGAGAATTCATCAGATTTAATGAAAAAATATTAGTAAGCGTTGCTAAAATCTCGACTAATTTCTAGCTATAAATGGACGAGCCTTGATGCCTGCAATGTGGAGGGTTTGCACTGGCGATTGCTGGGCGAATGAGGAGAATAAAACCCAATTATGTTTAGTATTTGAAAAAAAAAAATAGAAAAAAGCGTATTATTTTTAAAATTGTTTTCCACGTTTTTTTTGCTGTTTACATCTCAGTGAAAGGAACATAAAAGCAAATAAAAGCAATGCAGGAAGAACTAACGAAGTTTCAGCCAAAACAGACCCGCTCATTTAGAGTGCCACAAAGGAAAAAACAAGTCGTCTGTTTGCCAAGTTCATAATTATAAACAAATTTGAAATTTGCTTTTGCGCCAATGCCATTAATTAATTTCTGTTTCCATGTAAAATCACTGATTCATTATCTTCATTTCCTGCATAACGTGCTGTTCGCTAACTAATGCAGCACATTGCCATGCGCCAAGCAGACTGACCGTTCATTGGAATTCATATTGTGTAAGACGAGCCTTCATCAAATGCATACAAAATGCAGGAAAAAAGGATGAGGAAAAATACAAAAACAACAGAAATGCACAATTATAATGAAATGCACAGAAGCAGGAAAAGGAACAGTAATATAAGAATACGAAAGAAAAGGTATCGTCTGCAAAATGTGAGTATTGATTCATGCGCCTACAAATATGCATATCAGTGAAGGCATTCATGGCAGTGAAGGGATAGTTTATTTTTTCATGCATCGTTGAGCTTATATGTGCATGTATAAGTGTACTAGGGATGTCAATAAATATATATACCTGATATTTCAATAACGGGATACCGAGATCTCGGCGTTTTTTGAATTCCGAAGATCCTGCGATCAGTCGATGCAAATCCCGGTTCCGGGTTTGTTCAGTGTAATTTTATTTACATCAAATGAAATTTGTCGAACTCTCATTTTATATAATTAGTAAAATATTCATCAAAAATGTCTCTTTGAGGAAAGCAAGTCTTTATTTGCAACATTGATTGAGCTCTAAGTATTTGCTACAACTTTTTTCTATAAAATAGCTGAGTTTGTATTTGGTGGATTACTCTGATTTTTGTATAATTAGCGCTTACATCCTTTATTGGGTGTTTGGCCGAGCTCCTCCTCCAGGTTGTGGTGTGCATCTTCTTGTTTTTCCACAAATAAACCGACTTGCAGTCTAAACCTCATACAGCTACCAGTTAAGCAAACTGCATTCGATTTCGTTTAGTTTTTTATCTCACCGAGCGGATCCAGCACAGCTGTCCAACCGAAAGACTGGACGTGAGCTAAGCAGCCTTACGTGGCCGGAGTGGAAGAACTCTATGAACGGATGATGGACACATCAATTGATTTCAAATATCTCCAAATGGTTGAACCGAAAACATGAACAGATAGACTTGTACCTGATCCGAGTACTTAGTGGGCATGGATGCTTTAAATCTTATCTGCATAGATTTAGTAATAAGGATGACCCGTACTGCACTTTCTGTGACGATTTAGTTGAAGATGCAGAGCATGTTTTTGTTTTTTTTTTTGCCTACCCTCGCTTTGAGTTCGAAAGGGAAGAATTCAGTATTAGGGTTGGGAAGCCAAAAATAGTTGGTAACCAAGTGGATATTATGGTTGACTCAGAAGAACATCGGCGCGCTGTCAGTAATATGGCAAAAAAAGTAATTACCAAACTGCGTCGCGCTGAACAACAGCGAGGATCTTCTTGAAGAGGCAATAGGGCGCTCCCGCTCACGTAAAGTAATACTTAACGGTTGCCTCACGGGAGGGAAACGGAGCTGGGGAGAGTTTTCAGTGGGTGAGTCGAAAAATAAGTCTCACACTGCTCGGCTGTCAATGCTTTTGGCCAGCGCCATACAAAAAAAAAAAACCAAAAACAAAACAAAAACAGTCTTAACCTCCTCCGAATGACAGATGGTTTTTTATGAGCTGCTTTTTAGTGGCAAAAATACTCTGATTTTGAAATACAAAAAAATTGTAGTGATGACCGATTAATGAGCGATGAATTAAGGATATGTGGCATAGAGCTTTCATTAGCAGCTGGTAAACTTCAGGTTTAATCGAAAGTCGTCTGATGTAATAGTTAAGATAGGAACTCCTACAGATCAATTTCTATGAACACTCGAGGCAACACGAGTTGAAGCAGAACGGTGTTGGAAATCTGTTGGCTTTGTAAGCTCTAAATTCTGGTCACACTTGAGGCATAACACATTGAAAATGCTTTAACAACTAACTAAGTTGACAGCCCTAATGCGTACCTACAAATTTACATTCACTGCTGCCTTGTACGCTTGCATCTCCCTGAGTGGCATTTTAAAGAAAAAAATTGATATGCAACAGTTAATCTGGGTATGTATGTGTGGATCTATCTATCTACATATGTCTGCTTATATGTATGTATATGTGAATGTATGTATAATTGTATGTAGGTATGTACAAGTATTTTTTATCGATAACTGCCAAAGTTAAGTAAAACTTTGTTGACGCGAGGTATTTAAGCTTGGCGCGACAAGTCAGTGCACACTGGCAAACAAATGTCAATACACTCAGGTAAGTATATTACTTACACACACACATACACATACACATATACAATAAACACAATATGTGTGGATAAATAATTATACAACAAGCCCAGCGGCAGCCTGATGCACGTAACTAATTACTAATTGGATTATGTCCATGTCCCTCGATGGTAACAAGCGAGCCAATTCTTTTCCTTATTCCTTTTTTGTTTTGTTTTTTTCCTCTACAGTATTTTTATTCCCCACTAAAGGCCTGTCACATACTTGGTTGTTTCTTTTGTTTGATTGCATTGCGTTGCTCCGTTGGCACATGTCATTTACTTGGCGCTTCACTGCCGCGGAGACAGTCACTCTCGTCAGTGCATCATTCGTATGCCTCTCTGGCATATTACCCCACACATTTACAGCTAATCTTTTCTATTCTTTCAACTGCTCCTGTTGATTTGTTGATTGGTTCAAAAGGCTTGTAAGGTCAATGCTATCTAACACTGGCCGCCTTCAGCTCAGTTGCGCTGGCTGCGGTTTAGGGTCTGAGCTGAGTGTGCCAGTGGCGATTATCACAATAAATGCACTTTTAGTCTAGTGGAAGGGTACATCTTTGATCAGGCACTCTTACCATTCCATAGAAAAATGTATGTTAAATATTTATTAATTCATTTTTAATTAATGATGGAGTTCTAGGAACAGAGTTTGGTAAATAAAGATCTAGTATTGAGTCGTATACGATTTAGCTTTAAATTATGGCACCTAAGTAGTATTCAGAATGCTGAAATTTGACATCGTTCCTATGTAATCAACAACGTCTTTCTTTACCAGTATTTCTGTGCACTTTCAATAAAGCAGCTTAAGTCGACTTAGCACATTTTTCTGTTCTACTCTAAATTGTTTGTTTTTTTCGAAATATTTAATTCATTAATCATTTATAGCCATAGCTTAAGTAACCATCTTAATAATAATTGAATAAAAGCCTACATTTTTTATGATAAATCAGAATTTATGATCTCAAAGCAATTTTTAGTTTTTCAAAAACCTAAAGAACATAAAGCCAATCGTGTCGGGCTTGAGAAGCTTGGTAAGAAGAGCCACAAATATTTTGGTTTGCTTTTACATAATAGAAAAAGTACTTGACGCCCAGGCTGTGATATTAGCTTAGTTCGAAGGGATTCTATTGTATAATTCTCAGTAACGTTAAAGTCAGCTTAGCCGTTAAAGATTGGCGAAGCGCAGCATTTGGCACTCCAAACAAGAGGATTTGATAGGTCCAAGCTACAGAGAAAGTTTGTCACTATTTATCTTCTACCGAATTTCGTATTAGCCAAAAAGGCTCTCCAACCTCATTACACCACAACTGATTTCACTACCGAAATGATTCGGCTTTCACCGATCACGGGCTATTATGGGCTAGCGATCTAGCCCTGTTTAGAAAAGCATAACACTAACCAGCTCTTCATTTGTTCCACTAAACCAACTCATTTAACATTCTCTTCTCTCAGCTGTGATCCTTTCGAAAACGCTCGAAGTTGTTAGATATTCTCTTCTCTCAGGTGTGACACCTTCAAAATGGAAACCTTGTGACACCTTGTTTGAAAAATGGATTCGAAAACAGAATTGGCCAAGAATTCGTTAAGGGGAACCTAATAGCACTGCAAAGGGGGAATTAGAAGCCGTTAGCAGTAAAGAGACGTTAGGAAATTAATTTCAGTCGTTTTCAAAGGATACATAATTTTAGCGGACTTAACAGATGATTAGCAAAAGTGGAAGTAGAAGCTGTTAGTAGGCAAGAGCCATCATGGAATCGAGTTCAGTTATTTTCGAAGAATGCTTATGGCTCAGACTAGCTAAGAAGAAAAGTTAGTTCCTTATATCATAGGAATGGAAGTCTAGATCCAGTCAGAGATTTCTAGTTATGTTTTTATGTACATCCGCTGTTGACCGTTTTCCTTAATTTTTGTAAGTGACAAATATCATCTTTGACTCGTGATGAGTTACTTTTCAGTATCCTTTGCGAAACTTTGGACTAGTTTGGCGCCATTTCTGATAGGTTAAATGTTATTTTGGATCACCTAGGTTAAATTTTTTGGAGTGTATATTGTGAAATGGTTATCATCTGCTGAGACCGTGCAGTGTGCGGTGTGGTCTGTCTCTTACTGCCTGGGATCGCCTAAAATAATCGTATTTGATGATTTAAATCACGAAATTCCGCGATGAAGATGTTTTCTAGAGCGATGAAGATGTTATATAGAGTCTGTAGATACCAGATTATCGAAAGATTTCGCAAATATTCCTCTGAAAGTGTTTCCAGAGATTTGCTGAGGTTAAAGAGCATTTCGACTTGGTTTTTCTAGTGTAAGAATATCTGGTGAGAAAATCTTACTATCCGATGAGGACGTTTCTAAGAGTTTAAGAATACTTTAAGGTTGTATTTTTCGGAGGTCATCGAGACTATTCTTCAGGAATTACTTTCGAACTCATTCGACCACGTCTGCCGCGTCAATGCCACTTTGTAAGTTAGTTTTCTGCAAAAACAATCTTTTGTAGGTAGCCAACTCAAAGCTCGTATGAAATCCTTCCATGCGAAAGATGTTTAAAAATATTTCTACTCCAGCGAGTTTCATTTTACTACAAATATTGCTCGTATATTTTATGTATTCTGAATGTGAACCAAATCGAGCCCTAAATACAATTTTTATAGATATCTTGACTTTAACGCTACCTAGAGGATCCAAATAAACTTTTGAACTCTGCAATAATACATCAAAATTTCATCGATAGTAGCTTAGCGGTTTCGGAGTCAATAGAGAACACACGTTTCTTTTATTTATACGTGCAGATATGCTGGCACGACTCATCGCACCCAAGCGAAAGTCGGCAATGGGTCTCAGCAGATAGACTCAATCGGTGTCTTGGTAAACACTAGCGATTGTAGCCGCTTTTGCTCACCATTGAGTAAGCCTTCTTCGGACTAAATCAGAGAGTGGGTCAAATACTTAAAATCGGAGAAAAATATAGTTAAGAAGTAGTGACGGAATCTAAGTACCTAGGATAACCTGTTAAATTTCTGTACAGATTGCTCACAGAATCCTTATGGCGAACTGCTGCTATGTATTTCTCTTTGGGCAATCACCTACAGAGCCGCCTTCTATACAGAATAACGAAGATTTCTCTGTGGCACTCAATTATTTTTCCAATTTTCCAATACAATAGTGAAACCTGGTCCCTCAGATATTCGGATAAACAAAAACTGCTGATCTTTGAAAGGAGAGTTTTGCGAAAATTCTTAGGCGCGATATGTGATAAAGGAGAATGGCAAAAGCTCTACAATCATAAACTCGAAAAAGTGTACGTGTACCTGTCTGTAATAACCACAAAATTGATCAACAGACTCAGATGGGCAGGTCACACATTACGGGCTAATACCGATGACCCACCGCAAAAAATATTCTTTGTAAAGTGTCGGGGGTCGCCCGCAAAGATGAAGACGCAGGGTTTTTGGGATTTCGGGCATGGAGGACGCAGGCCCACAAACCGAGACAACTGAAGGCAGACCCGATCAGGCCCAGTCAACAATGGTGATGAGCAAACTAATGCACGAGTTTAATAGTTTTTATTTTAAAATGGGCGTAAATGATTTTAGAAGATATAGCCTGGGCCCGATTTTCAAGTTTCTCTGTTTATTATATCAAAACACACCCTTGAATAGGGGTATCTTTATGAAAAATCAAGAAAAGCTTTAAAAATAAAAAATTTTATGCACAAGTTTTCAAATTCGTTTTGCCAATTTTTTATTGTAGTTCTAATCGACGGTAATACTCGTATATCCTAGCAAGTACGTAAATTTTCAGCCCACTTAAGAGGCTTAATCATCGTCCAATTACATAAAAACTTAAAAACTATGTAGTTTAAACCCAGAATATGCACCCGAAAAATTTATACAATTTATTTTTAGGGTTTCTGACTACGAATTCGTTATCCATTTGTTCTAGTGGGGTCAAGTTCAAGATCAAGCAAAGATTGTTTACCGGAAAATTAAAAAAACAAATATTTTTGGAGAGGCTGAGTTCGAATTCGTAGTCAGTTTACACTTGCGGACTCAAATTGAAGGTCAGCTTAAGGTCAAGCACAAGTAAGAAAAAAATGATAAAAATTGGTCAACAATTGGACCCTGTAGCCATTTTTAAACAAAATTTGTCGAAAGAACTCCACTGTGCAATGGGTATATTATTTTCTATGCTTTTTAAAAATATTAAATTATGTTAACTTGTTTAAAAAATTAATACAATTTTTTCTTTCAAATCTCGTTGCTTCCTCACTGTGCATTGATTCAGCTGCTACGCCTTTAGGTATGCAGCAATTTTTTTGTGAGGCTTTTACTATGTTTTTTCATATGAATGCGAAAGCTTTGCGTAAATTCTTTTAAAGATATTCTTTGATTTGTTTTTTCCTATATTTTTCCTCCTTTATGTGTTTTCCTTTTCTCTTATATTTTTTCATTTGCTTAAATCTTTACTTTACGTCTTCCCCCTTTCCTCAGCTATCTCTATTATTGTTTGATGTTGTTTGAGTTCACCAATTCCCTTTAGTAGCCGTCTATTTATTCAATGACTTGTTGTTTTTTCGTGCACTTCGTTTTCAATTTGAAATTAAATTGAATTGCATTGTAGCATTGCATAACAATGTCGCCTGCAATCTTAGCCCTTACTAGCCATTTCCTATTCATGCTTTCCAACATTTTCTATTATGGCCTTTTTATTGTTAACTGCTACTGTATAATTGTTTGTGTGCAGCGTTGCCGCATTGACATTTACATTTGATTTGATCGAAACGATTTTCGTTTTCAACTCAAATTTTATTTCATTTTGTACTTTCCTTTACTTGATTTCCTTTTCATCTATTTTTTTAAATTTTTTTTCTTTAGTATGCAACTCGTGAGCAACAACGCTGTGTGGTTACTGGCTGCATATTTATGTAGTTTGCTAGCCGGCTGGCTGCCTGGCCGACTGATTAGCTGCCTGACCAGCTACCCCACGTACTACTGCTTCATCTACCTGATGTGCCTACCTATGTCCCTTCAACGGTCTCCTTTCCTTCTTACCTTTCTCTAACTCAGCTTTGTTTCATTACATGTAGCTTTCCCCGCTAACCCCTTGCTCATGCTGACCTCTACCATCGCTGTTGGTCTGTCTTGTCTCTTTTGGCCTGCCTTGTCTCGTTTGGTGGCCAGCCAAATTGGCCTGCTGGCTATCAAAGTAATAGTTAGCTTGCGGCTTAGCCATTGCAGGCGTTACACCCAACCGCATTACCTTGGCTTGCATGTCCAAAAACAACAACAAGCACAAATATAAGTGCACATGTAGATATATTTTCTAATCGATGTCTCCGTTGTGCCAAAGCAAGCAATTGTATAAAAAAGGGTTGACCATTCGTGGTGGCATTGAAGCTAAAGATAGGCAAAAGGTGTTTGGCAGGAAAACTAAAATTGACTTGGAACAGCTCACTTTTAACTGAGTGCCTACAAATGTATTCTTGCTTTTTTTTTACTTGGGTAATCAATTTTTCTTGACACGTTTGTACTTCCTAATATATTCATAAATACACACAAACACATGGATGTACGCATCGCATGTAGCTGTATGCAAATTGTCTCCTTAAGGCTGAGGATGTATCATTGCCTGACATGGTGAAAAACTTATGTACCTACGCACGAATAAGGAACCGATGTGTGTACTTTTAATATTGATAGAGACAATATTATGAATTCATTAGTTAGTACTCACTGCATAAACCTGAGATTCACACATGCAACTTGAATTATTTTGATTTCTTGTTTTGCATTGGAAGTGACATACCTGCAAAGAAGAAAAGAGTTAAATATTAGTAGAATATTTTAAAATATCTAAAAGTGTTACAAATAATAAAAAAAATTTGGATATGCAATAAAGAAAGGGGGCTCCTGCAGGAAAGATACCGTCTGAGTTAATAGAAGGAGTTATTATTCATCTACCGAAAAAGGGCAATGTTGCAGAGTGCAAAAACTGAAGAGGTATCAAGGTGTGAAGTATGTTACGGTTAATAAAATCATGTCCCATATATTCGGTTGGGGAATAACTTCGTAGAGGTTTTACCGAAGTCTTTTATTTGAACAAAAAACAATAATTATATGAAGAAGTTAATCAATTATATATTCGCCGTTCTTGTTTACAATCTCTTCCCAACTCTCGTCCAATTTGTTGATGCCGTTCCGCCAACTATTGCTTGGCCGGGTGTCAGAGAAGTTGCTGAGCCAGTTCTTAATGACCTCTTTGTTAACGAAGGTAACGCCTTTCGTATGGCTTGATAGGGAACAGAAAAGATGGTGATCTGTCCGTGCAAGATCCGGAGAATACCGCGGATGCTGAAGTATCTCTCATTCGACTCTTGGAGTGCGGCGTTGACGACTTGTGCAACATGGGGCCTGACGTTGTCGTGAAGGAGTATGGTTTGATTATGTCAATCAGGTCTGTTCAGTCGAATATCCTCATTCACGCGGTGTAGCTGGGCAATGTAGAGCTCCTTGCTGACCGTGACATTCTATTCGAGCATTTCTCAGCGCACCATGCTCCCCCAGTCTCGTCAAACTCATATAATGATCTTCTTTGGATGAAGATCCGGTTTGACTCTCGGCTTTGACGTATCTCCTGGAAGCACCTACTCCTTTCTTTGCTTCATATTGATGTATAGGCTTCATTTCTCATCTTCCCTGACGGTTTGGTTGAAAAACCGCTGTTTTTGACCGCATGTTGCTCGATGGTGGGCGAAATGCTGGGAAGTAATTTGATGGCGACTTTCTTTGTTTTTTTTCTCTGAGCTCGTGAGACACCCAGGCTCCCAAGCTCCCAATTTTTCGGTAAACCCCATTGAATGAAGGTGATTGAGAATCGTTTTATGATCGGAGTTCATTTGTCCATCAGTTCACGACTGGTTTGAATTCAGAAGGCCTTCCGTTGCGGAACGTCTCATCGATGTCAAAGTTACCATTTTTGAACTTTGCAAACCATTTTCGTGCTGAAGACCCGCCTATGACATCTTCTCTCTCAAAAGTCCCGGGCTGTTTCGGTAGGTTGTTGACCTCGATGAAAAGCAAAAAATTGCAGGTGTCGAAAATATTAATTTTTGCCTTCTGGGTATTTCATTTCTAGGTCTGAAAACTACAGTAATAAAAAATTAAATAAGTCAAAAATACAATTAGCATGGTTTTTTGTAGAGCAAAGAGAGTTCTACCGAATGTATACTTACCCTTTGCCAAACAGCAAACAAATCGTTGCAAAATAAAAGAAAATATAATAATGCTATGAACTTATTCCCCAACCCAATAGTTTACAAAACCGAAGCAGGGGATACGCAACGAACAAGCTGGCTTTTGCCTATGCCGCTCATGTTTCGATCACATTAACACCTTAAGAGTGATTGTGGAGTGCGTTGGTTGAGTCGCGCACTTCCTCCTACCTCTGCTTCATCAATTTTGAAAATGCGTTTGGCACGCTTAGGCATGACGCGATTTGGAGTGCTCTTGCGTGTAAAGGATTGCTTAATAAAATCATTAGCCTCATAACCGAATTGCACCCGGGTGGTAGCTGCCGTGTGAAGCGCGAAAATGCTCGGCGTCAGACATTGTTGTGTGCTATCCCCGCTGTTAGTCAACTTGGTTCTGGACCAAGTAATGCGACGAGCTTGTGCGGAAAATAGAGCTAGATCCTGGGGTTTGAACGGTTATCTTGAAGACACATTCGGCTAGTAAGTTTGCAATGTAATGAAAATCAACATCGCCAGGGCGAGGCAAATCTAATGTTCATAAACACCGTCGAAACGCAACCTATTTATATTGCCGACATTCCACTAGGTGAAGTAGGCGAGTTCTATTACCGTAGGATCATTAGAAAAATTGCGGGTGAGCAACAAACATATAAAATCACATAGGACGACCTGCTATTGGCAAGCTGGATAAAGTTTAGAGATCGACGGACATGTACAGACGTACGAAAATAAGGGCTTTCGAGGCAAAAGTGAACTCAGTGGTTGTAAAACATGGAACCGGACTGCATGCGTTCCGCAAGCGTGGCAATTCTTCAATCCTTGTCTTCGCCAGATAATGCGGATATTCTGGCCCAACGTCATAAGCAACTCTCATCTTCGGGCTGCAACTAAACAAACTCCTATCCACCTCAAAGTAAGGCGGTGCAAATGGATCGGTCATACGTTGCTTAAGCCCCAGAAGAATATTACAAGGATTGCGCTAGACTGGAATCACCAAGAGAGTCGTAGGCGCGGGAGACCAGCCAATACTTGGCGATGATAGGTTAAAGCAGAAGCGCAGTAGGCAGGCCAATTCTGGAGACCAAATACACTTTTATCTTTAAACAAATCAAATGACAATATAATATATTTGTTGGGACTCTATGTTTCACCTAGGAACCACGGAAAAATTTATATACAGGGTGGGCCATATAGCATTTGCTTTTTGAACCACCTATTTTTTTGAGAATGGTAACCAAAATGGCATGTCAAATGTATTCATAATTTACTTAAAGGTTTGACATTTACGAAATGGGACGCTATACGCTTGAACAAAATTGGTAAATATTGAAAACCTATTTCCAAAGTGGTGAGTCTTCTGCTTCTTTTCTGATTTTCACATCGGTGGCTACGTCAATAAGCAAAATTGTCGGATTTGAGGCTCAGAAAATCCATAGAGAAACAAATGCATCATCGAGCCATTTTTTTTTCGAAAATGAGCGAGGAGTCACGGTTACAGTAAATGGCGAGCGTTACCGTGACATGCTCAACGAGTTGTTTCCAAAAATTAAAGAGGATGACATGGACGACATTTGGTTTCAACAGAACGGTGCAACTTGTCACACTGCCAAAGTTACACTCGAACTTTTGGCTACCGTTTTTGAAAACTGACTAATCAGCCGAAATTCCGATATCAATTGGCCGCCTCGGAGCTGTGATTTAAGCCCGTTGGACTATTTTTTGTGGGGAGTCGTTAAGGACAAATGCTATGCGAACCATCCACAGACGATTGATGCTTTGAAACGATCGAACGAAATCGAAGTGGCCATTCATGAAATTGGAGCCCAAACAATCGAAAATGTGCTTAAAAATTGGGTTAATCGAATGGCCTACTGTAAAGCCAGTCGTGGCAGTCATTTGAACGATGTTATTTTTCATTCATAAACGACAATATTCAATCTTCAAAATAAAAAACAAAGTTTGAAAAAATATTGATTAGTTCTTTTTTATAGCCGATTCAAAAAGCAAATTTTACATGGCCCACCCTATATAAGTAGATTTCCGTATATTATGTCACAGAGGGTGGCTCATCGAAGGCTTGGGATTTTAACTTAACTTTTGATAGCTAAAATAACATCCGCGAAGCGCCAGAAAGAATCCAGGCTAAAATATTTAAAATATTTGGAGCGTAATTGTTAGATTGAAAATTTATTTGCATATACAAATTTATGTGTCAACTAGTTTTTTTTTTTTTTTTTTTGAAAATACTATGTTATTGAAAGTGGATGCAGTTTGCTATAGGGGAGTTCCAGAAAACAACTGCAAATTTTCATTTATTTAAGCTCAAGTTTACCTCCCATTTGGGAAAGGTAGTCAAAAATTGGACTGATGGACGATGTAACTCGTAGCCACGGCAGACGTATGACGGGCGTCATATTAAAAACAAGAAAAAAAAAATGCCTTGAAATTAGCTACCAGATTATAATTAAAAAAATCATTCCAATAACATTTTAGTTTTTTATTACCATTTTAAGTTCTCAAGCTCTTAAAAAAACAACCCTTAAGAAAAATCATTTTATCTCAAAAAGTAATTTTTTTGTAATATATTTTGAACACAACAAACTCTTTATATACTTCATTTGCTTTCTGGAACCCGAAATTACAAAATAAAATCTCGAAAATTCCGCGATCAGTAAAATTCCGATGCTTAGCATCTCTCATAAACAAATAGTATCTACACGATTCTTGTCATTGAAGTCCAGCTATATATTTTCATATTTTCGCATGTGGCTAATAAAATTTTTATGTTTATTTGCTTTTCAAGTACATTAGCTTGCATGTGTTTGTGTGCGTAATTAAACCAAGCAAAAGATCTTTGATTCAATTCCTTCAGCCCCTGTTTGTTGTCAGACAATGACATTTTCAGAAGGCAAAAATATGGAAACAGTGAATTTGTAAATTAGATTATTCAGTAGATTATATCTCTGTGAAGAGTGGGAAATTATGGCAGCTACAAATGCCAAAGTACCGCTTCTGCCGACCGGACCGATGTTTGGCTTGTTGATGGCCGTCGAGTGGCATAATAAACAATTTGGACTGACTGTACGCTGGATGGTCTCATATGCGTTTGAGCGCTAATTTAAATTTCATTCATCACACTTGTCAGGCGACGGCTGTGCGAGTTATTAAATTTCTTCATTTATTTTTTCGAGCTCTGTTATTTATTGTTTTTTTTTTTTGTCTTCCATTGAGCTGGGAAAAAATTGCTGATGAGTGAGTGTTTTATTAAACAAAAAAACGGAGTGTTTTTAAACATAATTTCTTTTTGGAAAAAAATTAAACAATTTGCTTGGAAAACAAACAGATAGAGCAAAATAAATGATTTGAAGTATAAGTCTTAACTTTTTGGATGGACTCTGCTCACAGTGCGCTGGATTTCTGTTTTTTTTTTCTTCGTATAAATATGTACATTAGGGTGTATCACTTTATATGCAAAAGAAACGTTGGTACTGTTTTTCCATCGCAATAAAAAATGTATTATATTTTAAGACCTTCGCCAAAGTATTTTGAAAAAAAGAGAAAAAAACCAAAAAATAAAAATAAAACAATTGGTACTGCTTTATATCGTAATTAAAAATTTTTTTTATTTTAAACCCTCCGCCAACGTATTACGGAGAAATATTTAGATTTGTTCCTGTTGTTGTAGCAGCATAGCATTCCCATATTCGGGGAATGCTGCTGAAGTGACAGTCCTTGCATAAATCCGGGGCATTCCAGTTACGTAGAATCGACTGCCATCGGAAGGTTCAGTTAGGCCGATTTGAAAGCGCCTCTAAAAATTTCATTTTTTTTTTGTTGATGAAATGTTCAAAGATTTTTTTGCCGATCTTTTAAGCTTAAATTCTGCTATCATCATTTTTTTGCGAAATTTTTTTTAACTAATTTTATCTACAAAATGTCGTTTCTTGGAGGTATTTTCAAATCGCCCCAATTCATGTAAATCGTAATATTTTTCCGAAATATTTTGGCAGAAGCTTTAAAATATAATGAATTCAAAAATAAATTGCAAAAATCACATCATTTTGCCGGGAGCCACCCTAATGTAACCAATGCCAGAACTTGCGCTGAAGCTGTCCGGCGGGTATTGGTCGCACAATCAAAGCGAAATTAGTAGTAGCAGATAGCTGGAAAATTGTAGCAACACCAAGAAAATTGTGCTTACACTACTTGAAAATGACAATCAAAGCAGTTACTCGGGCGCACTAATTTCCTTCAAGAGCTTTTTCTTTAACGCTTCAATTTGCTTGCTTGCCACTGGATGGCTACAGTTGATTATATGACTACTCGTATTTTGTTTTTGTGTTTTTGGCATCATTATCCCATTTTCTTGATTTTTTTGTTGTTATGTTTGCTGCTGCATACCACAGGAATTGCTTTCATTCCAGTTAATTTGTGTCAGCAGCAGCAGCAGCAGCACTTGAGTTCCCCTGCTACACTACTACGGTGGCGGTCGCATTGTAATTGGAGCGCCTAACAGTCGAAATGTGGCAAAGAGAAAACATTATGGATGTGTGCACATCAGCTTGGAATTGAATTCCAGAGTGTTATAACAACAACAATAGCAAGAATATTAACAAAAACCCCAAACCATAAAGAGTTGAAATTCTGTTTCAGATCGTTTGCAGCCTGCAATGCTTTTGGCCTGTCATAATTATGACGGCTCATTTGCCATTAATTTGTGTCTGCAACAGTATCAGGCCAGTAGCAGCGACGCAAATGTACTAGTATGTGTATATGTGTGTACAATGTGGTAGGTGTGTAAAGCGTATTTGAGCCTCCTCGGTTTAATGCTAATTTTGAGCTGCCTGCCTGTCTGCCATATGCAGCTACATGCATTGTTGCTCTTACAAGCCGCCCCTGCTCGCCTTTGTCTTTCGCTACTCGCCCACGCCCTCATCATCTTCATCATCATCATCATCATCATCTCGCATTGTATAATTTCCGATCATTTAATGCTACTCGAGTGCAACGCAATTCGGCATTAAATGCTCGCTGCTCACAAACTGACAGTTGAAGTGTTGATAACAACAGCCAACTAACCGACAACTCACCAGCGCATAAACTCTACACCATCAACATCACAGTGGCGGTGCCTAAGCTGCACAAAGCCTTTCTATTAACCTCATTGTTGCCAACGTTGGCTAGGACTGTACTCGTAGATCTTGGTGCAACAAACTCTCATCGAAACTGTAGCTACTTTATTCGAAAATAATGCTGATGCTGTAGATTTTTGCATTTTTAGTTGGAAATTTAAGTAAGTTTTTCATTGCTTGTCGTGCTTTTGTTTACATTGTGAAAAATGAGGTATTCATAGATATCACATTTGAACTAACTGACGTGACACTGTGGCGCGACGGCGTATTTAGTTCAGCTAAGCTTGAAATAGGCATTTGCTATATCTAAAGGTTCACGGCTGCGGATTTGGCACAAGCTCGAGTTTATTAGCTTAAAGCGAGTGACGTAAGGTGTGTGCTAAAAGAGATATGTGGGAGGAGTGATGGAGAAATGTTGAGTATTTCGAGTAGGGATCTCTGTGCGCAGTCTGGCTTTAGAGCAGAACTTTTCAAAGTTCCTCCGCTTGCGACCCCTTCTAACTGAGTAAATATATAATATATCGCATCCTAAATACAAAAGGGTCACAACTCAAAATGTGCCTTCTGCTGAAATATGAACGAGACGTTATCAATAAAACGGTCCGCGGATGACATATGGCAAAAATAAATTTTTTGTTTTTTGGAAGGACTGTTATAAGCTTACATGGCAAATTTCAGCGTGATATGTCACATAGTTTGTTTTCTGTGCTACTTTAAACAAGTCAAGCTCGAGTGTAGAAAATTTTGAGTTGTGACCCTTTTGTATTTAGAGTGCAATATATTGGCTGGAAGTGCCAGGTTTGGTATTTATCTACGGTGAAACACGAAATTGAGCGAGTATACTTCGGCAGAAGTTTCCTTCAGAATTCCACCACAATCTCAGTTTTTTCGTTACATCATGAGCCCGGTTACGTCAGCTAATCAGCTGATTTTTTGAAACATAACCTTGACAATTTCATATACCTATAAGCCAAAATGATAGAAATAAAGTTTCTGTTTTTGTTTAAATTGAGAATTAAATTTTTTTTAAATGCGTGCAAAATTTTTTGAAATACCAAAAAAAAACATTTTTAAATTTGGAATTTGTTTTATTGTTTTCAGAATAAAAATTTTTTTAATTTAAAATTTTTTTAATTTAAAATCTTTTTGTTTTAATTTCGAATTTGAATTTTTTTATAATATAATGCAACTCACAGTAGATAAAATGCACCGAATTTTGAGGTATTTCGGTTTCAATTGTCAGAAATTAAATGGAAAAAATTCCGGAATTTCGATTTTCTTAGATTAGAGAATCAAATATTTTCGAAAATCAAAAACAAAATTTTTTAAATAAAAAAAATTCTATTGCAAATAATAAAAATTTAAATTTAAATATTTTAAAAATTTAAAATCTACAAAAATTTAAACTTTTGATTCGTTATTTTTTCTTTGTTGAATTTAAGAAGCTAAAATTAATTTGTTTAAAGTTAAAAAAAAAATGTAAACTTCACTTATTTTATTTCGAATTTGAATTTATAATATAATGCACGTCCCAGTAGATAAAATACACAAAATTTTAAAATATTTTAGTTTCAATTATTAGAAGGTACACAAAAAAATTCCGAAATTTCTGTTTTTTAAAATTCGAGAATTAAAAATTTCTTAAAATATAAGCAACAAATTATTGCAATAAAAAAATAAATAATAAAAAAAATTAAATAGTGAAAAAAAGGTTTATTAAAAATCGAGTTTTTTGTATAATTGCATGAATTTTAAAATATTTCAGTTTCAATTAAAAGAAAGTGAAAAGAAAAAATTCCGAAATTTCTATGTTTTTAAAATTTGAGAATCAGCATTTTTTAAAATAAAAGCAAAAAAAATTTTTAAATTAAAATAAATTCAATTTGGATTTTGATTTATTGTTTATAAAGATTTGATTAATTTTTTCTTTTTGCATTGTTTTTTTTTTTTTTTGATAAGAAAATTATGAAAAATCGATTTTTTTGTATAATTTAATGAAAGTCCCAGTGGATAAAATGCACCAAATTTTAAAAGATTTCAGATTCAATTATTAAAAACTAAAGTGTAAAAAAATCCGACATTAAAATGCACCAAATTTTAAAATATTTCAGTTTCAAGTATTAAAAACTAAAGGGTAAAAAAATCCGATATTTCCATTTTTTGTTAATGAGAATCAAACATTTTTAAAAATAAAATCAAAAAATGTTTAAAATAAAAAAAATTAAATGTGGAATTTGATTTATTTTTTATGAACTTCTGATTTTTTCATTCTTGCATTTGAAGAGCTAAAATACTTTTTTTTTGATTTTATGCGAATTTTTTTTAATTTTATTTTATGCGAATCATTTTTTATAATTTAAGTCCCAGTGGGTCCCAAATTTTAAAAGATTTCAGTTTCAATTATTAGAAAGTAAAAAGAGAAAGTTTCGATTTTTTAATATGAGAATCAAAAATTGTTTAAAATAAAATGAAAAAGTTTTTAGAATAAAAAAACTATAATTTGGAATTTGTTTTATTGTTTCCAGAATTAAATTTTTTTGTAATTTAAAATTTTTAAGATTTTAAAAAATGTAAACTTTTAATTTGTCTTTTTTTCTTGAATTGGAAAAGCCAAAATAAATTTTTTTAAATCAAAAAATTATTAAACTTTATTAGAATTCTATGCATAAAATTATTTTTATAGTTTAATGAAAGTCCGATTAAATAAAGTCCTCACTCAAATTAAAAAAAAAACAGAATGTTTCAAATAACCGACCGAGAAATTCAAATGCACCACATTTTTGAAGCGTTTAAAATTTTCCACAATACATCAAGCGGACTTCATTTTGTAAGCATCGGTTTCAATTTGCTGCGCATCAAATTGAACAAACTGTACTTAACAGTCAGCTTAACAAGCATTTCACCAAGCATTGTTGTTGTTGTCTAATTTAATTCCTTTTCTTTTTGTGTTCTGTTTTTGTTGTTTTTTGTTTTTTTTTTTTGTGGTTAACTAAGCATTTAAATTTTCTGCTGGTTCATCTAACGTCGGTGTTTGGTTGCGCTCTGTCTTCCAGTTAAATGATCTATGAAGATGAGCTGCTGAGCCAACTTCGCACTTCAATGCGCTGCACGTTGCTTGTAATAGATTATTTTTCTTCAGCTTTTTGCTGCCAAGCAAGGAGCGGATCCTATTTTGAACGGTGCTTAGCACAAAAGCGTGAGAAGATTTGAAAAAGTTTTTCTTAATTTTTATGCTGCCTATTATTTCTTTAAACTACTTATTTTTGTTTCTTTTGGATATTCTTATTTTTTGTTTGTGCGCTCATTTAAATGGAAAAGTGTTGAATAACTGCTGACACTGTGAGATTATAAGTCACAAGCAAAGAAAATTAGACGAAAAAAAATACAACACAAAGCAATAAAATAGAAATAATGGTAAGCACAAGAGAAAAGAACAATAAAACTAACGCTGAAAATAAGTAGAAAAATAGCAGCTTAAAATTGTTGCACTCAGCCGGTGAGCTTAGCTCGTCATAGATGGATTTATATGTATGTAACTAGGGATGCCAATGCTGGCGGTTGTTGTTGGTATCGGATGATATTTTTAATGTAATTTCGGGATCTCGGAATTCTTCGCAGGCGATGGCTTTCTTAAATTTAGTAAAAATTTAAGAAAACTAGTGTTGTTTTTTATAGAAACGAGAAGGAATTTAATATGTGTGTGTGCAACTTAAAATAAAGTTTCGAACGTAAGTAAAATTTGTTGAAAAGTTTAGATAAAACAGTTTTAAATATCAAAAATTTATTATAGTTTCTTCTACGAACTTTTACTATTTCATAGAGCTTTACATTTTTTAAATTATATTTAATTGAGTTTAGATTTAAGAAGATTTTCCAAATAAGAATACAAATTTTTTATTTGAAAATGATTACTCAAATTAAGTACAATAAAAATTATAATAAAAAAAAAGTCAAAAACAAAAACTTGCGAAAACCAAATGTTAATGCTTAACAGAATTTGCACTACTCTGTTATTATCAAGCAAACCATTTTTTTGTAATATATATTATTTAAATGGTGGTATGAAAACCCACAAAATGTTAGGTCATTCTATTTCTTTTTTTTTATCATAAAACTGTACTCTTTTGTTATTTTCAATTTACATTTCTTTTTCAACCAAAACTTCCAATAGGGGTGTCTGATTTGTTTTTCAATAAGATTTTATACCAAATCTTTAATTTTCAAAAAACTATATAAAAATGAATTATCGTGCAATTAACATCAATTGATCCCAAAACTTTCGGTAATGGGAACGCGCAATTTCGGGACTATCATCACTAAATGTAACTATGCCAGTCTATGTCAGCTCGTTTGCATTTGCGACTAAGCCATTACATTGATGCTGATGTCGCGGATTATAGTCGATACGCGCTTTAGCATTTTGCTTTTTTTTTTTTTTTTCTTGTTTTGTTTAGATTTCTGTTTTTGTGTTTTGTTTCGCTTATTGAGCCTGTTGAACATCAAACTATGAGAATCATTCCGACGCTTTAATTTCCCACTCCCTTCTCTCAATGACTAGGGTTAGTTGGCTACTTTGTCTGCGCTCATTGTGCGCCGCCTTATTTATGTTAACAGAAATTAACTGAAGAGTATCCTATTGCAGTGCAAGCAGCAAAAAAAACGTAAAATATGAAACAATTACCAGCAACTTAAATACTAATTTTAAAGAAATGCGTCGAAAAATGGAAACCTAGAAGTAACAATGAAATTCACTTCTGTCGAAAAGCTTTGGTGCGGTCATTTTTCTAAGAAAATCATTTTCGCTTCATAAGAAATTTAAAGCGGATCAAATTCGTTGTACTTATAACTTAAAATGTGTGCGTGTGTGGGTGTTATTTAAAATTTTAATGATGATAACTTCTTTGTTGACAACTTATTCGCTTTTTTCTTGTTGGCTGTTACTAATTGCCACCAGAGGGTGAGGCAAAAGTTGCAGCATCAAAAGTTGTTCTTTGAAGTTTTTAGACGGTGATTGGGCGCATTACTCTGTGAAAATTAGCATTGAAGCGCAAATTAAACCTCATAACTAATTAAACAAAGAAACAAATTATATATGTCACATAAATCTGCATTTTATGACTCAAAGAATACAGAACATACCTAAATTGTAAGTTATATCCAATGGAAGTCACTTCCACTCGCTTTCCACCACGAATGCTTAAAAAAAAGTTTTTTTTTTCACATAAAAAGGCGAACAATATTTCAGTTTAGTATAAATTAGCTCATAACAGAGAAACCCTTTAAAGGGAAAGTGTATGGAATAACTTCTATATAGATAGAAGATGGTTACTGGTTAAAATTTCCTGTTGGCCTGAAATAACTACAGAACTGAAGCGCACAATGACCTAAAGAATCTTTTCTGTAGCTAATCTTGAGTACCACAGATACATACAGAATCTCTAATATTCATTACCGATCTTATATCAGCTCTCGATTAGTATCTTATAACATACAGGGTAGGCCATTTAAAGCGGGCCCATCTGGCAACCCTATAACTTTTGACAGGAACGTCAGATCGACTAATGACATAGCGCGTTGGAAGCGTCAGTCCAAGACAATTTTTACCATGGAGCAGTACACTCCAAAAGAACGCGCTGAAATAATTCAGCTTTACATCCAAAATAACTTCTCAATTGTGAAAACTCAACGTGCGTTTAAAAAAAAAAATAAAGTTAAAAGTGCGCCATCCAAAAGCACTTTACAGCGTTTATACGCAAAATTTATTAACCACGGTAGTCTCAGCGATACCAGCCACGCATCCAGACAACGTACACGACGTTCTGCTGAAAATATCGAGGCTGTACGAGCCAGTGTTGAGGAGGCTCCGCGAACATCGAGTTATCGTCGTTCTCAGGAATTAGGCATCGCCAGGACAACACTCAGGCGCATAATTCGCATCGATTTGAAAATGTTTCCGTACAAAATTCAAATGGCACAAAAATTAAACCCGGCTGATTACCCGAAACGGCTTGAAACCTTCCCTGGAAGGTTGATTTCGAAAAATGGTGATTTTCCGTGGCCACCGAGATCACCAGATTTGACGCCACCGGACTTTTATTTGTGGGGTTATCTGAAATCCAAGGTATACATCAACAAGCCAAGGACTCTAACTCAACTTAAAAACAATATTCGACGCGAAATCGCCGCCATACCGGCCGAAATATTGGCCAAAACGATGGAAAACGCCGAAAAAAGGACACATTTGGCCATCAAGGCCAGAGGCAAACATTTGAAGGATATCATTTTCAAAAACTAGCTGGAACAAATCTCCTTGAATCAAAATAAATGATTTTTCATATCAACACAAAAAAAAATGTTTTTTTCAATGTTTTTTTTCAGAAACAAATGGGCCCGCTTTAAATGGCCTACCCTGTATCTATGAGGAATAAGCAAAACGTACCCCACGCTTGAGGCTCCTCCGCAATCACTCCAGAAACTAATTATTTTTGTGCATGTGTTTGTATCGATTCGGAAACATTTACATACATATGTATGCATGTCACAGGTCTTTTTTACATTTGTCCCAATTTCTCCATACAAATTTATGCAATATTTTAAATAGCTAAAACAAATTCATTTGTTAATTCACAAAATTGATTTGTTTAGTTGGTTTGACATGCAATATTCCATACATTTGTATGCATATAAATAAATGTTTATTGAGCAAAAATGCTCGTACAGCAGCAGTCGAATAATGTGTTTTTATAAAGGATAAATGACTGTTCAATAAATGTGTACTGGAGTATTGAAAATAAGTATCTAGGTACGTATATCTGCATTGTATGAAATTATACATACGGTCCAGTTCACTTGATTAGAGACAATCATTTTTATGGAATAAAATGGATATCACAACAACCGTATTTGATCTAGTAACACAGGGGTTTCTGATAATTCAAGTGAAGACTTTATTTTGCTCGAAAATAAACATTCGTCAAAATATTATTCCATCAAACGGTATTTCACAGCAGTAAAACTTCAGCGGTTGTAATATTGAGTTTGATTTATTGGTTCACTTGAGTGGAGGTACTCAGTTAGCTACATTGTTTGTGTGTTAAGGCTGTGAAAAGGCACTGTTTTTTAAGCATTCATAGTACTTGGACGAAAACTTCTTAATTCTAATAAAATGTGAATGCAGAAAGGTTTATCGCGAAAAACCTTGACCTCAGAGGGACTTTCAAATCGTCAAATTGCGAAGTCCAAACGTTGTGGGTCTTTACGAGAAACAAAGTGTTGGCTTCAACACCGAAAGTTTCAACAAATCTACTGTTCGAAAAAAAAGCACCTTTGAATAAATTTCCCAAAGAACGGCATCTCGACTTTGCAAGGGACCACATGGCTTGAAGTTCTGCTACAAATAACGATCCCGGTGAATGAAAAAAAGTAGTATTGAATGACGAAAAGAATTTCTATCTAAAAGGGTCGGATGGATACAGTAACTTATTCCCTGTTTTAAGAAAAGAGGAAAGTTACTTGAGTCACCGATACAGCCCTGGAAGTTGTGTTATGGTATGGGGAGAAATATCGTACTATGGCGCGTTCAAATTGAAAATTGTTGACTACAAAATGACGGGGAAAAGCTCTGTTGGAATCATCTATGTATTTCCTAAACATTTGGACCTATTAATTGGATATTTCAACAGAGAAATGCTCCTGTACACACTTAAAGTGTGGTCAAAATTCGAATTGCGTCCCAAAACGTGAGAGAGAAAAATGTTTTTCTTAATTTTGGTGTTTCACCGAGATTCGAACCTGCGTTCTCTCTGTGAATTCCGAATGGTAGTCACGCACCAACCCATTCGGCCGCCAAAATGAAATACCAAAGAGGCATTGGAATATTGGTGTGGAATATGAGGGTCAGATGCGGTCCTCGGTTATGTGTCAGTTCTCTGTTGGAGCTGATGAAATGACACGCTTTCTGTGCGATTGACCTGCACTGCAAATTTTGAGGATTAGTTCTTCGATAATCTAAATAGTTTAGATATAGGCTGGCTAGAAAGGTATATTGGATAGGTTGATAAAATCTGGGTCATATTACTGAATGATACGCAACAGAAAAAGCGGGAACTTCAACTGGTTTATCAAATGGATCAGTTCTTTCACTTTTGGGTACATATCCGGATATGAAAATTCTATTTGCAATATTGTAACAATTCAAAAGAGCATTTGGCGACCTACAATCTCAACCCGAAAGAGTGAGGGGGTGCCGTGGCGTAAGTGTGGAGCAGTCATGAATCCACCGTACTACAGCAGAGACCAACAAAAATTCGATGCAGTGCACTTTTCTTTTTTAATAAAAACCGAGGAAAACCAAGCTGAGTCTGTCGGCCAACAGGGGTTTGGTGTTGGGTGTTTGGGAATGCGCGGATTGAGTCATATCAATCCATACCAGAAAAGAGTCACCGTGAACCGGTGTATCGATTTGGAGTAAAATTTACTGCATTTGGTGAAGAAAAACGTCCTCTTTTCCTAGTTTTACTTAGTCGTATTGACAAATCAGGATGAATCCGATCACGTATTCTAGATATTCTACAGAATTGGCCCTTTACGACTAAGTATTTGCTGTTTCCATGTAGGAAGCAACAATCTCTGCGGGCAGAGATTTGGATTGAAGTGCAGAGGAAGTGCATTATTTTGACGCCATCAGAAATTGGACGAGATGTTTGGTTAGAGCATCCAGCTTAAATGAGGCTATGTTCTTAACCATTTGGGTATTTACCCATTTCTTATCTCTAAATATTCGTTCATTCAATTTTCAGGACTTTGAAATTGAAATTTGAATTTATCCATAAATAGGTGTGCGTCAGTTCAAAGTCAAATTTAATAGATTTTATATTATTATACCGAATTTAATTAAAACTGAAATTTAACAAATTAAATTAAGACATATAAATTTAAGCAAAAAGAAAAAAATAATACAATTAAAAATATATGCGAAACAGATATTCACATCGAAGCGATGGCCGAGCGTTGCTTTTGCTGAGGCTTCTGAGGCCTACTTAGCATCCAGCATTAATACTCGTAATACCAGAAGCCTTCGTCGCACCAGCAGCACCGTTTCAAATGGCAGCGTAATTGGGATTTCCGCTTCCTGTTGATGACTGGCGTTTGGCAAGCGGAGCGACAGTGGTGCGGTGCGACATTTCTGCTGACTGGCACAAATCGCTAACTGTTCTGCTGGCGGAAAGAACTAACGAAAGAATGCAGCCAATGAATGTCGTAATGGCTGGAAATATTTATATACTCGTATATGAGTGACTGCATGAATGACACCGTTAATTGTGCATTGTCACAGTTATGACTGCGAGTTTTTATTAAAAAAATATATTTGTGTATTGAAAAGTATATATGTCTGGTATATATTATATACGTCTATATTCATATAAATGCTGAGTCAACGAATATTATTTTCAAGTTAGTTACCCGCGTAGGCGCATACAGTGAGCGTCACTAAAAATCGTACAATTACTTTTTTTGCAATGTTTGCTGGTTTTGCAGTGTTTATCTGTTTAAGATAATCTCTCTCTCTCTCTCTCTCTGTCTTTCTTTCTCCCTCTACAAACATACCAACAAATGAATGATGATGTATATTTTAAATTATTTTTTTAATTTATTTGAAAGCATATTGACTATTTTTAGCACAATGTTGCCCCTTATTTCTAGTTCAAAATTAGTTATCACTTAACAACTAGAAATAGATATCACAATATGAATAACAAAACTAAAATCCATAAATAATTTTTTCTAGAATGTTGCCACCTAATTTTAATTATAGAAATTTAGAAATAGTAAATTAAGTCACAGCTGAATCGAATAATAAGATATAGATAATAGGGAAAACTCGTTTAAAAAAAATGTCCTTTAAATTTTTTTCAGCGGCGTTGCCACGTAATATTTAATAGAAAACTATTACTTAAATGCAAAACTAAATTAAATATTAGAATATTAAACAATCTGGTTTGAGAAAACTTTAATCCACAAATACTTCTGAATGGTGTTGCCACCTAGTTTTATATTAAACAATAGAAATTAATTACAACGCTACACAAATTTAGGATTTTGGATGCCAAATAAAACGTATTGCAATGAAATGAGTATATTTTAATTAAACAAGCTTTTGAGTGGCATTGCCATTTAGTTTTTAATAAAAACTTAATTTAAAACTTAATAAAATAAAAAATACATATAAAATAATTGAAAATTTGAAATAAACATATGAATATGTACGCTAAATGTAACGTGTTCAATAGAAATAAGAAAGTTTTTATTGAAACAGCTTTTGAGTGGCATTGCCACCTACTTTGCAATAAACATTTATTACAAAACTACATTAAATTAAAACATAAATTCATTGCAAACTGTAAATAAAGATATGGACGTCAAGTCTTCAATAGAAGTAAGAACGTTTTAATCAAACATATTCTTGCCTGGTGCTGCCACCTGATTTTTAATGGGAAAACGCAAATAGCTTACAAAATTAAAATAAAGATAAAAAGCGGATGTTAAATGAAATAGAGAAGAAATCTTTAACTAAAAAAAACTTTTTGGGATTTGCCACCTATTTTTAATAGAAATATGTATGAGCATAAATTTCAAAACTGCATTGAGTTTTAGAATACGAGTACCAAACGAGATATTAGCTTAGCAAATTTTGAATTAAAAAATATTTTTAATTGACGTTGCCACCTAATTTTTAGTAGAAATATATAAACAACTTACAAAATTTAAATAAAGATAAGAATTTGGGTGTCAAATGAAACGTGCCCAAAAGTAAGAATTTTTTTGTAAAGCTTTTGTGTGGAGTTGCCACCTATTATTTTAATATAAATATCAAAATAAATATTAAAACTACATTAAATAGTCAAATATCACATACCAAATGTGACATGTGCTTAAAAAATGTTAACTTACGTTGCCACTTAATTTTTAATGCTATAATATGAATTAATTACAAAACTTAAAAAGGGATAAGAATATATGTGTCAAATGAAACGGGAGCATACGAAGCAACAAGTTTTAATTAAAAAGGATTTTTGGAGAGAGCTGCCACCTAATTTTTAATAGAAATATGGGAATAAATTCAAAACAGCTTTAAATATTAGAGCTTAAAATACGTTCATATACTCCAAAAGAAACATGTTTGAAACAGTAGTATTTTAAAAATATTTTCAATGGCGTTGCCACTTAACTTTTAATATAAAATTGCAATACATATCAAAAATTAATTAAATTGTAATAATTGTAAGAATATAATTGACCAACGAAACTTGTTTCAAAGTAAGGCGAAAGAATTAATTTAAGAATATTTTTAGATGCGTTGCCATCTAATATCCAGTAGATAGATGTAAATTATTTGCAAGATTTCTAAATAATAAAATATGATTGTACAACGAATATGTTGAAGAAAGCGCCCCATGGAAAAAATAAATTATTTTAATTCTTATACTACTTTTGTAAGTTTTGCCACTTAGTATTCAGTAAAAAATATAACTTATTCACAAGATAACAATAAATATTAAAATATGTATGTACAACAAATATACTGAAGAAAGAGCCCGTTGCCACCTAATTTTTTATCGAAAGCAACAACTTATTTAAAAAAATGCAGCAGTTGTGAATATTAGGAAATTAAACACAGCAACGAAAACTTAAACATACAATATTTAATGCAAAAGTATTTTCGAATAGCGTTGCCACGTAAATTTAAAGTATAAATTTCTAAACTAGTTATTAAATTCAAATAAATTCAAGGAAATAGATATACCTTCTGCTCAAATATGAACGAGACAAATACATTTTTTGTTTTTTGGTAGGACTGTTATAAGCTTACATGGCAAATTGCAGCGGGATATGTCACATAGTTTGTTTTCTGTGCTACTGTAAACAAGTCTAGCTCGAGTGTGTTCTTCGAATTTAACGATGGAAATTCAAGTTGAACAAAGAATTTGTTTGAAATTTTGTTATTCCAACAATTATTGATAACGTCTCGTTCATATTTGAGCAGAAGGTAAAACCACGAATAATCATATTTATTTTAAAAAATAGTTTTCGTTGGTATTGCCGCCTTATTTTTATTTCGAAAATGGTAACTAAGTACGCAACTGAATTAAATATTAGAATGCAGTTTTGCATAAAAGAGTATTTAGAATGTTTAAAAAATTTTGAATATAGTTGCTACCTTTTTTTCAATTCAGATTTTAGTTCAAAGTGTGAAAACCATGTTCGAATAAACTTCGTATTAAGCTATTATATATAAATAGTACATAAAAGTGTTGAAACTTTTTGAAAACTCATTAGATAGAAAACATTCGATCTATCTTATCCGATTAATTACATACAGCACCGAAGCCCCTAGTAGCCAGTGTGCTAATTAAGTTAGGGTTACGGAGGCCGCCGTAGCCGAATGGGTTGGTGCGTGATTACCATTCGGAATTCACAGAGAGGTCGTTGGTTCGAATCTCGGTGAAAGCAAAATTAATAAAAACATTTTTCTAATAGCGGTCGCCCCTCGGCAGGCAATGGCAAGGCTCCGAGTGTATTTCTGTCATGAAAAAGCTCCTCATAAAAATATCTGCCGTTCGGAGTCGGCTTGAAACTGTAGGTCCCTCCATTTGTGGAACAACATCCAAGACGCACACCACCTAACAGAAGTGTTCGCGCCAATTATTTATTTTTTTATTTATATTTTAAATATCCTATATAAATTATAATAATAATAATAATAATTACATACATACCAACATGCTTATGAATACACACATTTTTGGAATCCAATTCAATTATATTCGAAGTTAATAATTTTTTATTTTTATTGCTTAAAATGTGACAAAATTTGGTGTATTCGATATTAAATTCAAGTAATTTCAGTAAAAAGTTCAATAAAAATCTAAAAATGGCGTTCAAAATGTGGATTATCTGCATTTTTGTAATCTTTATTCTTCAAGTTTTTAAAATGTTAAAATATACAATTTATACTTTTTTGGTTTTTTATAATAAATCATCAAAAAAGTAAACTTTCAAGAACTGCGAGCACCCGCCGTACGATTTTGAGTGTCACTCACTGTACATATATTTGTACCCCTAGTAACATGTACATAGGTATATAAAATTTACGCTTACCATAAGCTCAGCTCTTTTATTGTTAATTTGCTCCTTCATATCTTTGCCTGTCCTTTTATGACTTTCTTGCTTTGTTCTCCTTCATGGCACCAGCAGTAAAATGAAATGTTTAAGTACTTTTAAACGTAAAAACAAATTTATTGCTCGGCTTCATAAGATTCCACCCAAGTCGCGAAGTCAGTAGGCGACAGTTGGCAGTTAAAGACCAAAATAATAATAAACCCGTATACTCGAGTAACCGTGCCATAACCACATTTACTACTTTGACAGCAACAAGAACAAGTGGCATAGCAGACAATTGCTACCTTGGCAACCATAACAGCGAAATCAGTATTAATTACAAAAGTTCTACTGAATGTTCGTAATTAAACCCTTCATTGCATGGGAATAATGTTGCCGGTTCAAAAGTTTGTGTAGTTTGGGTTTTAGGCCAATTTAATTGTAACATTTTTTTTTTGGTTGAATTCTTTTTGATTTAGCTTTAATCAAGAAGTATAAAAAGTGTTCCACTTTGAAGTAACATATTTTTTCTGAACTATTTAAAAACACGGGTAGAAAAAGGACCTCTGTATAGAAATCGCTCACTGATTTATGGATAATTTAAGAACAGGCGGACTACCTTAGAGAGGTACTTGTGATTTCAATGCTTGTGTTCGTTTACAAGACTTGTATGATTGTGGAAGAGTAGTCATTTGTAGCGAAAATGGTAATAATAGTTTTATATTTGTCTAGTTTCAAGAGCTGCTCGCTTAGGAAAGCGTATGGATAGCTTTTACCTTATTGTTGAGAGAGCTTAGAAGATTTTTCTACACGCTTTTTATAAGAACCTCAGTTTAACACATTTCCCAAGGTCCGAGAGACACATCTACAAGAGGCCTGGCAGGTTTGTGTGATGGACGGTTTGCGAGTAGCCTGTGCTCACCGGACAGTGTCGGACTATGCAAGATATAAGTATTCTTCGAAAAGTGGCTACGCCTTTATACACTTCTGAATAGATTCTAGGTAGAGGATTAGTCAAAGCTCACCTTGATTAGAGGGGTAGAATTCTAGTTTTCCGGCACTCTTAACTGGCTGCCGTTGCCGAAAGTTTTGGTACGCGACTACCTTTCCGAAGTGCGCAGCTTGGAATCACCGTGCATGGAACACCAAATGATAGAAAATGCTCTTCCCAACTCTACTGAGATGTAGTTATGTACTCGTAATTGCAAATTTCTGGGGATACGATTACTTCTGCCACGAAAAAGCTCTTTATAAAAACCACCATCTACTGTCCAGAATCAGCCTAAAACTGTAGCTCCCTCCTTTTTTGGAACAACATCCCAGACGCGCGTCACAAGTAGGAGGAGAAGCTCAGCCAACTCGGCCAACAATACGACTGACATTTTGACAGTTCTTGGAAATTTTCGATTTCTCGCGACCATTTTTCATTTTGCTCGATTTTATGGTTAACTTGTTTGGAACAATAATAATGGGAACGGGAACGTGAACAAAATGCAGCTAATGAAGCAAACGTGGCAAAGAAGATTAATGAAAATTTAGTTATGCCCATATAAGAGACACACAAACTTATTAGACCCATATAAGCTGACTTCAAAGGGCGCACACGAAATGTGGAGCAAAGTTATGCTTGTAATAAAGTCCAACAACAAAGAAAAAGTATTGAGCACACAGACATGTGTGTCAGTATGTGAAAGTAGTACCAAAAAAACTTTAGTTGACCAGAAGAAAGAATTCAAAATTAGACATTTTTAATTGGAGAAAAATGCTGACTAACAAACCATTGAGGTGCAACACTAGCATTTCTGAGTCACAATAAAAAACGACAGAAAAGAAGACTTAAAGAAAAACTCTCCTCGACCCTCAGCGTCTGCTTTGCTTGCGTCACTGTGACAATTGAAGAAGAAAAAAAAAAGAAAACAAAATCACGGCGAAAGAAGGAAATAACTCTGCCATACCAAACTTGCATACTATACTCGTCTTTGTCCGGGGTCAGGAAAGCCAGCACGCAGCACCGACTGCAACGGTTGCGCGTTAGCGGCGGAGAAAATTGTGGTAAAAGAGCGTAGAATAGTGAACGGAAGTAGCGGAAGTCGCTTTGTCGCAGCCTGCACTAGCAGTAATTAACAGACATGACTGTGGCTATCTCGTGGCCAACAAACTGTGTTGGCCAACAGACGTGCGCTGGTTTGTGGCAGCTGGAACGCTTCGACGCCATTTCCCCAATCCGTTATTGTTTGTTGCTGCTTTTGTGCTGCAGCGGACTTGTTGTCGTTGGGCAAAGAAAAGCGGCTAAAGATGGGTCTACCTCGAAGCTGGGCCTTTTAGTGGCTTCACTTGCGCACACTTTTCTTTCTTTCTGTCTTTCTTTCTTTGCTGGCATCAATTTTTTTTTCTCTCTTTCTTCGCTCTGTTTTATCTGTTTATCGCTTTACTGCGCAATGAAAAACACAATCGCATTTCCTGTGAAAGTTCTGTAGAATAATTAAAAATGATGATTTTTCAAATTAACTTCTAAGTGTATATAAATTTAGTTTAAGAAAAAATGATTGCCTTCCACAGCATTTCTCAGCATTTCAAGTAATGATTAATGCTGAGTGTTGCACAGTTGCTGCAACATTTGCTTTGCCTTGCAAATTAGAGAGTTTCTCGTTTTACTTTTCTTCATTGTTTTCTGTTAATAAAAGTATGAAATTTATTTCCACATTTCCAACACAAATCGCCCGGCCTATGCTTTTCTGCTCTACTCTACTCTCATTGTCACTTGGCGACTCTGTCGCTGGTCACATGACCTTTTTTTGTTGTTCTCACTGCCCGCCACAGTCTTAATTTATATTCCTCCAGTCACCGTCAATAAAAATGTAATTATTTTATTTAACTTTATGGCCATGCAAGCATTGTAAAACATTGAATTTTCTTTACTTTTATGAGTTTCGAAAGTTGCCAACATAGTTTTTTCGCTTTCGTTCACGCAGTTTTATGCAAAAAAGTTCTCGGCCACTACAGCCGTAGGCTGATAAACACGGCATCCGCTACTATCAAATGTAGGAGACAGATTTATGAACAAACGTAGGCTAAAAGCTTTGCCCAATGTTTGCACAACTAATAATGCAAAAGGTTGGAGGAAGTAGTCGGTTGGCTCATAAAGATTTAAGATGTTGAAATTCTGTGAGGATTTGATAGTAAGGTAGGGAATTAGTTTGTGAAATTGTTACCGAAAGCTTCTCATCTCATTTTAGTTGTTTATACTGGTTAGCAAATTTCCGAAAAATAACGTCAATTTTAGAAACTTTTAAGTAATTCCACTTGTATCTCTGGATTGACGCGATAATGGCCTGATCAATCTTTTTTAGTTCCACCAAGCCCGCAAATCGTTTCTTTCTCGTGCCAATTGACGCCGGTTTGACATCACAAGTGAAGCTTAACCAGTCCCCACTTGAAATTGGAAGAAAGAAGGTCTTGCTCTTAAAAACTAACGAATAATTGGCACGAGGAACCTACTGTTGTAAGCCGACTTCGAACGGCAAATGTTTTTTATGAGGAGCCTTTTCATTGCAGAGATACACTTGGAGGTGTGCCATTGCCTATTAGAATACACTTTTTCTTTATCTTGATGTTTCATGGAGATTCAAGCCTACGTACTCCGAATAGTAGTCACACACTAACCCGCGGAAGTTTTTCTGATCCCATCCACCGATGTAATTGGAGGGAGCTTACATCCCTTCTCAAGACTGGGAAAGACTATTGTCATGACAAAAAAGCTGAATCGTCCCCAATATGCTGGTCATATTATATGGAAATATTAGAAAATCCTACTGGATATGCGCAGAAGAAATAAAGGCAAAATAAGACCAAAACTCCGATGGTTGGATGGCGTAGGTCGGGATGCCGAATTATTTGTTGTACGTTGTTGGAGAGCTCAAACGAGGAATAAATCGAACTGGAGACAAATGTTACAGCAAGCCAAGACTCGGACCGGGTTGTTGAACTAACAATGATGATGATGATGACTCCTTCTCAACGCACACCATTGCGATCTTAATCAAAGAGGAGCACAGCGAAAAAGTTCTCAAATGACAAACTAGCCCTGACATCACTAGCCAGCACTTGAGGCAGAGTCAATTTAATGTTTTTGAAAGCACACAAAGTGATTGACCAGTTTGTACCGAACTATGCAGATCCGATTTTGGTGGATCTGCGGGAGACTGAACAGCTTGCCTTGATGCCTCAGAAGTGATCGTCTTGAGCTTATATTCTTATGTACGCAGCAACCGATAGACTCTCGGCTGACACTGATTCAAGTTTATTGAGCGTCAATTAGTACTTGCATGGGCTCTCGCCCCACAAATGCCAATATTGCTATAGCAGACGAAGAGCTCGACCCTCCTTGTGAGTACCTACAACGTAACACCTGCATAACTATGAGCTAGTGTTGTAGCAGGTTAAACTCCTATTTATCTTGAGTGGACACTGATATGCTCAAATTATTTACGGCAAGTGGAATGTTTCCGCTTTTAACCATCTCTTTGGAAGCTCGCTTAAGCCCTTCTATCCAACAACCTGCTCTTTGGTCTGCTTCCGTAGAAACAGCGCGTTTCCTGGGTCTCCACTAGCGATGACCTCGATCACAACACAAAGGAGAAAACCTATCTGAATAGAGTTTCCGCGATAACAACATCAACCAAAGTCCGTATCAGAGAAAGCTCACTCTTCTTTGGTATCAGTGAAGGAAATGAAACTTCCTATTCAAATATGTAGATTAAATTTTTTGGATATAAATTTAGTCTGTAAATATTTTTTTAAAAACAGTATGCTGACTCGACGGAGCGTTACTTTGACGTATGTAGAACATTCCAGTCATAAAAGAGTTGAACAATTTTAGTAAATTTTTTTCGAAGGCAAACAAGCTTGTGACAGCTGCTTTCGTTTCCGAAATTTCATCAATTAATATCTCATTTCGCTGGCGTGTCACGCTGTTTTGGAAGTCGAAAATTAAAATCTGTTTTCCATTCCAGCTGTTTATGTATTTAATGATTGCTAATCATAAACTGAGTTTATCTCTCAGCTGCTTTCAGTGTTTGCCTCGTAATTAATGAATTTAAATCTTAAATACAATACTTTTTCGCTTATCTTTTGGGTACGGGTGCTTAGTGATTTTCCTCTTTTTCGCCATTTCGTGATTTTCATTTTTTCGTACACTGTGGTGCATAATTATAAACACAGTGCGACATATTTTTCAATGCATAATTAAATTATTACAATTTTTTTAATGAGATGCAGTGGAATACTATACATTTTGAAGCAGTAGGGGTCTGAATTGGGTGCTTGCAATTCCAATAAATTCAACAAAACCTTCTTACCCGGGTTTGGCGCTCCTTTGGTAAGGCTCACCGCGGTTGGACCACCAGTTTTTTCGGCTGTTGTCCTCGCGTGTGACACATTTTTCGTGGTCAATTGAATTTCATGTCTAAGAACTTAGGGTGCGTTTAGTGTCATGCACCACACTGTATTGAAGCTGTGCCGCTTGGCAACCGATTTTGTTTTTTTCTTTCTTTTTATCGCGCGAACGTCTGCTTTACTCAACTTACAGAATTTTTATCTCTTATTATTATCAGTGAGGGATTAATTTTTCGCTTATCTTATTTTATAATCCCCAATTTGCGCAATTGCCAAGCGCTTTTATCATTTTCGGCTATGAATTATTATGAAATAAGTTAATAAATATTTAATGTATATAAACAGATTTTTCACGTGGCTGGTGATGTCGAAACTCATGAATTTCATTTAATAAAAAAATATAAAAATTCAGTTACAAAATATTTGTGTTTGGGCTAAACGTATTGCATAATTTATTTCATTTATTTAAATTTTGTAACTCATTTTCGCATTAATTCTCTTAAATGTAAACTAATTTTGAAACCAATTTAAGCTGAATATTAAAATCCCAAGCGTTGGCAAACAAAGGCGTCGTATAAATTTAAAATTACAAAAATTTTCCAAATCCACTCTGCATTTTGAGTGTTGCCAAATGCAGCTGTGTGTGTGCTCAGCAGTGGCCTGCTTTTAGCAAATAAATTAGAAGCAAATGCATTTTATTGTTTTTAATATTTATTTGCATTAGCATGCCAGCAAATGAATGATTATTAGTGTGGAAAATTGAAATTCGTTTGCATCGCAGCAACCCCAAAGGACTCAAATCTACCGCATTTATGCAAAATATAATACAAATACGAGTTGTTGAGACTGTTTAGAATATTTTACTTATTATATTTGCAATATTATTTTTCTGTTGTTTGACAAAACAAAAAAAAAAAAAAACAGTGATACAATTTTTTGCGATAAAAAACCAGTTACAACTATTATTCTAAATGTTTAAACTAACTATTATTCAAAAAATACAATAAAGCTTCAACGTAAAATAAATAACAAATTATTACTAAATTTAAAATTTATAAGCAAATTTCAAAAGCAACCTCAAACATAAGGGACAAAACATGTAAAATTGATTCGCCTGGAAGCTTCAGTGCTTCGAATTTGATCAAGTTTATTTCAGCTAGCTAAACAAATACACACATACAAATATATATGTATACGACACAAAGTAGTTTTTTTCTAACAACTGTAGTACACTGATCGACGACAACGCACCGCACAGTGGTGGTCGCACGTCTTCTTACATTTGTGGGTTAGTTACAAAATATACTAAAATTTTTTGAATTCGGCTACTCTCTAGCGGATTTGCCAAGAAGACAATTTGTTAATCGTGTTCGTGAAAGTGGATCGTTAATGGATAAAACAACACGTGAACGTGCTCCTACAGTGCATACACCCGAAAACATTGCTGCTGTAGCCGAAAATGTGCGTGAACATCCAACAACCTCAACTCGTCATCGTTCTCAAGACTTGAACATTTCACGAATTTTTGTTTCCAAAAATTGAAGAGGATGACATGGACGACATATGGTTTCAACAGGACGGTGCAACTTGCAACACTGCCAAAGTTACACTCGAACTTTTGGCTACCGTTTTTGAATTCCGATATGAATTGGCCGCCTCGGAGCTGTGATTTAAGCCCTTTGGACTATTTCTTGTGGGGAGCCGTTAAGAACAAATGCTATGCGAACCATCCAGAGACGATTGGTGCTTTAAAACACGAAATCGAAGTTGCCATTCATGAAATTGGAGCCCAAACAATCGAAAATGTGCTTAAAAATTGGGCTTATCGAATGTCCTACTGTAAAGCCAGTCGTGGCAGTCATTTCAACGATATTATTTTTCATTTGTAAATGACAATGTTCCATCTTCAAAATAAAAAAAAAGTTTGAAAAAATATTGATTAGTTTTTTTTTATGGCCGATTCATAAAGCAAATTTTACATGGCCCACCCTATTTGCTACAGAAACGTAGTGAAAATGATCCATTTTTAAAACGACCAATAAGTGGCGATGAAAAATGGGTTGTTTGAAACAACATCAAGCGGAAAAGATCGTGGAGCAGGCCAGGTGAACTAACTCAAACAACATCAAAAGGTTTTGTTATCAGTTTAGTAGGATTACAAAGGAATTGCCTACATGGAACTCTTACCACCCAACCGAAAGATCAATTCTGATGTCTGCATTGGACAACTAATGAAATTGGAATAGGTTAGCCTTTATAAGTACCCATTTATTTTTACTAGTACAGATTTCTAAATACAAAAAGAGTGCAAGCTACAAATTATTATATTGGTATGATCACAGAAATCACAAGCAATTAATTTCTTTGCACAAGGCGAATGCTTGCATGGCGAATCCGCCTCAAATTTGTCTAAGAAATAGGAAAAACTCTTGAATATACTTTTGAGCCACAATTTGTTTCGCGAAATATTTATTTGTGAACAATTCCAACGCACTTGAAAATTATCTAAAAATCGCTGCGAAATATTTTCTTTCACTACACTAATATCTTCGTCTGTTAGCGCCCTGGTTTTTAACTCAATCAACGAATTCACATTCCTATCACAATTTGGACGATCCTCACGTAAATCTGGGTAAGAAACTGATTTTAAAAACCTTAATATTACCCTATTATCCAACGCGCTCCTATGTCTACGCATTCGTAAACAAAAATTTAAACTTCAGATATAAACTTCAATACCTTTGCCAAACCCTAAATGCATGCAATTTTTTCACATCTTCAACAAACTTTCAAGCGTCTTTCAGTGATTTAAATCAAACTTATGTCAAAAGTCATAAATATGCGCAAATTCTTTTTTAGGAAAACGATAGAAAGTAGTCCTACCTTTCATAGCTATAAGACGGATCAAAATGAATTGCTTTAGTAAGAAGACGTAGCACCGAGGGAACAGAGTTTTTATCCATCAAAAGAGTTAAATTCCGCATTTATAAACCATCATTTTTGTTTGCTCATATTTATTAAAATATTAGGACGATTGAATTAATTTTTATTTCAATGTTGTCTACTTGTAAGTGCTTTATTTTCATATGAACTTACAACAAAAACAATAAAACCAAATGTTATAAGCAAAGCCCAATACTCAAGTGGACGAAAATTTCAATCAGTTTCAGTTAAATAAAATTCTGCTAATTTTTGTTGCTTTTATTTCGTATAAAATTGTGAACTTTTTACAACGTTATAATGAATTTTTCTTACTCAAATATTAAGTTACAAGTCTAAGCCACTCAAATATAAAATTTGAGTATTCACAAAACTATATTTTTGCCGGTGACATCCCACAGTGCACCGAACCGGAAGTGTGCGTTCAAGAGCGAAATTCAATCATTAAATGTTTTCTCTCCATATAAAGTTAGGTATCGCTTTCAAAGAACGATTCGAAGATTTTTGAACATAATTTAAAAAAATCAAAAATGCGGAAATTTAGAAAAAGTAAGAAAGGGGGGAAAAACATATTTGGAAAAAAATCCAAAATGTAGAACTTTGGAAAACATTAACAAGCAAAAAAACATGAATCTATGGAAAATAGTTTTTGGGGGAAAAAAATTATGGGAAATATATTTTATAATAGTTATTGGAAATAATTTTTACCAAAAAAATTCTTCGATTCCTAGTTTCACAATTTCAAGCTTTTTGAGCATAATGTAAAAACATTAAAAATGTGGAAATTTGGAAAAAATTAAAAAGGAAAAAGAAAAAAAAAACGTTTGGAAAAAAATTCAAAATGTAAAGCTTTCGAAAAATTAACAAAAAAAATTTTTGGAAAAAAGTGTTTGAGAAAAAAATTTTTGGGAATAAATTTTTACCAAAACAATAATTCGATGCCTAGTTTCACAATTTTAAGCTTTTAGAGCATAATGTAAAAAAAATCAGAACTGTAGAAGTTTAGAAAAAATTAAAAACAAAAAAAACAAAAAATATTTGGAAAAAAAAATCCGAAAGGTTGAACTTTGGAAAAAAACAATTTTTGAAGCAACAAAACAATTTTTGAAAAAGAAAATTGGATACAAATTTTTACCAAAACAATAGTTCGAGGCCTGGTTTCACAATTTTAAGCTTTTTGAACATAATTAAAAAAAACCAGAGATGCAGAAATTTTTGGCAAAATTAAAACAAAAAAATATTTGCAAGAAAAATCCAAAATGTAGAAATATGGAAAAAATTAACAAAAAAAAATTTTTTGGAAAAAAAAGTTGAAATATAAATAAAAATTTGTAAACAAATTTTTACCAAAAAAAGTTTTGCCATTTCAAGCGTTTTGAACAGAATTTAATAAGTCAGAGAATTTAGAAATTTGGAAAAAACTTAAACGACAAAATTTTTGAAAGAAAAAAATTTCGAAGCAAATTTTTACCGAAAAATAGTTGAACATAATTTTCAAAAATCAAAAATGGAGAAATTTGGAAAAAATTATTAAAAAATTAAATTTTTTTGGAAAAAAATAAAAATTTGGAAACAAAAAAAAAGTGGTTTGTTCCTGGTTTTACAATTTTAAGCTTTTTGAACATGATTTAAAAAAACCAAAAATGCCGAAAAAAATTTGGAAAAAAATTAAAAATGTAGAAATTTGGAAAAAATTACAAGAAAAACATTTTTGGAAAAAGTTTTTGGGAGAAAGAATTTTTGAAAAAAATATTTACCAACAAAAAAAAATAGTTCGATGACTGGTTTCAAAATTTCAAACTTTTTGAACAAATTCAAGAAAAAACAAAATTTGGAAAAACATTTGGTATCAGTGCAATATCTGGTTTCACCGACCAACAGACATTCTTTTAAATTTTATTCCAATGCACACACACTTATACTCACTTTCACATATATACGTGTTAATTACAAAACTTGGCCTCAAATTACAAATTCTATGCTAAATAAAAAAATAAAATAAAATTTACCGCCGTTGTACTCTTGTTTATTCATTTTTCGCCTGTCCGTCTCCATTTATTGCATTAATTTTGCTAATGAATTTTTATGCGCACAAACAATTCCACAATCATTTCATTCTCACACAAAATGCAATTCGTTTTTGTTAATATTCGCAAACAACCAAATAAATAAATACACACAAGTGGTTGTGCAAATGAATTTTGCAAATACGCAACTGTGCAAAATTTAACGCAAAATACTGTGCTGCATGCCTCCCAACCGTTTTGCTGCATAGCAACAACAATGCTGTTGTTTTTTTACTCCGTTAGACTGAGTGGTTGATTTGGTGAATGAGGGTGTTCACGTTGGATTGGCATAAATAATGAAGAATATATTTTTTTTTCAAAAAAGCTTAGACATTTTCTTGGAACTCTAGTCATAGCCCAATTTAGAGGGAAAAGAACCAAACAGGTTGAAATAATTTTTTTTTAATTCATCCTAGTTTTAAGAACATTCTATAATATACGTTTTTTATTTTAGACATTTTTCACTAAATTATAAAAATTTAATTATTAAAACACCAAAGTGAATACCTCCACTTGCTAATCATGCCGCTGCATAGCCTAACAAGTGCAGCAAATGCAACGGATTACTTTTTTTGTGTTCAGCAAATAAAAAAGTATGTATACTCAAATCGAGCAACGGTAAAGTTGCAATAAAAATCTGTTGCAAAATTAGAAAATTCACACTAGCGCGTGTGTGTGTGCGCCCATGTGTTATGTATATGGATTTGCATAGGTGTAGTGGAAAAACTCACCTATTAATGCACTGCAGAGATACACAACTGCGAACGCGTACAAACCGCATACGCGCCACCGTTGACTATGTGGTTGTTGGTGTTGTTGCTTGTGTTGCCCCATAATTGTAAACTGTTGCTGTTGCGTCGTCCCTTCAACTTCACTTTGCGCGTTCGGTGTGTGTTTAAATATGTTTTTATGAGTGTATGTGTGTGTGTGTGCTGATTTATTTTTAGTTGCGCTGACCGGCTTCCCTTTTCAATTATAGTTCACAAACAAGAGCATAACACAAAGAACCGGCAAAAGTGACTGTATGGTGTACAACTTTTGACGGTTTTTTTATTTTTTTTTTTTTTGCTCAAACTAAAAATTGCACAATTTTCAGTAGTTTTAAAATTGTAAATTTTTTACTTTGAATTAATTTTTAAGCGCATGTGTTCTAATTCACCACAATTATTTGCTCGAATTTATTATAAAAATTTAGTTTTTTAGTGCCGCTAGAAATACCAGCAATTTGTGTTCAGCACGCACACTTTGCTGTCTGTCAGTCACTCACTCACTTTTGTAGCTAACGGTGTTTTTTGGTTTTTATATTATTTTTATTTTTGTTGCCATACACTGGCTCAACTCAGCTGCAAACTGTTTATTGTTGTTGTTGTTTGTTTTTAGGCGATTTAACCCTTTACGCCTCTTCGGTAGATGCTTCTGTTTTAATTGTTTTTGCTGCTGCTGCTTATGCCAGTATTTTTTTTAGCTGCTTGCCGGCGACTTAAACGAATTCTTGATTACAAAATTAATTTAGTTTTATTTTATAGCTGCTTTGCTGGTTGTGGCAATAAAACTACTGGAATGGAAAAAGAGAATAAAATTAATTGTTTTATGGTAATTTACTTAAAAGTTGTTTAAAATTTATTTAAAAAAATGTGTCAAAAATGTGTTGAGCGCAACTTATGGAAGATAATAACGGTTTTCCAATAACAGGTGTTATCTATCGCTATCGAGAGATGATATCGATTTTTTATGGCCGGAATTGGATGGTATAGATCTGGACAACGTTTATTTTCACAAGACGGCGCTACGAGCCACACAAGCAACGAAAGCATTGATCTTTTACGGGAAAAGTTTCCGGACCGTGTTATCTCTCGAAGATGTGATCACAATTGGCCACCGAGATCATGTGATTTAACACTTTGCGACTTTTTCCTTTCGGGCCACATGAAAGAGAAGGTCTACGCCAACAGCCCAGGGTCGATTCAAGACCTCAAAGATGGAATTCGTGAGGCTATCGAGGACATGGAGCAGCCACTTGCAATTCGGTTATGGAAAGTTTCATGAAAAGGATATTGTCCTGTAAGCGTGGTCGTAGTGGTTATTTGCCTGATGTTATTATCTACTATTAACGGCATACCTTCCTCTTTATAATGAAATAAACATCCGATGATTTATATTAAAAAATAGCATTTTTTTTTAATATCAAAATAACACCTTTTATTGGAAAATTCTTTTGTTACACTCTGACGGCAAAACAAAAAAAAAACTTACATAAAAAAATAAATAAAAATGTATTTATTAAAAAAAGTGTTTTTAAATGTAGTTTTTTAAGATGTTTTAATTAAATTAATTTTAATTTTTAAAATTCATTAAAATTGTTCATTACTTTTTATTTGTTTTTAATTAAATTAAATTAGATTTGAATTTAAAAAATTAATGAAAAACTAAATTAAATTTAGATAATTTATAAAAAAATTAGTTTAATTTAATCTTAACTAAAAATTGTAACAATTAAGTTTTAAATGAAGATTTAAATTTAATTTTAAATAAAAAATAAAATATTTTTAAATTAAATTTTTAAAATTTATTTGATTTTTTTTATTACTCTCAATTTGTTTTTAACTATACTAAATTTGGATTTTTGAACTAGATTAAATTTCATTTAAAATTTTCATTTATACTATTTATTATTTGTTTTTTATTAAATTTAATTTAAGTTTTTAAATATAAAAAAATAATAAAAAATTTAAAAAATTAATTGAAATTTAATTAAAAATTTAAGTTTAACTAAAAATTTGAGTTTAATTAAATTTCATTTCATCTAATAGTATAATAAATAATAAAAAATATAAAAAAATTATTCAAATTTAATTAAAAATTTAAGTTTAACTAAAAATTTAAGTTTAATTAAAAGTATTTCCTAAGTAGGGTCTCTCTTCCTTGAATTTCTCTGATCCTGTCCCATCATATAAACTTTCTTTCAATTATTCTTAAACAGCTAGAAAGTAGAAGATCGATTTTGTCACTGTCTTTTTTGGTTAATATTATCAAGGAAGAAATTGACTGTTCCTCCCTTCTAGAAAGGATTAACTTTTCGGTCCCCACGAGGTCTTTACGTAATAAATATCCCTTCCATTTGAAAAGGTTCAGAATAAATTATGCACGCAATTTTTATTTGCATATTCCTTCTCCCCAAAGAAAGAAATTGTATCTTAATACTAGATTTCTTTTGCTCGCTGTGCACAGTAGCCAAATAATAATAAAATCCCACTGTGAATAGTGTTTTCTGTTAAGCTTTCACATTGTGGCGAAAGCTTTAAGAAGGATTAAAAATAACTGCAGATGTGTGAATTATTTCACTTTATCAACCTTTCATATTTACAACAGTTAAATATACCCAGTAATAAAAAAATAGAGGCAGTCGAAAAAACCTCTTATGCCACACCCTTCCTAACCGTTTTAGAACTAGTGGAAAAGGGATGCAGTGAAATTTTAAGACAAAAATATGCACCGGTTATGAAAATTTGCTTATGAGGACCTTAATAGAGTGGTTGAGTGATTGTTCATTGTTGCTGAACAATAAAACAAGTTGTATCACATTAGATTTTGAATATTAGACATAAAATTATATCATAAAAAAACATGTAATAAAAAAAAATGAAAAAAAATATTAAAAAAAGATTTTACACAAATGTATAATATAATAAAAAAAAGAGAATTATATAACAAAAACTTATATTTTATAATTACAAAATAAAAAAAAATTAAATATTAAAAAAAAAAAATTACAAAAAATAATATAATATAATTAAAACAGAAAGTTACATAATAAGAAAATGTTTAAATAATAAAAAAAAACAAAATTTACCAAAAATATATAATATAGAAAAAAGAGAAAATTATATAATAAAAAAAGTTACAAAACGTTTTAAAAATATTAAAAAAAAAACTTACAAAAAAATTTAATAAAATTAAAAGAGAAAATTATATAATAAAAAATATTAAAAAAGGTTTTAAAAATATTAAAAAAAAACTTACAAAAAAATATAATAAAATTAAAACAGAAAATTATATAATAAATAAATTTATTAAAAACATTTTTAAAACTGTAAAAAAAAAAATGTTTAAATATATATAATATATTGTAATTAAAAAAGGAAATTATATAATAAAAAATATTTAAAAAAATTGCAAAATTAAAAAAAAATGTATAATGTAATTAAAATAGAAAGTTATATTATATAATAAAAAACAATTTAAATATTAAAAAATAAAAAATTTACCAAAAATAGATAATATAATAAAAAAGGACAAAAAATATGTAATATAATTAAAAAAGATTATATAATATTATAATTTTTGTTTTTAATATTAAAAAGTTAAAATATTTAAAAAGAAATTACGTAAAATATTTAATATAATAAAACAATTCGAGCACTGAAAACTTTTAGCTATGAGTGTCAATACTAAAGTATCGCTCACAGCCCCCTTTTTTGAGAATGCGATTTTTCAACATCCATTTCAAATCATAAATGAGAATGCAACTGAAGTGACAGTCTAGGCCATATTTTAATGCAATTTCCAAAAACCTTCGTTCAGAATTATGCGCGGACTAGTGCCACCCCCAAATGGACTAGTTGTACGTTAGTTTCAAAGTAGTTCCTTCACAATATTTGGAAAAAATGTATATAACTATTTGTTTAGCTGATTTCGTAGATAGTTTCGAATTCACAAAAAAATAGTTGTACACACAGTCATACATACATACACACTTAGATAAACCCTCTTCTAAAACATACAACTATATATCTTCAACTTTTATTAAACACACACTCACATTTCTGTGGCAAAAGAAAAGCTAAATGCACAAAAATCATTTAATTCCCCAACCAAATTTCAACTTGCTACAACAAAAGCAAATAAGCTGAGCAGCGTTTAAGTGCTCGAAAAAAAAAGAGCTTAAATGTGGACAGAATGACCTATTTTCCCTTGTAGCTTGTTTTTTGTACTAAATAACACGCTGAGGTATTGCATGAAAATCCACACATATTTATATATATTTTTATACATAGGTCCGAGTGAGTTAATTTTGTATAAAAGCGCACATTTAGTTACCCATTTTGCAACTTGCCACTTCGTTTTGCTTTAGCATTTTTTGTGCCTCGCTCTCTCAACAAAATTCTACAAGCACAAGTGCACACATACATACACATACATATATGTACATACAACATTTGTAATTCTTTCTCAATTAACCTTAAAAAATATACCGTAAATGGTACAATGCAAGTGCAGTAGCACCAATGTCAAGGGTTATTGGAGCAATTTTATTACACGAACAATTCCTAATGGAGCATAGTGCAAGGCATGTAATTTAATAGAAACTCGAATGGAATACATATCTATTTTAAGTTTGAAAATTTTGTGTAAATTGTAAGCTTCGTAGGGAAAAACTTAAATTATTACAAATTTTTGGTTTAATACGGGTGTTATGTTAGCAAATGCGAACTAGTTTCAAAGTAACTAGTCGGTAACTAGTTGGTAGCTAGTCGGCTATTAGACAAAAATGTTCCAAACTTATGTTTTTTTTTAAATACTGACAGCGTTTTTTAATTTTTTTTTTAATTTATTCTTTCTTTTTTGTATTAAATTACATTATAAGACTTTTTCTTTATGGCGGACTAATTGGAGCTTTCAAGTCAGACACTTAGGAAAACCTTCTTAACACTTTATTATCCGATGTGGTGTGCTAATACAGTAGGCATCAGAAAACATTACAGGGTTTCGCAAGAAAGAGCGCACCACCTTAGCAAATTTATTACTAATTAGTAGCAAATTAGTAATAAGAGGCTTAGAAGAAACTACATGGGCAATCTACCAGGTTTCAAGTATTCTATTCGGCCCTATGCTGCCGAGCGCAGTGAATAAGGATAAACAAAACTATGATTTGCTCAAAGTTTCCGTCAAAATCGAAAAAGATCAAATCAGTGCTTAATGAGATTCCAAAAAAATACCCAGAAATATCAAGACAGCTGTACTTGTGAATTGATTAAAAAGTGATGATTCCACTATAACGCATTTGTTGGTGCAACTAAAAGTTTGATTACTTCCTAAGGCATTAACTCAATTTTCAGCAGATTTAATTCCATTTTTTTAATATTAAATAGATTCACATAATAAATTCAAAATTTTATAAACAAAGTATTTGCACAGAAACTTTACGTTGATGTTTTCTAAATCGGTTTCCAATAACATTAACCTAATCAGTACAAATCAAGCACATTCCCACGCTTGCATTTTTCGCACAAGTGGAGCGCAAGTGTCATGTGCTTTTTCCTATAACAGCATCTAAGAAGATTCATCTTACTTAGAATAAAGTGTAATTTGAATTTTTGTCAGTCACGCACTGACATCGTAATAAATTTTCTTTAAAATGTGCAACTGCAAGTTCACCTGCTGGCCTTCAAGTTACGCCTCTGAAACTAATCAAGCGCAGTCTTTTGTTTTCGCCGAGCTTTTCTCAGCGCACACGCAACGATCACTGTCAGCGCCAATAAATTTGCGCACTGACATCTTTATTTCACACATTTAGGTATTCAATGTTTGCACGCAAAAGAGATGTAAAGTGCAAATATTTATTTATTTGCAATACTTCCTCGTCTTGACAGCTTCAAGCTTGAATGGAATGGCGATGCAGATGTTCACTTGGAGCTTAGGGGAAATGAGTGATCGTACTGTCTATTCGAATTTTAAAGTAGTTTGAGAGCAGAAATCTTATGCCATTGCAGATGGCGTAAGTGAAAGGCGCCAAATGCATATATTCATAGATCCTTGATGCTGCTTTAAAACCCAGGTATGGTGAAATTTTCGTACTAAATTAATTTACTTTCCGGGTGACAAGACCACGATCGGTGAAGAAATGAATTGACGTACATCGAAAGCTGAGAAAAGCGCCAGCCAAGTGTACTCATATTGTAATGAGGTATTAGGTAGTAATAAAGCCTTAAGCGGGCCACAAATAAGCAACAAATCATAACAACAACAACAAAAACGAATAAAGGCATTTGCAATTTTAACCTCATCTGAAAAAAAACAACAACACCACAAACCATTTCTGAATCATCTGTGTAGACAGTAATGTCGACGTTGTTTAGTGAAAGTCTCTTACTCCATTCCTCCCGAGCTGGAAAGAGAGTGGCAAAATTCCTTTCGAGTGCCCCTATTGGGCAATCCCGAGGTAAACTGAGTTTTTTGCAATAATAGACTAGCACGACAATGCCTTTTTTCTTTCCAGCTTCAACTACCTTCATTTAACCACAATGCACTCATAGTCACCATCTTCTTGATATGCAGGTCTATCGGACATATGCCAGGTGGTCTTCTTCAATATTTCGATAGTATAGCATCTCAAGAATATACTGTGAAATTTTCATACGGAAATTTCCAATATTTTAGCTTCTACTGCCCATTAACACCGGCCAGCGTGCTCCTGTACCTCAAACTTTAAACTCATTTATCTCAGAACGACTTTTTTCGGCCTGGTCAACAAAAAAAAAACTATTCAACCAAATCGTCTAAAATTTTAATATGTTCTTCACAATATCAATAGTTATCACCCGTACTAGAATCATATTATTATTTCAATTATTTCGTATTTGTTTGATTAAAAAACTGAAAACCCCCGATTTTTAAAGTGTCAAATTCCAAAATGCGCCATTTTGTTAGATTTGTTTTTTTTTTTTTATTCTAGTACGGGACATAGCTCCAGTCATACTGATTAATAATTTTTTTGGTTTTTGTGTTTCAGATAAATAGAAAAGCCGAAATGGGAAACGCCGTCCAGGGGCCCAATTTTTCGGGAGGATCAACTTCAGCGTCATTTTTTAAATTATTAAAATTCTAAAATATTGTTTTTCATTTTTGTAAGTAAAAGAAGTTAAATAAAAAGCCTAAGAAATTTAAATATCGTTTTTCATTCTTTTTTTATTAAAAAAAAAATCCTGAAAACACTCTAAATTTTCGAGCTCTAGACCACCGAGCCCCTTAAGAGCCTCCCTAGGACATTATCTAATTGCACCGACGGGTTATGCACAGGCTGATCTTTATATTTTGCGAAAAAGTTGATATTTTAATCATATCCAAGAGCTTTCCACCAAACTACTGATCCGTATAACCACAGTCGTCGCCAGGAATTGGATGCTTATCTCACTTACTGAGGCGGTGGGAGGCCTTTATTGTCCTCAATCTCGAATTGTCACACTTCATCCGATTTTGAAATGGATTTTAATTATTTCTATATGATTATCGAGTGAAATTGAACCCATTTTATTAAGTTGTAGGTGTACATACATACACTTCTAAAAAAAACTCGAGCTCGACATATGCGTTCTGTCTATGTAGTCAGTTAAAAAACTTATTCTATTTATTTCGTGAGGCGAAAAAAGTGAAAAAAAATATCTGCAGGAAACGCACAATTGATTCTTCTTATTCAATAATTGCATGAATGAGTTCCCATTAAAAATTAATACACTCCCGAACTCAAACAATAAACAATCTAGGCGCGTTGGCGAATGAAAAATTGTTTGTATGTGGGAATTGTGTGGAGCGAAAAATCGCATATTGTAAATAAATAAAAGCTTGTGAATGAAAGCAAATGAAAACAAACGCGAATATGGCAATATGAGAACAAAAGAACGTTTTCACATAGATGCATGTATGTAGATAGATACCTGCATAAGTGTATGTACATAAAATGTAATGAAAATATTAGCTAGTGGCGGTAAAAGAAACAAGATGACGCCAATTAATCATCCAATTTTGTTTTTGAATAACTTTTTTACTAAAAAAACGATTTTGAAAATTATACAATGTATAGGGTATTATACAATGTACATATATAGGCCGGGTCAATTTGTGGGGAGGCAAAAAAATCGCCCATTGCTCTGTGAAAATCGTATTCTAGGGATCAAAATAAGAAACTTTGCCGAAGGAACCATACCTCTAAACGAATTCTGATGTCCCCCAATTTGGGTCGAACTTTTTAGTTTCTTTTCTATAACTCACTTAGATTAATTTTTTGATTTACATATGTTCTGACTAAATAAATTTCTTAAGAGAAAAAATAGATATTATTATACAATAAATAAATAAAAATAAAGAAAAAACATAGCCATTTAGCTGATTTTTTCATGTAAAGGCCAAAAATGGTGATATTTTGAAATGATTGTATGGGGAACCCCCCAGGGGAGTTCCAGGGGGTGTGCCACTGGCATTGGTGGATCGGCCGTCCAAAGTTAGTGGGGGTCGGTCATACATTTGGACTCGATTGGAGCACTCTAAATGGGTCAAAGTGGGATTTTTCGTTCGACCCAAATTGGGGGACATCTGAATTCGTTTAGAGGTATGGTTCCTTCGGCAAAGTTTCTTATTTTGATCCCTAGAATACGATTTTCACAGAGCAATGAGCGATTTTTAAATCGACCCGCCCTAATATATGTATATATATAAACATCTTTTTTTGTTGTTGTTTTTGTAATGTGTGTGTTTATTTAATAACTGTTAGCACCTAATAGCCGTAGACAAGTACAGTAATGGAATGTGAGTATACATTTTTTGTTTGGTTTTTTGTTGTTGTTGGAATTGTCGATCAAAGCTAAAATTTAAAATTTTTCTTCACTATGCAAAGATATTCTTGACAAACTGTATATAAATACGTTGGCGCTTACTTAAACAAAAGATGAAAAATCGAAGTAAAATCTGTAGAAAAAAAAATAAACTAAAAAATAACCCACTAAGTTTATTATATTTATCATATTTTATAAGAAGTTAAAGGTAAAAGTTACGAAAATTTATTCGAAATATTTGTAGAGTTTTTCATGGAAATTGAAATTGCCATACGTTAGCATTTCCACTGACTGAGAATCAAATCAATTTCGAAGTTGCATTGACTAAGCGAAAAGTGCCAAACTATTACCAGTAACGCTGACGTAGCGTCACACTTGGATGCATCCCGTGAATGCGATGCTGCTGAGAAGGCAAGTGGAAATGGAAACTTGAATTGGCTTGGGAATGCTACCAAACAGCAAAAATGGCGACGAATGCCAAACAAAACAAAAACAAGAAAAAAACAGAAATACATTGCTAAAGGAGCTGAAAAGTAACGAAATCATAGATATGCAATTCATATGAAGAGAAGTGCATTCATAGAACGAAGTGGATACATGCATATGTAGATATGTAAATTAACATGTGAATTTACTTTTCGCACTTACACAACTAACCATACACCCGTATCCATGTGACTGAATGCACAGCGGAACAAGTGCCAACGCTCGACGAAGCGTTCAAAAAGAGCCAAGGGCACAGGCAATGCAATTGACAGTGGCACTAGAATCGATGGCAGTCAGCGGGCTCCGATTCGTTGGCTTCACTCTCCACAACTACTTACTCAAGCAGCTGCCACTTTTGGTGGCATGGCTGCAGGAAAAATGAAGAATGTGGATGAATAAAAAAAAAAAAAAACTGTATAAAATATCGCAAAAAATACGCTAAACAAAACTACATAAATATGAAAAAGTGTCACTGTGCGCTGTGCTAAATTGGCAAAAAAGCTACTCGCCTGCGCATCACACAAATACTCACAAATAAAAGAGCGCCTGATGGATGTATGTATGTATGGTAGCTCCTCTTTGGCTGTGTCGCGCTGTGATGCGTGAAGACGTGTGACATGTGTGTGATTGAGAATGGAAGAAGCCGAAGAATTATGAAGGCAGTAGTGACAGTTGAATGTAGGAATTAATGGAACAGTCTAATAAAAGGGATGCAGATAGCGATCTTGAGACGTAGAGCTTAGCACCCTGTGAGAAAGTGACAGTGAGTAGAGCTGGAAACTTCTGTAATTTGAAATTTAATGGTGTCTCATTTTTTTGGAATAAATTATAAATACGGGAAGAGGAGTAACAAAACTTTTTGATGCTTGAGTTTGGAGAATTTTAAAACATTCCCAGACCAACCTTGATTGGAATAAGAAGCTTTCTAGCAATTTTAGACCTGACCTAAGACTGTCAGAGAGAACGTTGATATAGGCACCATGCGTACCTCTAGGAATACATTTTCTGGCGTTTTTCTCATTTCAATTGCTTTCTTGAAATGTGGTCCTACAATCCCAGTCTGTGCACTGCCGTCTTCCATTTCGAACCCAACAGTAAACCACACCTGTGGGCTTGGTTTTAAAAGTATTTCAATGTTTCTGCACGCTGAGCAATCACTCATGACCACCTTGAAATTCTTGGAGAATTCTAGTCTTCCTTCCATCTTGTCACAGACCATCAGGCACGAAGAGTGCAGGATTGAACCCAGTATTCTTATATTCCTTGTAAGATTGCCTTCTTTGAGGTGGAATAAATTAGGAAGCCTTAGGATTGCACTCGTTGCCGACCGTTTAGCTACAAGGTGGAGTAGAATGAGTTCATAGACCATTCCTAAAGGCAAGTTCGCTTTGCTCCCGTTACGCTTAGACAGGCTATTCTGTATACCTTGTTAATGTCTTCTGAGCTTTAATTTGGTCTACTTTTGGCTACCATACCAAAGAGGCGTTTAATGCCCTGACTAGTTGTGTTCCACTGCTTTGGAACTGTTCCATCTGCAATCTCACTCTATTCGAGATAAAATTTGCATTCATTAACCGTCCGTTGTGTGATGTGGCCTAGGCAGGCCATTCCGAATTTTAGAGGGGTATATCTTTTTGTTTCGTTAAGTTTTCAAAAAACGGCGAAAATATACCATACAAGTCTGTTAGATGAATCTTCTGAAAATTTTATAACCATTTCCAGCGAAGTGATTATGAAAAAAAAATACATTTTACACAAAAACTTCATATGTTAGGGTAAATGGCCTGCACAGGCCACCACTGCAATTTTAGTATAGTCATGCACCGTTCTTGGTCTTCTGACTAATTAGAGTACAAGAAAGAGTGAATACGGTTCTCTCTCACTCAGAAGTTGAAACTTTAGTCGCTCTCTCGCTCTCACCGGAGGATTATGTTCCTGTTGATGACGGAGAGGTGTCTGATATTGAGAATGAGCTTGAGGTTGAAGTAGAATTGCCTGAAAACGAAGAAATTTATGAAGTTGAATGGGATGAAGTAATCGAACCAGAGCCTAGTGTCTCAAATCTTGCCAGTGGAGTGAATCGATTACTAGGTGAAAAAAAGCAATGTTACGAGTGCAAGATTGACAATATGTTTTGGAAAAAGGAACCGCCAGCACATAGAGCACGCCATTGGAACCGATTTACCAGTACCAGCACCAGACCAGTGGGACCTGCTCATCGATTTCTGCCAAATCCAGTGTCTATTTTTCGTGACATAATGTCACCTGAAATAGTCGATATAATTGTTCGTCAAACGAATCGGAAAGCAGGAGAAATGATCAAGGCCTGGAACGAGGCTAATCTAACATGTAAAAAAGAGTGGAAGCCCACAGACGAAATGGAAATGTATGCTTGGTTTGGATTGCTATTATTTTCCGGTGTGTTCCACTGTAATAATATGCAAGCAAAGGATCTATGGCATTCTCGGCATTTTGATATTTATAATGCAACAACGTTGTTAGATCGATTCAAAATGTTGCTTCGGTTTGTTCGTTTTGATGGAGCTAATACTCGTTCTGAACGTATGCTGTTGAGTAAATCTGCACCAATCGACGACATTTGGACTATGATGAAATCACAATCTGCAAGAAGCATATACTCCAAATACAGCAAAAACAGTAGATGAGCAACTATTTCCGTACCGTGGGAGAACTAAGTTTACGCAGTATATTCCGTCTAGGCCGGCAAAGTACGGAATAAAAATTTGGTGGGTCTGCGATTCTTCAACAAACTACCCTCTCAAGGGGCAGATTTCCACAGGAAAACGACCAAATGAAGAACGAGAAATTAACCAAGGTGAAAGAGTGGTACTGGATTTGGTTGAGAGGTATCGTAATTCCGGCCGAACGGTGTATTGCGATAACTTTTTCACATCACTCGAATTGGCCAAGTCTCTTATGCAGAAGGGATTATCTGTCGTAGGCACAGTGCGCCTAAATAGAAAATTTGTTCCTCTATGATTTACTGAACAAAAATACAAGGCCGTATAAAAAGTTTCGACCTCTATATGAGACTTTGTTTGCTTTCCTGGATGAAAATGTGTCTATGTTATCATACGGAAACACGCGCAGCAAATCCCAGGGTATATGGTAGACCAGGAATTAAAATAGCAGTGCTATAGTTCAATGTATTTTATGTAAGTATTTATACAAACATCCGAATTCGTACTGAAATATATAATTAATTTAAATAATGTATCACTCACAGGATCCACCATCAACCTCGACGGCCCCAGCACAAAAAACTGCATCAAAGCCCGTAAGCTCACAGTACCGTCCATTGTGCAAGCTATGTACCAAACTCGATAAGTTTAAAAGAAAAACCCGATTTACTTGCCACATTTACAAAGATGCAATGTGCTTAACTCACGGTTTAAAAACCAAAACCTACACTTGCAGCATATGTCTAGCTGCAGTAACTACGTCAACTTCATAAGCATTTTTAAAATTTTATATTTTTATTTATTTATAAATTGAATTTTTCAAATAATTTTTAAAAAACAGTAAGAAGGATGAACCTTGATAAATAAATTTCTTTTAACACTAATCAATCTGTTTTTTTATTAATCGGTATTACACTTAAATTGATTACAGACATAATTTTCGTACCAGCCTATAAATAAAGCACGTTTTCTCATAGGTGGCCTGGCCAGGCCATTTTAAACAACGAAAGAATATAAAACTTTCACACAACGGACGGTTAAATATGGTAAATATAATATATAAATGGGAAAACGAATTGCTAGTTTTTACCATATTTTTTATAAGTACACAAATTCTCTTGAAAAAAAAAATGCAAGTTGCATACTAGAATTCGGTTTTTAAAAAAATAAGAATTACTGGCCTTGGCTCCAGAGCCAAATATACCCATTTATATGCATTTTTAGCTTCAATGGCGATAACTCTGCCCTTGGGATCTACTCCTAGAATAGGTAGCATCAAAAATTGTGTAAAAAATATGAATACAAATGGTCGAACTCAATTGAAAGTGTCAAATTGCCGGCTGATTTCACTATAAAAAATTTCTCTGCGATACATAAAATTACAAGAACATTTTGCTTTTACTTTTGATTTACTAATATAGGTATTACGACCCATGAAAATTGAATGAACTAAAATTTTTTTAATATTTTTAAAGTAATCCAAGAGTGTTATTTATAAAATATTTTTAATGTACATGTTTCATATTTCGTTTTAATGTAATTTAAAGAATTGTTTTTTCAAAAAAATTATTTTTCAAATTTTGAAAGTTCCACTTTTAAAAAAATTTCCTATATTTTTCATACTTCTTTTTAACATACCCTAAAAATTTGTTTCCGCACAATACAATTTTTTCAAAGTTTTCAAGTTCAACTTTTGAGAAAAATATTCTTCATACTAATCTCGGAATATATTTAATTTTCATACAGTTTTTTTCTATTTATTTTTATTTATTTATTTCTATATATATTTCTGACTGACACAGCCCAGACCCAATTAGCAGAAAATATGCCATTTTGATACACCACTGCTTTTTATTAGTCGCAGCAATTTCTGCAATTTCTTTCATAGAGAACTCCCCCGGCATTCTATATCGTAGGCACAGTGGAACGGATTACTTTGATTATTTTTTATTGCTGCTTCTATATTTATCGCTGTACGGCTATTCCATTTTTCTTCCATGCTCTACCAAAGGCAAGTGACCGGTTATTGTTGACATAATTCTGAACGTTTGCTCGTGGCTTTTTTTAACAACTCGCCACTTCTGGATTTCTTGAAATTTGTTTGTTAAGTTATTTTGGAGGTAACCGGTTTAGCCCATATGTCAACGGCCTGCATCTGGAATAGCGATAAGAGATCCCTTTTGCGAACACCTTGTGGATTGCCAACCTTGACAACTGTGGCCTTCAAGGAATAAACTCCTTTTTCTACGAAATTAGAAATTATGAAATTCTTTTCAAGCTTTCAATAGCAATTGACAAGAAATGTGGCTGTATATGCCAGCTTCAATATTTCGACAGGAATTATTTTTTTTAACAAACATTTTCTTGAGAGGTTTTGCTCAAACTTCACCAAAAAAGCTTGTAATTATAACGATATCAGAAGCAGATTAAAAAGTAGAGCTCATTTAAAAAAAAAACTGAAAAGTTGCAGCGAGACTTTGATTTGGATTTCGATTGCGATATTTATGTTTATTTTTTTATATTTTACAAAGCTTACATAACAATAAATTATTAAATAAATGTAGCAAATCCAGCGCTAGCAGCAGAGTCTTACGGCTTTGATTTCAATCATTTCAGCTTTATTGATGAGCTCTTCAACTGAAACGATTATTTTGGGGCTCATTTGCTGGGGAGTCTTATTCATTAAATGGAGTATTTTGCATTTCGAAAATGAATAACCACTAATAAAAAAATTATTTTTGAGCCATGCAAGTACACAGGCTAAAAAACTACTAATACTTGGAATGATGCTCCTCAAAGCGGTATCTTGTTTTAGATTATTTGGAGGATTTATTGAAAAATAGCAAGCACTTAATGCGAAAGCAGCAAGTAGCGATTTTTCGGTTGGCGTAATATAGTCTTTGTTTTCACATATAAATTTGCTTTCTGCCAATCAAAATTTCCTAGTGGGTCTGCACCGTACGAGTTTAAGTGGCTCTTTTCGGCGTTGTTCTCCCTCTTCATGTGCTTGTTGCGGCTGCTTGACTCCTTGTAAGTGCACATGCAGGTGTTAACGGAAATTAACCGACTCAAGGCTGAAGAAGGCCGAGTTTTGGAATGGCGCTTGCAAAACGGAACGTTAAACAACACAAGCACACATACACACACACCGTAAATGAATGCTAATAAATGTGAGCATAGGAGGCCTGAAGCGGCATATGAGAGACAGTACGTGCATATAATGTGAATATGTATGTATAACCAGTGTAAGCATGTTTTAAGAATAACGTCTGCATATTTATTTGCATATAAATGGATTCGAAGGAAAAAACCAAAAACAAAAAAGAAAACTAAAAACGAAAAAAAAACTAAAAAACGAAAAACAAAAAACTATTCTTTGACGATGGACAAAAGAAATGCCTTTGCGTTAGCGCGAAATAAGTGAAGGATAAATAGAAACAAATATTTGGTTAAATGAGAAAAAAAAAATCATAAAAATTATATGAAAAACTACCCATCATGAATTGCTAATGAACGGATGCCCACTTGTATTTACATACGCTTGTGTGTGTGTTTGCTTGCAAGTAAATAATAAATTTAAAAGGCATAAAAGCCTAACAAAGGCACACTGAGAAAGCCGCACTTAAAACATTTCGCCAAAAATGTCAGTAGTTGGTTCTTTTGTTATTCGCTTTCGCCTTTTTATGATTTTTGTTTTTCCGACAGAACGGGTGTGATTTTTATCACAAACATACCTGACCAAATATGCTTATCGGCATTTAACCATAAATTTGCTGCTCGAAAACAACAATAGCTACATAATAGCAGTAATTGTGTATGCAAGAAGTAGGCAACACATCTACTAAAATAAATTATGCTCACGTACACACACATAAATATGCACATACATGTATATGTAAAAATACATGTAAATACATGTAAGTATATAAATAAACAAACAAAACGGCAGGTTGAATGGCGCAGATAAGAATGAGCAAAAAAGTTGCACAACTAAGTGACAGGTAGAGGTTTGTAACTGCATGTATATGCGCAGAAGTAGTTGCTTATGTTGCTATGTGTTAGTAGATAAAAAAAAGAAGATAAAGGTATTCCTGCATGCAACACACGTCTGTCCAACTGACTTTTTGACTACTTATCTTTCTTATCCTAAACGTATTTTTGCTTACTCTCGCACGCCTGCCTACAAACCCATATATGCACAAACAAATACTCTCATATGTATGTATGTATGTATGCATGTGTACTAGTAGCTACCAGCGTCTCTTTGGCCAACTGGCTGGCTGATAGTATTTGTTGTTATGTCGGTTACCTGACAAACTGTGGGTAAACGAAAGACTAGCTGAGAATGCAAGCAGTGCACACATATGAATGAACATGCATGCACACACGCACTCATACACACTCGTTATATGACAACTTCGAAGAATTGAGCTCAATTTATTTCCAAACTCATTCTCTCTTGCTGGGCATTCGCACTGACAGCGATAAAGCCATTTTAGTAAAGATGAAAAAATGAGCTTCGAATAACGTGAAGTCATAAAAGCTGAGATAGTTTATCTCTTTGATGCCTTAGCGTCTATAGTTTCACTATAAAAAGGGAAAAATAACGCATTTAGTTAGAATAAAACTACAAAATAAAAAAATAGATGTTGCAGCAGTGACCCATTTAAGTTTTAACTACTTTGAATTTTAGCTGCACTAACGAGCAATATAATTCTCGTAAAAGGTGAAGCCTTATGACGCATAGGTGTTTTCGGGAAATGCGATGACGAAGCAGGGAGTGTTGGAGAGAAATAGAATAATTATAAAAATAATTGAATTTAAGAAAAAAATTTCTAACGAAAATTAAAAAAAAATTTAAATAATTAAATAAAAAATCAAATCAAATAAAATGAAAAAAATCGAATAAAATAATATATAAAAAAAAATAAAATATAAAAAAAAAATAAAATACAATAATAAACTTAATAATGTAATAAGATAATTATTATAACCAAAAATGAATAATATATACTAAAAAAGAAATTAAAAAAAGCAATAACAATTTAAAAAAAAAAAAAAATTAAATAATAAAAATAAATATAAAACAAAATAAATAAATAAAAACGATTTAAAACAGAATAAAATACGTTTTAACTACAGTTAAATAAACATTACAACAACGCTTTACAGAACACATTTTTAAAACTGCATTTAACTATTTAATTTTTAGTTTAAATACCTAAATTTAAATGCTTAATTATTTTACAGAATATTTTAACATAAAAACGGGAAAAGGTTCCGAATTCCTTACATCGTACAAAAGTAAGCTGTTCGCAACTTTTTTAAGGAACTCTTGAAGCAGTAGTCATATGACATCCATAGATTTTTGAATACTTACTTAAAAAAAAATTGTTAAAGACTAAAGTTTCGCTTAGCTTTGACTTAAAATTTAAATATTCCGATAACTACCGGTCATATTTCACTGCTTTAAAACGCCGGTACATAATTTATAAGCTATTTTAATATCAAATAATATTCAGTAAGATCCTTAATATTTGATTTAAGAAAACAAAATTAAAAAGAAAAAATTTGTAAATTTAGCAAAATTAAAAAAAAAGAAATAGCAAATATTTTTGTTATAATATATAATAAATACAGAAAATTGCAATACTTTAAAAAAAGCATTTGTTAAAAAAACAAAATTAAAAAGAGAAATAAATAAATTTAGTAAAATTAAAAAAAAAAAATTAAATAACAAATATATTTGTTATAATACATAATAAATACAGAAAATTACAATACTTTCAAAATAAAAATATTGCCACTAAAAACTAAGAACAGAACTAAATTAAATTTTAGTTAAGCATTAAGCATTTTAATCAATTCATCAATCAATCATTTCAATAAAAAAATAAAAAAAAAATTGTTCAATAAAGTAAATTTTCTTAAATCAAAAAAATGGCTTTTCCTCGAGAATATAAATCTTTTAACAAAAATTTAGATATGAAAAGAATTATTAAGAATGAAATACATTTTATTAAAATTACAAATAAATAGTGTTTGTATCGAAACAACCGCTTTATATAAAAATTAAAAAAATTACTGAATAGAATCAATTTTAGTAAATTGACATAAAACTAACTGACATTAAATTAGAAATGTGCTAAAAATAAAAAAAAATCTGCTTTCAAACAAAATAAAAAAATTCTCAAAATTAAAAATATATGCTACATGTTTATATTTCTTGCTTCAAAATAAAACAAAATTAACAAAAAACTAAACAAAATATTTAAAATTACAAGGATTTGGTTAAATTTATAAAAAAAAAAATTTTGGCTTGAAATAAAAATTTTTAAATAAATTGGGCTTAAGTCAAAAAGAAATTTCCCTTTTAAAATAAAAATTTTGAATAAAAAACTTATTTGTAATTAATTAATAATTAATAAAAAAAATAAATAAATATTTTATATAAATTGGGTTTAAGTCAAAAAGAAATTCCCTTTTTAAAATAAAAATTTTGAATAAAAAACTTATTTTTAATTAATTAAAAATTGATAAAAAAAAAAATAAATAAATATTTTGAAAATAAAAAACCTTAAATAACTTAACAAAATTAAATGCCCTAACAAAAAAAAAAACATTTAAAATAAATTTCGTTACAAATTAAATTTCGACTAAAAATTTTAGCTAACTTAAAATGTTTTTTTCTAAGAAAATAGAAAATTTTTCATAAAAATTAAAAAAGCAATTGCTTAAAATGAAAATAAAATAATTAATTTTTTTTTGCTTTCAAATTAAGAAAAAAAAATCAATTAAAAAAATCTCTTGAATTAAATACGTTTTAGTAAACTTTAGAAATAAAATTAATTTGTTTGTTTCAAATTAAAAAAATTTGAGAAATTAAAAAAATTGCTTTCCCAGCTTTCAACATAAAAACATATCAATTAAAAATTGTAATTAGATTACAATAATTAAATTAATCTGGTTGCTTTCAAAATAAGAAATGAAATAAAAAATCTTAAAATAAGGTTTGAGTTAAAAAAATCTTTAAAAATATTATTTAACGTCAAAAAATTAAATGCTTTGTTTTTTGCTTAAAAAAAAAAAACAATAATAATAAAAACCAAAACAAAACAGTCGTTAAAATTAAAAAAAAATTCTTTTCAAACCAAAAACAAAATTCAATTAAAAACTTTAATTAACATAAAAGTATTTAATTAAAATTATTAAAAAAAATTAAATTAAAGTAAATAAGTATTAAATAACGTTCATAAAAAATTTTCAAAAGCAGGTACTAAGCCAAGTAAATTTTGTTAAAATTAAAAGAAAGATAGTTTTAAGGTTTTCCAAATAAAAAAATTTCCATTAAAAATTAAAAAAAAAACTACTGAATTATATAAATTTAGAAGAAAATAGAAGAATTCAAATTAAAAAATTTTTCCCCAATAAAAAATTTGAAAAGTAATGACTAAATAAAATCGACTTTCTTAAAATTGAACAAAATGCATTTGTTGTTTTATTAAAAAATTAAAAAAAAATTAAGAAAAAATTACTGACTAAAATAAGTTTAATTAAACGCAACAAAAAAATGTTTAGACATATTTTGTATAGTCTGCATTAAAAGAAGAAATTAAAGGTCAAAATAATGAAGTAAATATTAATTTACTAACTCTTATACTGATTAAATATCTGTGAAGAAACCAACAAGTTTTGCTTTTCACTCAGTAAGAAAAAATATTAAAAGAAAGTCATGGAGTTATTAATAAACTTTTACTAATATGGCTTAAATAATGCAATATAGCCATATAATTTAGAGCTCTACAGGATGAAGATGATGAAGAAGATTGCAACGGTGGGAAAATTAAATAAATTAAAATTCTGAAAAAGTTCCCTTTTTGCAGATATCATAAAATATCAAAGTGTTATAAAAGAAACTGGCTGTCACACAGCTCTATATCATTCAAACCTTTTTTAAAGGGTAAAGCTATTTCAATTAATTCTAAATTCAAAAGAAAATCGTTCACAAATTTAAAAAAAAATTGTGTACTATAACAAGAAAGTAGTGTTAAAATTTTAATTCAATTGATCAAGTTTGGAAAAATTATTTTCCAGAAGAACGACTGGGAGAAGCTGTTCCAATATCCGAATTGGATTCTTAAATTTTTCCTACTTTAGCGTTTGGAATTAAAAAAAAAAGTTTATTTAATTAATTTTTTAATATTTAATACTGTCTTTAAGGAAAAAAATCGAGTGAAAAAATTGAGAGAAAAATTTTATTAAATTTTTGCCGTATCGAAAGCTGGGAAATATGTTTCATGTGAACTAAAACAGCGATATATCTAAAATTGTTTGATTTTCTCATAGACTTCGCAATCTTGCATTCCCAGAAATATCCGGAATAAATACAAATTTACACTATTGTACTTCATTCGATTTAAATTTTATGGCTGACTTTGAACACACTTTCGCTATTATTAATCAAAATCGAATTATAATGAAATCTTAAACTTCTAATTTAGTAGAAATGGGAAGAAAGCAATATAAACGAGCGGAGTTTAACCATAAAAAGGAGTCCCAGAAATATTGCATTCTACGTCACCTGGAAAGTAATAGTTTAAGAATAAAAGTCCTAGCCTATAACCTACTCAAGAGATTCCTCTAGCTGTAAGTGAAAGTCCCGCCAAATGCGGTTCATCCGTTCCGGAGATTAGCGCATACGGAGAGACAAAGTTTTCAAGACTGATCTGATTATTTACATTCATTTTTGATAACATTTTTGATAGACAGGTGTGACGATACTTCGTGGGTAAGAGCATTGCCTACCTAATGACATAGTAAAGAAAAATTTAGAATTGTGCATAAGAGAGCAGAGCAGTCTTATACTCAAAATGCCGCTTTTAAAAAGGATTGTACGCAAAGCTACGTATGACTTTTGCATCTAAATAAAAAGTATTACCGACAGAAAGAAAACATTTAGCAACTTTAGGAACTATGTAAAATTGTTTTTATTTTTTATGGATTGCCCTGCCTTTTTCAAAAGTAAGCAACCTCTCAACATACGCACAATTTTGTAGACAGGAGTTGGCGATTTTCTTAAACATCCTTTGACCAACTTTTCCCAGCGATAGCTCAACTTTACCCTTTGCATTTTTAAGCGATTCTCATAAGCGTTTAAAAACTTCATTCACTTTGCTGTAATTGTAAGCATGTCAAAATTATGTGTTTTGTTGTTTTTTGTTACCTGTAATTAGAAGCCATAAATAAACGAAACAAGCCTGAAATTACAAGGTAGCGCCAATAAAGGCAACAACAGCTGCCGAGCGTAGCGAGCGCAGATAATTAGCGGCAAATAAATTTCTTTATTATTTTGCCTTTTACCGTAAATGGTTTGCAGTTATGTTGGGTATGCATTTGTTTTTTTTTATGTTTTGGAATTTTTGTGTGCACTTTTTGAGTAGCATTCATGCATGTGCACACATACCAACTTGGCTTACGGCTGTATTTTGGGCGATATGTATTATTAATGATAAATTTCTTGTTTCATTTTTTTATTTTTCGTGTATTCAACATAACTCCAAGTCATTATATGCAACAACATTTATTTTAAAGCGCTTACGAGCGACAAATGAATTAAAAGTAAGTAAAAAATGAAAGGTAAAGAAAAATTAAACTTTCGAAAGTTATTTGTGTTCTTTTTTTAATTTTCCACAATTTTTAATGGAATAGTTAAAAATAATGCGTTTGAGATATGAAAAGTTGTAAAGTAAGAATATAAACGGTGAAGTGAACGAACTTTTTTTTTCAAGAACCATAAAAAAATTAATGACCATTCGAAAAAATAGTAGTGAACCTAATTTAAACATTTTAGTAATTTGAAAGTGGAATTTTTAAAGCCTGCTTTACGAGCAAATTTGGCGATAAAGATACGAAAGAAATTTAGCGGTCAGCGAACTACACGCAATGCACTCTAAAATTTCGGTTGCGAGCGTTACAAAGAACAATTCTGCTCGACTGCTGCGAAAGTGAATAGAATTTGCGCTTTCTGCTTGGGCGGCTGACGCTGCTGTTATTGACGACCAATTTTTGGCACAAAAAGGGGTTGACGTGAATGAAAAGCGTTCGATTACGATGATCCTCTTACTTTTAATAATTTTTAATGAAAATCACTGGTGTTAAATGGTACCAAATTTTAGGCCTAAAATATTCGCTTTCACATTTGCATTTCATAGACATTTTTGATGTGGAAATGCCTAAAGAAAATATTGCATGTCCAAGTTAATGAAAAAGGCAAAAATATTGTATATATAAAGTGAATTCTATTCAAAAGTAGCGCCAATGGTTCATTCCAACTTAAAGAGATTTTTAAAGTTAAAAAAAAAAAACATTAACAAATATTTTAAAAAAAGTTAATAAAAATTAAAAAAAAAAATATTATTAAAATATTATAAAATATTAAAAAAATATTTAAAAAAATTACTGCTTCGAGGCGCTCACTTCAATCGATTAAAGACATAAGAGATAATTCGATTTCGAAAAATGCGCTCGCATTTTTCTTTTTTTTTTAATTTTTTTTTATTATTTTAAAATTAAAAAAAAATTATTAAAAAATTAAAAATTTTTTTTTAAATTATAAAAATTAAAAAAAAAAATTACTGCTTCTAGGCGCTCGTCTTCAATCGATAAAAGACATAAGAGATAATTTGATTTCGAAAAATGCGCTCGCATTTTTCTTTTTTTAAATTTTTTTTTTATAATAATTTTTTTTTGAAGATTTGAATTGTTACTTGGAATAAATTTATTACTTGGAAAGCACTTCAGCCCATAGTTATGCGAGCGCGGTTCCGGGGTGAATCTAAGTTCATGATGAGGAGAACTTTTTTTGGTGTGTGCGAGTCTCACATGCCAGTGCTGCGTCGGCACCTTTGTGATGCAAAAGGTATTCTTTAAACTCCATGACAAAAAAAAAAATAAAAATTATTTAGAAATTAGGCCACTTTGAAGACGGTTTAATGAATTTGAGGTAATAACAAACAAATTTTGTGTGTTTTGAACCAATTTCCCGTACTTTTTTAACAGAATGTTTGGTCGAGATTAATGGAGGGATCTATAAGAACATATATATCGAAAATGTATATATAGCTGGCTTTTAAGATAATATTTTCTATAACAGAAATCCACTCAAACCTTTGGCATTGCCAGTCGAGGGGCGCTCGCTACTAGAAGAACAGGTTTTTTTAGAATTTTTTGTTTCATGAGCACGATTCCCCGACTGCTAGTCAATCACAGACTCACTAGGTTACAGCGGCCGAAAGTAAGATAGTGAATTAAAAATTGAAGCCTATGGAGGTAAGAAATAGTTAAAAGTTGCTTGCTCATATTTATTTCGAAAAAAGCAGACAATTCAAGAAAAATGCTAGAACATTTTAAAATTTACTATGAAAATTCAAGCAATAAACAATACAAAGTTCACAGAGAGGCAAAATGTTGCAAGAAGTATAAAATTTACGTTAGTACAGCGAGGTAAGGTTAGGTTTTTGTGGCAGTCGGTTCAGAACAGCCAACTCGCTTGGAAAAGTGCAGCAAACGAATAATATTAATTTATTTGGTTAATCTCATTTGATGCAATGGCCTCAGTTAATCTATGATTCGGGAGCACGAAAGACCATATGTTTACAAAAGACCATCAGGTCGAAGTGTAAACCTCCAAACCTCCAATAAATCATGACTCAGGACCTTTTAAATTGCATTTCGGAGTAAGAGCTCAAATGGGTAGAAAATGTGATGACCAAACCATTTTATATGGATTCTGCAACTTCTTCCAAAACATGCAAGCGACAGGATATAACGAAATTATGTGTTTGAATTACAACTTACTGATATATGAAAAAAATGTAGTAAATTTTGAAAAAAAAAAAAAATAGTTTTTGTTTTTGAAACACGTTCGACACAGTTGCATTCTCCGTTTGGACAAGATGACTGCGGTCCCGGCCATTTACCGAAAAAAAGAAAAAGCATTGAAGAGAAATGTAGCAAACTACACCATAAATAATTATATTCTATACCTCCGAATCTCCGTGTATGAAACATCAAATAATAGAAAAAGTGTTTTCTAATAGCAGTCGGATCTCGGCGGCTCTCGGCAGGCAATGGCAACCTCCGACTGATTTCTGCCATAAAAAAGCTCCTCATAAAGAGAATCTGCCATACGAAGTCGGCTTAAAATTGGAACCATTTGTGGAACAACATCAAGATGCACTGCACAAATAGGAGACGGAGTTCGGTCAAACACCCAACAATACATAGGTATTCCTTTTGGATTTTTTTGGGGTTTTGCAATGCTCGCATGAAGTTTCTGTGAAAGAAGGCACAGAATGGAATTTTTCAACGAATATAATTGTAGAACGTTTTAACATTCTAACTCCTTTTTTGGTAGCTTATTTTGGGTGCTTCGACGGCCGCCGTAGCCGAATGGGTTGGTGCGTGATTACCATTCGGAATTCACAGAGATGTCGTTGGTTCGAATCTCGGTGAAAACAAAATTAATAAAAATAAAAAAAAAAATTATTTATATTTTTTGTTTTTTTTTGGGTGCTTCTCAAATAAAGAGCCAAAAGGACTTGCTATGAGAGACAATAATGAGTTAAAATTTTTATCGAAAAATTCTTTCATTTGCCCGCACATTACATTTAGCTCGGACTGATAGTTTAAATTTTATTGCTGATTTTTCAAAGCAATCTTGGTCACAAATATGAAAAATCATATGAAAATCACAGAAAAAATTCTTAGCTCGATTTTTTTTCTTTCATTTTCTTAATATTTTTTATATATTTTTTTATTTATTGTTTTTTATTAATCAAACACAAAACCATAGGATATTTTAAAGTGTTTGAGCTTATTTCTAAAAGATTAAAAATAACATTAAAAATAGAGGCGTTTTGGGGAAAACTTTTTGACATGGATCGAACTCTTTGGGCGCTTTGATATATCATACTAACACAACGCTAACGATCTGGGACACTATCGCAATAACACTGGGTTGCAAATATGACTGTCAAACAGAGATATAGAGGCTGCTAAATCGCTCCGTGCGCTAAACAGCGCTGACGACTGCCTTAGTAAACAGATTTCTTAATAAAATTATATGCTACAAATTGCAAGACAATTTTTTTCTGAACAAGCTTGAGTTACAGCAATGCAAAAATATGCAACTACGTAGGTAACAATCACTATTTGATGTATTCTTAGTAGTGCAAAAAAAGTGGAAATGTATTCCAGCAGCATACGAAATCAGTTGCTGTTGAAAGCTTTTCCTCACATTCCACTGTAATTTATTTTGTGCTAAATCTTACTATGCTGCTCAGCTGCTAGCATTTATTAATAATTCACTTGCTTATTATTCGTATCTTCAAATGATCTGTAACTCAATAATAAAAATTTACTCACGTCGGTACTTAGAAACTGACCGCAATTTTTCATTCATAATAATAACCGCAGCGAATACAAATTTACACGTATTTTACTTCTTTGGATTTAAATAAATTGTATGGCTAAATTTGAATACACTTGCGCAATTATTAATCGGTTTATAATGAAACCTCAAACTTTTAGTTTAGAATGTACTAATTTTTCTTCTAAAATAGGAAACAAGTTATTATATGCAAGCTAAATATGACCCTAAGGAGGAATTTTAAATGAATGTCGATGCCAGCGTTATCGGGATACTAATATTTTCGGGATGAAAAGTAGCATAAAATCTACTTGAGAAATACCTCTATCTTTCTCTCTGTGTAAATCTACTTTTTAGAAGCAGAAATTGTGCGAGTGAACCAACTCTATCTGAAGATTTTCACATACTCGAATATGCTTAGGTCAAGCGGACGATTTTAGTGAAATCAGTTGATTTGGATCACGAGAAATAATGACAGAAGACGGCGACTTCTATGAAGTTAACGAGCACTTTGCAGAAAGCTTCTAAAGTTTAGTGTCAAGACACTCAAGGCGAAAAGAATTCACATTAAGTGGAATATTTGAAGTTTTTAGAAAAAAATACAAGCTCATAAAAAATTTGTATGAGATTATTTTTTACATGACATTAAAAGAAGTGAAAGCAAACAAGCGAAACAAAAAAGTTTGGCGAATGCTCATAGATCATTGCACACGTTAAAAACGTTTCAAAATTTTTTTTATTTATTGCCAAACTTTTACTAAACAACCAAATATACAATAAGTTCATTAAACTCATAAAGCACTCCATGAATTTCAAAAAATGCCATTGGACTTAGACCAGAGCACAAATCCTTTGACAACAAATCAGTCACGTTCGAAGCACTGAAACATTATATGTAATTACAATATAAATGAGTATAATATTAAATATTATTATTTACTATATTATTAGAAATGAATTTCACACCACCTTTAGGGCTACGAAAAATGAGACAAATTAGGTCATATTTTAATTGAAAATCACAAAATAGTCTAAGGGCTACGCTTAAGTCGAAAAATGAGAAAAAATCAGTCCTTATTTTAATTGAAAATCTCAAAGTCGTCTAAGGGCTACGCTTAAGTCGAAAAATGAGCAAAAATCAGTTCTTATTTTAATTGATAATCGCAAATTAGACCAAATCAGGAATATAACCAGACAACGCTTTCTGATAAGTAGAAGTGGCTTAGACATCAGCGTTCTTGAAAACCACCGATTAGCGATTAGGGAGTTTCAATTGATATGAAAAAAATGCCACAACGATTGAGGAAACATTTTTAATTTGCTGTGGATGAAATAAAACGATCAAATGTCTTCGCCACGGCTTGGAGATTTTAATCATTTACAGCTCATTGAAAACAGAATTGAAAGTACTTTATTTTCATATAATTTTTATATACGCACAGATAAATAAAAAAAGACGTTTAAGATGCATAAAAAATTTGCTCTTAAGTCCAGATTCCGACGATAAATTCAAAGTTCTGAGTATGCAGTGTTTTTACTTGACTGAGCGTAAAACATGTGCAAGCCTGGGAAAAAGTACCTATACTAAAATTTTTTTTCGCACAATTTGATTTTTTCGTGCTTTGAGGCTCCTGTAAATACATCTATTTTTTTCTCTTTTTGAGGATTCGTTTCTTTGAAAGCATTAACCGATTTTTGCATCTTATTTTACCCAACAGTAGAAAAATTGAGAACTGTTTTATTGTAATTTTTTAATTTGTTTAATGATTTTTAAGGGGAGTTTCTAGTGTAGAATTTTGAAAAAAATCGAATTTTTTTTTTGGCATATTTTCAAAGTTTAGATTGTTAAGAATATATCGTTAAGCGGATTTTGTAAAATTCCTATTATTTCATGAGCTATAGCCTTTTTGGTGACATGGCATCGTTTCCGATCTGACCGCTTCAACTCAACAAAAGACTTTTTTCTCAACATTTTTCTCGAGCTGGCGGTAAGGATATCTCGATTTCAAATTTGGGAAGAATATTCTCTCTTCATTCCCTCATCGACTGACTATAGCTCGAAACTATAACTTTTCATTTAGTATTTAAAAAAAATCGGAATTGCTGAAAAAATATGCAAACAATTTTTATTTTTCAAACAGATATATTTTGAAATTTTTTTTTTAAATATCCAATGCTCATTCGATAGCGACCTCTATAGTAATTAAGAATCCATTTGATTTTTATTTTTCAGATCACCAGGAGGATTGGAATCATGCACCTCTTTTTTTGGCTCCCCTACTTTGACTGCGCATAATTTTGTCAATTTTAAATTTTTTTCCTTGGTTAGTTTTTAATGTAATATTTAGTAATCAATAAACAAATGATAAAAAAATGGATGGTAAAAATTGTTTTGTTTCCTTTATACAGCGCTTCAAAGATCGGGCGAAATGTATGCTTCTACACTGGAATACCTCCTTAAAAGAATTTGCAGGCAATTTGAAGTCTGGTTCCTATTAAGGAATTGGATATATATATTTATAGCCGAATGAAACAAGAAGTTTTCGAAAAAAGTGTACGAAAAATGTATTCCTCTTGATTCCCATAGCATGAATCCGACTTAGGCGAATGAATGAATTCGGCACATTTTTCTTTTACTTACAAGCAAATAAAGTAAATTGAGATATTTTATGGAATACTTGCCAGAAATTGCAATAAAGCACAAATGTTCTTAGGAATAGTCAAAAAGGAGAGATCTTCTGAGACGCCCAAGATGGAATATTTTGCGACTCACATTCAGGATTGTGGGGCATTGTACTTCCCATAGCAGTAAACTAAATGATTTGCAGAAGCTCGACGTCACTGTCAAAGCTTACACCTGGCATACCTATAGCAGAGCTCACACACTAGGACGTTTCGCAAAGTAAAATTTAAACGAAATGTTCAAGTGTTCGAGGAATCCTTCTTAACATTTTGACCAATTTTGACAATTTTTATTTCTTTATTTTTCAGTATCTTTGTTTTTATAAAAGTATGACTCATTGCTTAGCAAAAACTATGAAATTCTACGGAGTTTTTTCCATCACAATTCCAAAATAATGTTTTATATCGAAGAATGTGTCAGCTAAAAGATTTATAAAGTGTCTTTCAGAAATGACGCCGAGATGTTAGTAGGTGTACAGTTTTTTACGAAAGAACAACGCGTTAGAATTATTGAAACTTATGAAAGAGGTCGATCTTTAATAGCAACAAATCGCAAAATTTATAATTTTTTTGCTGGAAATAATCATCCGAATAAGTCGAAAATTCAAAGGTTGGTGAAAAAATTTCAAGAAACTGGTTCTTTCGGGAAAAGAAAAAGGACTGGCAGATCAAAAACTGAAAATTACGTTGAGCATATTGCTGCTATAACGCAAAGTGTTGCTGAACAACATTCAACTTCGATATCTCGACATTCTCAAAAATTAGGTATTCATGAAGAAACTGTTTGGCGTATTTTACCTGTATACCACGAGCATTTAGATGCTGGTAGACATTTAAATGTTGTAATTTTTCACATACGAGTATTAGTTAGTAAGAGCTCTATTTTGAATAAAAATAATGAAACCTGAAAGAATCTGAAATTTCACATATTTTATTCTAAAACAACATCTAGGCGCGTCTTTTGAAGGACCATTCAAAAACCACCGGATTTTTTAGCAACTTACATTTTGCAGTTTTGTTTTTGGTAACATTTACTAAGTTATGTAATTGCGTACCAAAAAATTGTCGAAAAATTCCATTCTAAAATCGGAGAAGGAAAGACACTTATTACTTCCTGGACTAGTTACCGATCAAACCAGTAGTGTCTTGCCGCCCATATCCTCGAAAAGCGCTTGGACCAAATTTCAACTCCAATTTGAAGTTAAAATCATTAATGGCTTTTTATGAGAAACTTGTTTAGAAATAAATATTCGCTGCTTTAGATTCCCAACCGTAATATGAAGAAAAAAAATTACAAAGCAAAGAAAAACTAACAAGAAAAAAGTTACATTGAGCGGTAAAGTCATTCACTTCTACGTAGTTAGTTGCCTTTTTTTATGGTAGTAAACAATTTATTATTTACTAGCCAACTTAAGATACAGGGTGGGTCATTTAACGTTTGGAATTTAAGAAAAAATTACATTAACTTCTAAATAGTTGAGTGTTTTATTTTGTGTTAGTAAAAAAATTTATTATTTACTAGCCAACTTAAAATAGAGAGTGTGCCATTTAGCTGCTTAGAGTTTAATTTAATTCGGCAATAAATAAAAAATGTATTCATAGTTTTAAAGATTCTGCCTTTCATTGGCAAGAGAAAACAATTACTCTTAAATGATTAACAAGGCAGTCACTGTACCCGAATTGGTTGGTTCGTGACTACCATTCCGGAGAGCGTAAGTTCGAATCACCATGCATGAAACAGCAAGCAACAACATAAACCGTTTTTCCTACTAGCGGTCGCTCCTTGGCAGGCAAGAGCAAACCTCCGAGTGATTTTTTGGCATGAAAAAGCTCCTCATAAAAAAACATTTGCCGTTCGGAGTCGGGTTAAAATTGAAGGGTCCTCCATTTGTGGAACAACATCGAGAAGCACGCCACAAATAGGAGGCGTAGCTCGGACACACACTTAACAGAAGTGTACGCACCAATTATTTATTATTTATTTATTTTTATTTTCATGATAGATCTTAAAGTAAACTATTCTTTCAGGTCAAGAGTGTATTATTACTTAATATTTTTTCACGATTTTTTTTTTCGAAAAAAATGAAACGTGCTATTAAACATTTAATGCAATTCCTTTTGCTTCCTCATTCTGTCAACTAAATTTTTCAGTACTCTTTTTGAGAGTTTTGATATTTATTTCACCAATCACAAGTTTGTTTTCAAATTTCAGCTCTTGAATCATCGGTGGATGTTTAGAGTAACATTTAACTTTAAAGGCACCTCGCAAGAAATAGTCTAATGGTGGTAAAGCACATCTTCTAGATAGTAAAAATGTATCACTAATTCGGTTGGTCATTTGATTTTCAAATCCTTTTAATATCTTCCAATTTCGATCAAGTGAAAAATTCTTTTCAGTTTTTCAAATCGCGCAGCAAATAGTAGTACGAGGGTTCCGAGGAAGCTCAGTCTGAAGGTTAGGGGCATGTAAAACGAGTTGGAACCCTATTTACATTAATTTTGGGGCCAAAACTGCTGAGGTGTGAGCTGGTGCGTTGTTGTTATGGATAGGGAAAAACAATCGAATTCCTTTATTTAATAGAATAAATATACAGATCTGGCTGAATCATGGTGTGTGTTCTTCCGAGAGATGCTATTAACTAAACATAGCCTCAACACGCGCCAGTAGTGCCATCACACTGACTTTTCAAACCATCATCGTAAATTTTTAACCATAAAATAAATTTCTGTCACATCCCGCGTGTTTTTTTTAGCTGCCGCAGTTAAAAAAAAAAAAAATTATGCAAAATGGACCACCCTATACCACTAAAAGACATTTTTTTCAACTTATAATTACTATAAATTGCACCTAAGAGTGACTAACAAAGGAAAAAAAGGTATATTCATTTCATATTTGTATACTTTGATAAAACAGCTTAAGTCGACTTAGCACTTTCCAGTCGTTCAGCATTAATTTGCCACATTTTAAGACAGTATTTGAACTGTTACTTACACAGCTGCCGCTTAGGTATTCACTGGTATTAAAAGTTTATTAAAAATAATAACTTTTTCTATGAAACTTGAGCACTTAGCCATCTTAAAGCAACAACTGCTAAGGCAATTTAATTTATTTTGTCAAAAGCCAGCAGAAATATGAGCGAAGCGTAGCAGCGTCAACATTAAGTATTTATAAAAATAATATATTTTTGTTGTTATTTGCTTATTTCCTTCATAAAATATTTTTCTTTTTTTCAGCTGAGTCTATAGCGCTTTTCGCTCATTACACTGCTGTTGAATAAACAAATACAAAAATACCAAAATTATTTCTCAATTCGCTCTAATCATCGACGCTGCTTTTTTATATTTGTTTTATTACTTTGCGCTTTGCTGCTTTGTGACTGACTGACTTTAGGCCATTACGAGTACGCTGAGTTGCACAAAGTTGGTCAGAACAGAATTAACTAGTTGGGCATGCACGAAGGGGTTCCGGCGTGCCGGCAAACCGGTGTGGAGAACACATTGCGAATGGTAGCGAATCTTTCTAGCTAGGCTTTGGAGCTTAAATCCAGTTTTAGCCGCTACGTTGCAGGTAGACAGAAGACAATGCAACAAGTTTTGAAAGCTGTTTGCTTGTAAGAACGGGTGATTAAATTTTTTATTGCTTAATTTTTCAACGCTCAAGCACCAAAATGAGAACAGTTGCTTTTGCCTTAAGTATTTTATTTTTATTCTTTTTTTTATTTTTTTTTATATACAAATAAAATTAGTGTAACACCAACCATTAATTGCACGTGCACCTAAAATGTTGGAAATTTCTGGCTGACACACTTGCCAAACTTGCTCGCTGTTTGTATGTCGCTCACTAACACACACGCACACACGTTCAAAGAAAAGCGTTTTGACAGCGCACGGAAATTTTCAAAAGTTGCTCGGGCGGCGACACACTTTATGTGTTTAATTATATTCGGAAAAAATAGTTTCCAATTATTTAAGTATTTGAGTTGTTTTTTTTTTTTGTTTCTTCTCAAAATGCACTGTTTTTGCACAAATATTGAAAATAAATTCTTTTTATTTCGAAATATAATTTCGTTTGTTCGCTACGCGCCGTGCTTTTCGCTTCGCTTATTTATTTTGTAATTTCCTGTTCTTTTTTACTCTTCCAGTAACGTTACCAGAGAAACGAACTCAACGCAATCGAATGCCAAATACAACTGAAGTTGCGGCCACTCGCGTTCAACCGTCAACTCTGTGTGTAAGTGTATTCCGATACCAGTAATCTTCGAAAATGTTTAGCTACTCTATATTCCTCGTCGCGGCTGTTCGCTTTACTCGCGTTTTGCTGATGTTTTTTGTTGTCTGATTAATCCAACTCCAAGTGGCTTTGAGCGTTTTGCCGTTGTCACAACTACGCGCTGCGCTGCCAATGTTGATACTAAATGCCAACACTGCGTCATTATTTCGATAAAGTATCTCACAGATACAATTGGAAATGTGGTGCACTGGTGTTGGTAGCACGCATTGGTGGTAGTAGTGACGGCGTAGTGCTGGCAACATTCTTTCGTGCATGCGAGAGCGTATGTTGAGAAGACTATGTCGAATTGTGCTCTACACATTTCGTGTTGCGGAAAGAAAGCTGCGGAGACTTGTTTGCGCAACATGTTGCGCTGTAGATAAGAGAGAAAGAAGGTGTTTGGAGTCAGTGCATCGGAGCCAGCGCTCGATTTAGGGCACTCGAAGCTGGTGTAACGGGTTCAAAATGTACAGGGATAGTAAGATATGAAAAATTTTACAAAAAAAAATACTTCAACAATTTTTGTTCTCCAAATTCAACGCTTTCAGCCAACTATTGCAGAAAATTGATGGTAGAATAGCGGACTTGATGGATGACTATCAGGGTCTTATCAAAGTTATTACGGGTAGGTGGCGTCTCAGAAGTGAATCGAAGTCTACGAAAATAAAGCTCATAGAAAAGCTCCTCACAAAAAGCCATCTGCCATTACGAGGCTGCACAAACTTGAAAATCTCTGATTTTGGGAGAAAACGCCAAGAGGGATGCCACAAATTGTAGGAAGAGCTCGGCCAAACATCCAGTAAAGTATGTAGGCGCCAATTGTATAGACATTGCTCACTATGGGCAAAGAAAATTCCAAAATGTATTTATTATAAAGGTTGCTTTCATTGTATGCCAATTTCCATCGTTTAGTTTTTTTCCAACCTAGAATAGACTTTTATCTTCTCCGTTGGAGAATTTGTATCCATTTGTACGAGACGACGTACCTAGCGGGGTAATGTACCCATATTCGCTGGACTATGTCTATGTCTCTATGAAGCTAGTACAGCTCGTCATTCTATCGCCTGCGATATTCGCTGTTGTTGAGGCACAAAGTTGGGTAAATCTTCTTTTAAACACTCCAAGTGCCGCCTCATCAATTGTTGCCATCGTCCCTGCTTCTGTGACGTATGTATAATAGAAAGAGTATGATCAATGGTTCATATAGAGTGTTTTCTGCTTGCCGAGAGAGGTCTTTACTTCTAATTCGCCTAGTAAGCTCAGAGTAGCACTTGTTTGTGTTGGAAAGAGTATCGAGTGGATTTCAAAGCTGGTATTACTACCGCATATGCAAGAAACTCGACACAGCAATGCGCAGGCAACAAGCAGGGTTCCGGTCACACCGTTCTTGTACTCGTATCGACCAAATCAACACGTTAAGAATAATTGTTGAGCAGTCGGCAGAATGGCGAGGTGGCGTTACACCCCGTTTTCGTTGACTACAGTACCGCTTTCGACAGCATTAATAAAGGAAACATATGGGACGCCCTATATCGTCGAGACATTGCGTCGAAAATCATCCAGCTAATTAAAGCCCAGGCGGCCGCCGTAGCCGAATGGGTCGGTGCGCGACTATCATTCGGAATTCACAGAGAGAACGTTGGTTCGAATCTTGGTGAAACACCAAAATTAAGAAAAACATTTTTCTAATAGCGATCGCCCCTCGGCAGGCAATGGCAAACCTCCGGGTGTATTTCTGTCATGAAAAACTCCTCATAAAAATATCTGCCGTTCGGAGTCGGCTTGAAACTGTAGGTCCCTCCATTTGTGGAACAACATCAAGACGCTCACACCACAAATAGGAGGAGGAGCTTGGCCAAACACCCAAAAACGGTGTAAGCGCCAATTATATATATATATAATTAAAGCCCAGGGCTCAACATAATGAAAGTCTATCGTCCACCTTTGACTCTATATCTGGTGCTCAGCAAGGTGGCCTAATTCCTTCTATGCTGCTCCTAATCGTGCTCGATGACATGCTTTCAAGATCTGTAGACGGATGCCGCTGTGGCATATAATGGAATTTCAACGAAGAACTTGAAGACTTTGATTACGCCGAAGACTTCTGACTTATCTACAAAGCTGCAGAAGCTCGGTGTCTTTGTGAAGCAATCAAAGAAAGTCATACTGAAGTATAACCGGAAAAAACTAAACCTAAAGTAAAAGTCGCAGATACAAGCAGTAGCTTTAGTGTTATGAGTTCCAGCATTCAAAACGTCAACAACTTCACTTACCTGGGAAGTGTAATTTCCACGGACGGAGGTCCCGCAGACGACATACAAAGCAGCGCGTTTGCTCAGCAGAACATAATATGGAATTTTACATCGATTTTCACACACACTCAGCTGCGTATTTTCAACTCAAATGTGAAATAGGTCCATTTGTATGGCTGTGAGACCTGTCTCATGACAGACTCGCTCGCAAATAAGCTGCAGTTTTGTCAAAAAAAGTTTAAGACGTTTATTACGGATTTGGTGACCCAGAACAACTGAGAGGTTTGGGCGAATTGTAAGCAGTGACCCATACAGACTGAAATAAAACAGAGAAAGTGGAGGTTGATTACCATACTCTTCGAAAGGATCCCACAGATATATGCAGCCAAGCGCTCGATTGGAGCCCGCAAGGTAGAAGAAAAAAGAAGGTAGCCCTAGGAGCACTTGGAAGAGTACTCTCGAAAAGGAACTCAAAGCCGCAGGGAAATCTTTCAAAAAAGACAAAGTCATCGCGAAGGATCGTGAGTGTTGCAAGCGTTTTGTAGAGGCCCTATGTCCCATCAGGGATTTTAATTATTATTTATATTTACATTATTTTTATTTTATTATTTATATACACGTTTTTTTTTTAATTTTTGTTTGTTCAGTGCAATAGCATATACACTTCTTCATAGTAAAAGATATTTGCCTATTTACATTGAATACTTCAAACCCATGTCTGACTGCATTCAGCAACATTTTCATTCGTACACGAGCAACATGCTGCCTCCATACACCACCACCTTATTTAATTTTCACAGCCCATTGAATGTTGCCACCACACACACACATATAAATACCTATTAGCAACGCTCAACAGGTGTGTATTTTCGAAAAATTGGTGTCATTGTGCTCTAAGTTTGATGACATCATTTCGGAGCGCATTGTTACCTTCGCGCGCTTTGCAACACATTCGAATGGCCAGCAACATTGGCCGGCATTCGGCAAAGAAATGGGGGTTGGTGTGTGAGTTTGTAATATACACACATTCATGCTGTTGTTGTTCGAACTATCGCACAGTAAACGCTGCAGAAACAGGTTTTATCAAGGGAAATTATTTTGCGTGCAACTTTTCGAACTTCCAATTGGAGTTTTCTATGGGAGAAAAATCTAGTAAAATGTATCTACGCTTAGATGGTGAGCAGCTTCATTATTGTGTAGATACTTCTGTTGCCACAACATGTTTCTTACTGTTAATTTACCCTACATTCGGTCATTGAAGTTGTTAATATCCTGTATCGCCGGGGTAAGAGCAGCAAGTGGAAGCAAAATTTTCTTACAAAATGTGACTTATGTTTTATTTATGCAATGAAGGCAAGGCTTTCATAAATTTCAGATTGGGCTTTTTTTTAATTTCATAAAAATTTTAAGCCTATCAGTTCGGATGTTAATTGCCTACTGCGGTTAACGGAATGAGAAGGGAGTTAAGTTGCCGCCAAAGTTATCGTCGCCTTAGACAAAGGTAAAGTTCTTTGAGTCAATACCGATATCGGTTTGTGTTATGTCAAAGTGGCTTACGCCAACTTGATTAAAGTGGAATTTTTGACCTTTACGAAAATATAGAAAATGCTATCTGTAGCTCCACCAGAATTAAACACCGCCAGTCTAAGCTTCGCATTTAAAACTAAATGGCTGAGTGATATCTACACTGGCTGATACTAAATGTAGAAAATTGACGTGAAAATATTAAAAAAGTGATTGAGGATAATGTAGGAAGCACAACAGAACATAATAAAACCTTTTCGAAAAACTTTCTATGTCACAGATGAACCAAATTTTATGGTACATTCTTAAAAAGGGGATTCGGATAGAGGAGATGTCTAAGCAAATTATATACCACTTTTTTAATTTCAGATTTTGCTGGTGTCAAAATATTTCTAAAATATTTATTTCGGGTTTAGACTTTCACTGATGGCTAGAGCAACTTCTTTGTTCACGAAAAAAATACATTTCAGATGACGTTGGATCTGGCGTTATCTTTTTTAATTGAGTACTCCAGCATTCTAGCTATTATCGCGCGAGCAATTAACTCTGTAACCACATAGACATATGCATAGATTGATTCAAATTAGATTCGTTTACACTATGACGTCATGGCATTTTATGCCCTCTACTCATCGCAGTACCTCATTTAGATCCAGTTTCCTTATTAAACTCAGGATAAAGCTGGGTTCGATTGAGCTTAAGTGCCTTTCGTCTGGCTGCAGTTGGCGGAGATGTTTCAATCTTCTCTGCGCTATAGCGCTGCATTCAAGGAGAAGGCACATTGAAGTCTCCTGGGATTGGTCGCAGAAACTATTCTCATACCACATAACCTCATACGCTGCCTCAGTATGAGTCCGAGTTTCATATTTTAAAATATGTATATTCGCAGTTCGTCGAGTAAGATGTTCTTTTCGAATAGTCACCAGCGATGTCACAGAAGTTCCGCCTAGTGTGGCCCGCTACTCGCTTATATCATGCATCGAAGTCAATGACGAGCTTACGAGTGTTAGAAGAAAATATGCGGATTTGCATATTGTAGCAGCAAAGTTGGTGAACAATGAGCCTGCAGACCTAAAAAAATACTGACGAGTAATTAAACATAATGCCGCCGTAGCCGAATGGGCTTGTGCGTGACAACCATTTGGGAGTGCCTCGATTCGAGTATCAGTGCATGAACATCAAATAGAACAATATCGGGCGCCTCTCGGTAAGCGATGGCAAACCTCTGAGTGAGCTTAAAACTGTAAGTCCCTCCATTTGTAGAACAACATCAAGGCGCACGCACACCTAACAGAAGTGTATGCGCCTATTATTCACTTAGTTTTAATTAAACGTAAGAACAGAAAGACCTTAGTTTCCACCTAATGTAGCTCTTCACATATGTTCAGTATCTGCAGTGTCTTCTTGTGGTGGCAGAGGAAATAGATGCTTGGTTGGTTAGAGTGGTGATTCATCCAGAATCCAACTAACGCATATGCACCATTTTGTTGCCACATCCTCGTTATCAACTCATTGAATGGTTATTTATAGAGTGACTACTAATATATCCAGTCAGTGCGGTTTAAGAATCTTATTAGGTTGTTGACATCTAAGCCAGAGAGTTGTTCGAGACTCTCGAACGGTGGTTTGTCAAGGATTTATATTTGCTCCTTCCATAAGGCAGGGCATTTAAAGAAATTCAAGGAAATGGAAAATCGGTTCCAACTGTGACAGTGTGTGGGTTGAGGATTACCCATATCGCCTGCTTGTTCCTCGATAGACCAGAGGAAGGCGATAGTTTCCTTGCGAATTTATAACACAAGCAAAGAAAGAGTTGGTCACACTTCATATTTTACTGGCATCAGTTTCCACGCCAAAAAAATAAAAAACAAAAACGACTGGCGACCATTTTCTAGGCTAGTAGTTAAAAGTCGCTTGGGTGGTTAAAAATATCTTTAAGAAGTTGTTATAACTTTAAGCTTGGCGCTGCCTTTCGGTTGATTTTAAGGAAGGATGTATTGCTGTTGCTGTTGATATAACATCAGGAGACTGCAATCGTTGTAAGGAATGTAACGAGATATATAATCTTTAACCGTTTATAGAACCTTATCATTCCGGTTGGGGTATAGAATATGACAACTTTCAAATATCGACCGCAGCTTTGTATATCCTCGAGATTGGTACATATCCGAGATGCGCAAGATTTAATAACTCCGCTGCATAGATACGGCTCGATTTCAACAATGACCTGGGTTGTGCCCACTTTGCGATCATCGATCATTGTGGTTTATTGGCATGGATTTGAAATTTCAGAAAAGCCCACAAGAAAAAAACAAGTTCAGGGTTGAATCGCAAGATCTTGAAAGTCAATTCACGACAACTGTGCACTAAAATCTTTCATGCAGAAGGCTCATCAGAGCTTTCGCTGTATGGCACGTAGCGCTATTCTGCTGAATACACTCGACATCCAAATTAATATCGTTAAATTTGGGTAAAATAAAAAATGATTGCCATTAATATATTATATATATATTAGGGCGGGTCGGTTTAAAAATCGCTCATTGCTCTGTGAAAATCGTATTCTAGGGATCAAAATAAGAAACTTTGCCGAAGGAACCATACCTCTAAAACGAATTCTGATGTCCCCCAATTTGGGTCGAACGAAAAATCCCACTTTGACCCATTTAGAGTGCTCCAATCGAGTCCAAATGTATGACCGATCCACCCATGCCAGTGGCACACCCCCTGGAACTCCCCTTGGGGGTTCCCCATACAATCATTTCAAAATATCATAATTTTTGACCTTTACATGAGAAAAGAAACTAAAAAGCTCGATCCAAATGGGGGTATATTAGAACTCGTTTTAGAGGTATAGTTCCTTAGTTCTTACTTTGATCCCTAGAATATGATTTTCACAGAACAATGGGCGATTTTTTTGCCTCCCCACAAATCGACCCAGCCTAATATATATATATATATATATATAGACATATTAACATCGTTTTCAGTGCGCTAGGAACTAGTGACCCCATCTGCCTGAAATTTGCACCAAAAAGTAACTTTTTGTCAATACATTAACACCTCGCGAGTCTTGTGTGAAGTAGGAGTCCTCTTCTGAAAGTCAGTCAGCTAACACACGGCGCTCTCTATAGTCCCGGATTTGACCTTCTAACTCTCCTTCTTGCGTTCTTGATTGACGCGATAACCGCTTATGCGATTTTGGCCGAGTTTAACATAGCGCGCCAGTCGTTTCTACCTTTTGCTAACCGGCGCCAGATGAAAGCACCAAGTGAAGCTAAATTTTTCCTGACCTGATCTTTCCAATGCTGAGGAGGTAATCCTCTTTGACTGCTACCACCAGCTGGTACCGCATCGAATACTTACCTGAGCGTTTGTATCCATTCGGACGGCATGACCTAGCCAACGAAGCCGCAGAATCTTTATTCGCTGCACTATATCTATGTCGTCGTAAGGCTCATGCTGTTCATTGTTCCATCGCCTACGATACTCGCGGTCACGAATGTGCAAAGGTACAAAAATCTTCCGTAGAATCTTTCTCTCGAGCACTCCAGGGGATGCCTCATTGGTTGATTAAAGTCTCATATATATCCCAACTTAGTTGGATCATATACGGATAAACGCTCAAGTGCGACCGCAAAACTCGTCAAGTTGCGTTGTGCAAATAGCCGCGTACTTATACTTGACGCGTAATTAACTATCTTGGTTTCGTATATACAATTTTATAGGCCACAGCAATGTTCCCAGCTTATCTGGTGTTATTTGTGACGTACGAGTTGGCTGATATTTACGATCATCTTCTTGTTTCCATTGCCTCCCGAGGCAAAATTTAAAAATTTTAGCACAATTTTGGGTTTGTTGTTCCAAAGATTGCATGGAGATACTACGATACCACCAAGGTGGTGAAGTCTCTGTCTGCCCAACGCAGGACATTCACAAAGCACATGTGCTGAGCTTTCTATGTCCATTTCGATGGGATGATAGTTACAAGAATTAACTTTTTCTATCATTTGACGCTTCATGGAAGGCATCCAATTTGGGGCAAACCGAATTGAAGTGACGCACAATCTCACTCGCTTTCAGATGCCGCTTAAACAGGCAACGATGAAAAAATAAGATTAGGAAAGTCAATCTTCGGATGGTGCTTTAAATAGTACAGGTCATCTCATGCGTTTCTCTTCACACACAGCGGTTGAGTAGGCAGCAAAAAACTAGTACAGAATATTTCTCACCAATACGACCATACTCACATACATATACATATACTTATGTATATCATAACATCAAAAGGGTTCGTGCAACATTGCCATTTCATATTTTCATTTTAATACTTCCACTTAGAAATATTTGTTGTAATGCGTACTACATAGGTAAACGAATTAATTGCAGCATTGCATGCATCCATGCAACCATAAATCAGTTTGTGGAAAATCGCATCAATTCCATTTCGCACAACAAAAACAGAATAAGCAAAAAGGTGGAATAAAGAAAACTATTACGTTTTTACCAATGGCGGTGATGGTAAACAATGACCGTTATGTGAGTAAAAGAAGCGCCGCAGGACAACTGCAACACAACCACACAACGTAATGAAACAATTTAATTTATGATGCAAAGGAAACAAATTTTAAGACAAAAAAAAGAAAACAACAAAATAAATTTGCGAAAAAATACACACAACGAAATATAAGAAGTTAAGGAAATGCAATAAATAATAAAAGGACTTTTGGGGTGATAAAACAAATAAAAAAGTGTCAGTAGACAGGAAAGTGCAGGCAAAGGAGAAGAAAAATATTGTTGAGTAAGATATGAGCGCATAACAAAGTAGCGAAAAATCATAACAAAAAATATGAACAATAAACTAAAAAAGGAAATGAGCAGCACGCATTTAAGGACATTTCAAGCATTGCAAGTGGAAGTTAGTAGTATTCGCTTAAACACCACAGGCGTACGCTTCCCACTTTCCGCTTCTTTGCTACTGTTTACAAGCGCTTTCCTTCAACCTTAAGCTTAAGCGGCTCCGAAAGGAGCGACTACGAGCAGATAACAAGCGTAGTAAGGGTTACAAAAACCACATTAAGCACAAAGGCAGTGGGAAGCAACCAAGGCAATAACAATAACAATAATGAGAGCTGGCAAAAAAAAAAAAAAAACAAGAAAATAAAACAAAATCGCAACAGTACCACTGAGCATCGAGTTGCAGCGTTGACAGTTCTGCATGGTGGTAAGTAGAAGAGAGATATAAAAATATGTATGTATCTATATATGCGCGTATGTATGAATGTGTATAAATGTGTGTATGAACGCATGCATGATATGATATGGATATGGATATATGTTGCAATAGACAAACGTTTATCCCCTCGCATATAAATCACATATCGGCTTCGCTTGGTAAATTGCCGGCTTCACAATACAAACGCTGCGTGCGAGCGTGATAAATTGCACTTGCTGTGCAGAAAGGCGCACAAATACATAAATATATAGTATGCATATATGTATGTGAATGTGTGAAGCACTTTACGTCATGAAGATAGCTGCAGTGAACAACCAAATTACTCGTCGAATATTCTAGTTTAAGTATGTACTAGTATTCGAGGAAAAAAGTGTCACTAGTTCCAAAGGGACTAGAATCGGACCAGTTGCAAATTTATCAGTTAAATGTCTGCACTGAAAAATGAAACAATTCAGCATGAATTTTATTTGTGGAAGCACTACTATTCCAAATGTTCAATTATATGCTTCCTGTGAAAAACCAAAGTATTCAGGAGACATTCCATTTTTAGTTCAGTTCATGAGCAGATATTTAATGGAAAAAGTGTTAATAGTTACAAAGTGTCTAGAATATGACTCTCTGCAGTGAAAACGAAACAAGCCAACTTGAATTCTATTTCTAGAAATGCTACTAGTTCCGGAACGGTTGGAAAACGTTAAGCAATCATATATGTATGCTGTGAAAAATCAAAAGAAATATGTATATAACAGAAATTCTATTGGTAGTTCATAAGCAGGTATTTGATGGAACGAGTGACTAGAATCCGACCAGTTGCAAATTGACTACTTAGATTCATGCACTAAAAAATGAATCAATTCAAGGTGAATTCTATTTGTAGAAGTCCTACTAGTTTCAGGGTAACTAGTTACGGACCTGTTGCAAAACGTTCAATTATATGTTTGCTGTAAAAAGCCAAACTATTCAGCAGACATCATATATTTTTTTTTTTTTTTTTTTTTTCATGAACAAGTATTTGATGGACGAAGTGCTGCCAAATCCATAATGGGCAGAACCGGTTCAGTTGCAAACTGACCAATTAGATGTTTGCAGTGGAAAACGAAACAATTCGGCGTGAATTTTATTTGTGGAAGTGATAGTAGATCCAGAGTGACTAGTTTCGGGCCAGTTTAAAACGACCAATTATATGCTTGCTGTGCTCAAACTATTGAGAAGACATTCTGTTTTGTTTTTTGTTTAGTTCATGAACGGGTATTTGATGGAAAAAGTGTTACTAGTGTCAGATTGACTAGAACCGGACTAGTGTACAATTCCCCAATTAGATCTCTGCAGTGAAAAAGGAATTAATTCAACATGAATTCTATTTCTAGAAATGCTACTAGCTCCAGAGCAACTAGTTCCGGACCAGTTGCAAAACGCTCAATTATATGTTTGCGGTGAAAAGCCAAACCATTCAGCACACATTTTAGTTCATGAACTGGTATTTGCTGAAAGAAAATGTACTAGTTCGAAAAACGAGTTAGGTTAGGTAGTGCTGGCTGATATGTAAAAAGATCTCACTTAGGCGTCTAGGGCCCATTGTTTAACCAGTGCTATGTAGGTGTAAGTATACGGTTTTCACATTTATGCGCTTTCCGTTGTTTGTTAATATTTCATTCCAAGTGTTCAGTTTTCTCCAGGCAAGCGAGGTCCTTATTAATTAAGACAAAGGATATTCCATGGCGTAATGGGGCCTTCAACAGTTAGATGATCCATAACAATGTTAAAAATCAACGGGCTGAGTGCTGAACTTTGGTGCACCCACACCATAAGTGGGAGCCAGATGTACATACTTACGTGGTGGCTTCGTGGTAGATGTCTTGAATCAGGTTGATATATTGCTCTGGTATTCCTTTGGCTCTTAAGGGCAGCCACGCTAAAAAAGAAATTTAGGCAAATTTTAATTAAATTTGTTTATTTAAATTTAAGAGGCAAGATTATTTTCTATTCAAAATATTTATGGATTTTTTTCTATTGAAAACTGGGTGTTGGTAATGGATAATGGTTGTATGTGTTAGGCTAAGGGCTTTATGCACTGCGACCAGATGGATCTATTAGTATTGCAGTATTGGGAGGAATCGAAGCAGCTCCTTAGGAGCGAGCATTTGTAAGTCTTCATCCTCTAGTAGGTATGATACAAGAATTCTGTGTCTCCTGTGACCTAACCTAATACCTTACAATTGGTGATTAAGTGTGCCATGGATTCCACTTTACCACAGCAGAACCTGCATATACAAGTGCTAGATAGTCTTATTTTATTGAAATGTTTATTGCAGGCAAAGGTCACTTTAAGTGCTCCACAGAGTAATCTGGCACCAAAGTCTGCCTCTCGTTTCCTTCGTATTCGTCGTCTCGCCAAATCCGGGAAACCTGATTGACAATCGGGTATTAGACAAATGTATAGTTAACATCTTTGTTACCCTAGCGTCACTATGGATTAAAATTTAACTTTCTTAAACTCTCATCGCCTGTGTGTGACACTCGGAACTGAAGGTTTAAACTCGATGTGAACATCGAAATACGTGCATTTCCGTTAGTCACTGTGCACCCCGCTCCGCCCATACATTATCAATATATCAATATTATCGACGTTTTCCTGATACATTATCGCATATCTCCTTGTTGCTGCATCCTACAGCATCCTGCTGCATTTATTCTGACTGATTTTTGCAATGCGTGCACGCGACGCATCAATTTATGTTCAAAGGTAAGTGTGTGTGTGAAAGCACACGCTCTGCGCGCCCAACCAATTCATTTTCGATTTGTATAACGATTTCATTTTTCCTGCCCCATTTTCTTCAGCAAGCATCTCGCATCTTCTGCGCCTCTCCCTCAGCATACCTTCTACGTGCTTGCAAGTGTATGTGCATGTGTGCCTGCGTACTTCTCGTTTCGCTTTCAGCTGCACAATTTATATTATTAATAAATATTTTCCAGCGTCAACAACAGGGATAACAACAATAGCAATAACAATCAAGTAACGCGCGTGTGCGCTTGGCAGCGGCGCTATGAATGCGAATGAGCAGCAACAATGCGATAGTTCATAAATAAAAGAAAATCCTTTCGTTATGCCACCCAAGTCAAGCCGCGGCAATCGTTGGCACTGTAGCCGTGTATGTTGTTGTTGAAATAGTCGTTATTGTTGCCAAGCGGCAGCATGTTCGCACAACGCATCCGGCAGATAAATGTTAAACGAGCAAGTGCCTCGCGACTTTCTTCTCATCTTTGTCACATACGTTTTTTTACCAACCCATCCGTCTCTGCAACAGTCATTCAGCTCCCTGCACAGTAGTTCGTCGCTTGTTTCATTGATCTGTCTATCGGCCTGTCGTTTGGTTTGTTGGTTGCATCTTCGTTGGGCCGCTTATCGTCAATTGCAGTCTGCCTGCACCGATGTTTTTGTTGCTGTAGCAGTTATTGCTACCACTGTGGAGTAAATCGTGTTCCTGTCAACTTTTTGCCCGAAGCAAATTTTGCACCACATCGAATTGCAATTGAAACGTTGTTGCGTGTCACGAACTGTTTCGCTGGTCCGTTGGCTTGTATGTTGTCTGAATGGCACGAGTCTCACTGTTGGTTCGCCTGCTGTGTGTGAAATAGCTACTATGAGTACATGTGCGACAAGTGCATAGTTAAGCCAGAGTTCCCAGAGTTGCCAAGGAGCTATCTTTACAACCCTTTGTCACAAAAAAGTAGGGCACCTCAGTAAATCGAAGGGTAAAGACTCGGTGGTTACTCAATGTGCATAGAATCAGCAGGTTTTGAAAGCTAATCGTCGATTTACATTTAAAACTCTGTCAATAAAAACCATAGGTGTGGCGCTTGGACGATGACAGTATCCGATGAGGTGTCCTTTGGAGTGTCCTGCGGACATTTGCACGTTGGGGACGGCGAGTATCGCAGGCGACGAAACAATAAACCATATGAGCTTTACGGCGGCATCGACATAGTACAGCGGATAAAGATCAAGAGAAGGACTTGGCTGGGAACGACAGGCGCGCTTTGTTAACTCGGAATCGCGCTAAGTAAGAAGAAAAAGAAGAAGGGCTACCAGGGACAAATTACCCGTTGAAGATATTTTTTGTGTCAAACAACGAAAGAAAATGCGTACGGAATATCTAAATGAACTTCCTGGAGGAGAGATGCTCTTAATGAGGTACTTGTCTGAGTCTAAGTTTTTAAACGATTCTAGAGTCACACAAGAAACTCCATACTCCATACGAAGATAACAGAATATGAGGAGATAGAAGTGTTGAACAAGATATTATATCTTTGCTCCACTCTAGCTAAACTGGAGGAATCTAGACGTTTTACTGCTTTATATTCTACAGCTCTAGTGAAGCTGGATAAAACAACGACTTCATCCATCCATGTCTCTTAATGAGGATTAAGCTAAGAAGGACAAGAAACTGTATTAGCTGGCCATCAATCATTAGGCTGAAATCATACGGATCTCATTTATCAGCATGCAAAGTATTCTTAAAACAAATTTTTTGAATAAAATACCGGTAATGTTAACGGTAGCACATAAGAACGAGTGGCTTCGCATTTCAATAGCAAATCTTGCAGTTTCCCAAGTTGATTTGGATGCTTTTTGTACTTGAGTTGTAACTGTGCATGAAAACCGGCTACATCACTCCAACAGTCCATGGCCTGAAATCGACCTTCATTAGTGACCGGTAGATATTAAAGGCTTGAAGCTTTGTAAGAAAGATTATGGCGTCCGTTTGTTGGGATGGCGAGAGAACTATGACTACTCGATTCTAACGTATGCGGCGAAAACAAGAGCATAACCTTCCGTGACCCAGCAGTATATTAGCACTGTCGGAATAAAAGCACCACGGACAGCAACAGGATACACTTTGCATGACAGAAGATCAAATGACGAAATTAGAGAGATTTCTGATGTAACAGACGCTGTATAAGAGGAAGGAAAAAGATGAGGAGAAATCATGAATGAATATGGAGAACCTATGGCAAGTAATTACATCAGAATGTGGAGTGAACGCTTGACAAGTATGGCGATGAAGGGCGGAATAAGCCACATTAGACCACCCGGGCGGCCACCGAAGAAGTGCTACGAATGCTGGGCATCTGAATACACTAAACTACAGTAAAAGTTATCTAAATATATTGTTGTAAACAGGAATTTTCCTAATTAAGCCAAGAAGAAAAATAAGCGAAAAGAAGAAGGCTTAAACTCCGCCATAAAGGGAAAGAACATGAAAACTTTGAATAACTTTGGCAATTGTTTTTCTACTTGTTTTACTTTGACTTGCAGTAAATTTTGATCATGGAGGAGCTTTTCGAAAAGGAATCGACTCACTACGAGCGATGAACTGGCAAGACAGTTCGAAGCGGTAGAAATAGGCTGTCTCGAAGGTTTGCGCAAAAGGGATATCTTCTTGTTGTTTCAGAAGCAGGCCGTTGACAGATGGACTAGCATCGATACGTGCAAAATAACACCATAAATGTGGCCCAACTTCAACAAATCCATACTTGACACGTGAACAATAATCACATTTGGAAGATCCTACCAGGAAGATGGGTGGCCGTACAACAATATATGCTGTATCCAAGAAGAATCTATTATTATTATTATTAGAAGGCCATTACGCACTGCGACCAGAGCTGATCTATTGTGAAAGGCCTATTTTGCAACCCTAGAGTTTTAGGCTTTTTAGAAATTTTAGCACAGTTTTGGGTTTGTTGTTCTAAAGATTGCATGGAGATACTACGATACCACCAAGGTGGTGAAGTCTTTGTCTGCCCAACGCAGGACATTCACAAAGCACATGTTCTGAGCTTTCTATGTCCATTTCGCAAAAGCAGCAGACATTGGTCTCAGATAGACCAATATTGTTTAGATGGTACCTCAGGCTGCAGTGACCTGTAAGGTATTCGGTTAAAAGACGCAGATCTACTCTGTTTAGTGAGAGAAGTTTGTCAGACATTCCTTTGTTGGGACTTAGGAATAGTTTGGCTTGACGCTGACCGGCACAGTTTAGCCAGTGTGCTACAAGTTTTCTTTCCTCCCATTTTCTAAGGAATTCATTAATGTGGCCTAAGGAAAATCTAAGGAAACATTATTTCACTATCCGTATCGTGCGTCTTATTAATGAACGTGCGGCCTGGCAAAATAATTCTATCACCTTCAAACCCGAATCCCAGATATGATATACTAGTGGATCGCAATTAGAAGATGGTAGAACAGGAGCGGGAATCAATGGGCCTAAAATCAAAAAATCGATTTCAATGGGTCTCTACCCATCTATTTTCCAAGCAGGAATATATGCCTTTGAGAAATGTGTGAGGGAATGTTTCCATAGACGAACGAGAGGAATGTGAATCCACATACTTTCAGATAGTCAGGCGGCTTTGAAAGCCCTTCTATTAACTACAATCACCTCAGAAATGGTACATACCTGCCTGAATCTTCTCAATACTTTAGGGAACTTCAACACATGCTTACTGGGTTGGGTTCCTGGGCACGAGGGAAATTGAATAGCGGTCCATCTAGCAAAAAAAGGGCCGGATCTATTAGGGGCACGGTCCTGAACCTTTCTGTGGACTTATAAAAGGTCATATCAACGCAATTCTTAGGAGGTGGGATGTGAAGAAGTTCGTTGAATACTGGCGAGACTCTATAGGTGAGCGACAAGCGAAACAATTCCTAACGTCGGACAGATAAGCTACTTTTACTTGGCAGAGTGGACTTAAAACTTTTAACTGGTTACCTCACAGGCCACTGTAGCCTGAGATATCATTTAAAGAAAATTTTCCTCTTTGAGGACATCATGAACATCTGAGAACATATAAAATGGACAAAATGAAAATTCAGAACGCAGTCTTTGTAAATGTCCGACATTAGGCAGAAAATGAATACAGCACCTTGGTGGTACTGCTGTGCCTCCATTAAACTATGGAATAATAAACCCCAGAATGTGCTAAAATTTATAAAAAGCCTTAAAATTTAAAACACCTCAGCAGGCTTTGCTCAATAGATCTATTGTAGCCTAATAATAACTCGTGTCGTGTGAGTGCCCAAATCTGGGACTAAGAAAAAGCAATGGTTCTACAAGTGATGTATCAAAATGACATCTTTTGAGCTAATTGGGCCTGAGCTGTGTCACTCAGACAGCACCACCAGAGTGAGGCACATTTCGCTCCCAGTGGACGAGAAAACACAAAATTATCAGTTATGGTCATTGCTTGATGTGATGGGTGCGCAGGAATATTGTCAGGTAACTATTTTTCGAGAAAAACGAATAACGTAACTGACAATGATGGCCGGTATGGATCTATGATCACTGAGTTTTTGCAGCCATACACAGTATGTTCAATAAATAACATATGTAACTTTTCAGATGTAGAATAAAACACGTAAAGTTATTTTTTATTCAAAATAGTCTCCATTTAACTCGATACAACGTTCAGAACGATCAACCAATTTCTGCATGGACTTTTTTATGTCATCTAAGGGAATGTTCTTTAACACCTGTGTCACGGCTGCATGAATGGCTGGAACATCATCATAAAACGCACCTTTAATGTCAGTTTTCAATTTAGGGAACAGAAAATAGTCGCATGGTGATAGATCAGGAGAATACGGAGGGTGGTCGATGACACAAATATGTTTTTGCATCAAAAATTCACGAACATTTTTGGTTTTGTGAGGTGGTGCATTATCATGCAATAAAAACAGCTGTTTCCCCTCTGGTTATTCAGGTCATACACGAACAATTCTTTACCACAAACGATGTAAAACTTGTAAATAGTATTCTCCATTAATAGCTTGACCTTCTGCTACAAATTCCTTGTGTACAATACCCTTGGAATCGTAGAACGTGATCAACATTGTTTTGATTCTCGACTTCTGAAAACGCAATTTCTTTGCTTTTGGCTTCCCTTTCGTCTTCCATTCTGCAGATTGACGCTTAGTTTCAGGGTCATATATGAAGCACCATGTTTCGTCACCAGTTATGATCGAATCAAGAAAATCTGGATCGTTTTCAGCTGTTGAAATGATGTCTTTACAATGCTCTACACGAGCGATTTGTTGTTCTTCATTTAATTGGTGTGGAACAAAGCGTGCACAAACCTTTCCTTTACCCAAGTCGTCAGTTAAAATTATCCAAATAGTACCAGTAGATGAATTTAATTCTTCAACCAACATTCTTACAGTGAAATTTCCGTCAACAGCAATAATTTCGCGGACTTTTTCCACCAATTCAGCACGATTACTTGCTTCTGGACGACCAGGTCTTTCATCATCATTCAAATCTTCACGACCATTTTTAAATCGTTTAAACCAATTATATACATTTGAACGAGCTAAACAATCATCACTACTAAATGTTTTTCCAAGTTTAACACAGAATTTAATATTTGCTCTTTGCTCCATTGTATTTTTACGACACAAGCACGAAACATACTATCAATAAAAGGCGCCTAACTTTTTAACCTGTCAAACGATTTACATGAAGTTGGCTGCGGTTGAAAGCTGACGCTTGTACCTTTTCAATATGATCAAAGTTTAATAGATAGCTCTACATATTCCATGATTTAAATAAAAAGTTCTGTTATTTATTGAAAGAAAGGTAGGTTGGTCTGGTGGCTACCAATATGACACACTTAGATCAGTTGTAGGTGCGCTATGTAACCACTGGCACTTCGCTTTACACAATGGGATCTCTTTTAAGTCATCCTTTGTATAAATGAGTTTAACTTCGTTAGTTTAAGATGTGCCATATACGCTACATCTATTAAAAATACGCTACTAAGCATGGAAAATCTTCTTGTAGCTAATCCTTCTCACTCACAAAGGAGGTATCTTATAGTTTCCTCCTGTTCTGTATTATAGCAGCTTCTACAATAATCGTAGTATGGAACTCCCAGCCTTCTAGCATGGTTACCCATTAGGCAATGACTGGTTAATACATCTATCAAAGTTCTTGCCTTCTCTCTGTTGATTGCGATAATTGATCGAGGAAAATCAGTTGGAGGCTCATTAGCTCCAACAGAATGGCGCAATGTTACTTCGGCGGCTTAGCTCCAAAAATAGCGATTTCGACTAGCCTTCTTGATAGCCCGATTTTACAGCTCCGGACTTTTTCCTATGGGGCTACTGAATGCCCCCGTGAGAAAATCGACGCCGTAATCCAGAAATGCGTTAAGATGTTATGCAAAACGTACAAAAAAACAGCCCTCTGCAAGTGGTGTCTATCTTCTTGATATTTTGTAAGGTCACTAGCACAATAAATTTTATTATATCAAATAAAACTTTAACCAGTGAAAAGTAAAGTTTATGCATTTTTCAATGTTTAATATTCTATGTTTTTTATTGTACATTTTATAATATTTATTTTATATCCAATATTTTAACATTTTTTATAAACAAAATTGCTACCTTTTTCCCCTATTCTATCCAGTTTCGAAACTTGGCATCTCTACAATGAATAATTTCGCACCGAACGCGAATAAATTTACAGCAACGTAAACGCATAACATTTTCCGATAGATTTGCACATGCTGTGCGTGAAATTCTCTAAAACAATGATACACTGCATCAGCGTCAACTGTGCATTAATGTGTTGCACGATAAGCGGCAGCTGCGAAAAGTTGCATGCAAACCACAAAACCGTGCCCCTGCAAGCGGAGACGACTATTGACTAACTAACTGCATGCATTGTGGAAAGATATCTAAACTTTGGTGGGAACAACATTGCCATTGCATGCTCGGTAAACGGTTGGGCGCCTAAATGATCGCTACGCTTTTGTAGCAATTTGGACATAACCTTTGTCTGGTTGCTATTTCCACTTTGTTATGCTTGTCAGCGTAAGAATTTATGCCTCTTTCGTGCTTTGTTTTGCTTGCAGCTTTGTTGTGACAACCATTTGCAGGTCTTTAATGATTGGCCACAAAATTCAATAATGTTCGAAAAATTCGATTTTATAATAAACCAAAAAAAAAAAACAAAAATTGTCTCTGGTCATTTTATAGGCAGCAACTATTCGGCGCTTCAGCGATTCAACTATTTATTGTTTTATTGAATCATTGATTTATTTAAAGTGAGCTCTTTGAATGTGGGCGTCACACGCCAAACATATTCGCGTCGACCGCCTCGGCGACACCCCTCACTGCATGTCTGCCCACGAATGAATGCCCACTTCCTGTTGCATGGTTGGCAATTTTTAAAATTAATAGTTTTTAAAAACAGTTCCAGTCATCAAGTCTTTGGTCAGCGAGCACCCCTCAAGCGTGTGGTCCGCGCACGTTCTGCCAACTTTCCACATGGCTACCGCACATCCCCACACACACTCGAGCATGCCTACATTGTTGACCTTTGGCTCGTGGCCAGCTAAATGGATGCGTGGAAAAACAAACACACAGCCACACAAACAAGCGCACAGCAACAGCGAGTGGTTAAACTCTCAGGGCAGGGTGCCAGCATTTATTCAATTAAAAAGGATTTATGCGCCTGTTAATTTTATAAAAGGATTTCTTTGGGGTTGCATATCCCAGCCTTACTTTGCAAATATTCGCCAGAGTCGGAGATAAACGAATATTCGTGCATACCTACAAATACAAGTACCTGCAGATGACACAAATACTGACGAAGAATGTTTATAGTATACACACATATGTACATACATACATTTTCGCCACAACTATCCCAATATACATACATACACAAGCGCACGAACTCACTGCTAAACTCATCCCTTTCACCAGAGGGCGATTTGCTTCCCAATCACTTTTGGTTTCTCTATTTGGTTAGCCCTTCTTCTTTGTAGCTGCTGGTTTGGTTGAAGTGTAATCGCATTTACTGGTTTTTAATTGTATTAAAATTCTTTAAAATTTACGCCCAGCACATTTAAATATTACACAAAGCTAGCAATTTCTATTCAAATGGGCTCCGGTAGGTTGAGATGCGCATAAATTACGAAGGTTAGGAGGGTCAGAATTATTGCTTCTTCCCTAAAGGGAAAACTATTTTTTTTAATAAGATAAATTGTTTGTGTAATTAAATAGGATTTAAAAATATCGAAAAGAGGATTTATTTAAGTATTAGATTTCATTTCAATTGAAATATGAGCTTCAAATTTCATTAAGTGCAGATATTACATATTTCTGGGAATAACTTGAAACGGAATTCGCCAACTTATAATTTGTTTATTTTGTTTTTCCTAGTACACTGGTACCACTAATATAAATTATATTGCCTGACCGCGAACCTATAATTGGAGGCTTCTGATGAGTTTGAAACTTGAGTACTTCCTCAGGCCTTTTGTTCCACATCAGCAATAGATTTTGCATCTCAGCCTTGTGTATGAATCTTCGTCTTGCGAGCGCTACGCATTCGCAGAAGACGTGTTTTGGCGTTTGATTGTCCCATGGTGAAAATAATTGAGAAGGTGTGCTCTATAACAGACCGTTTTTCGGCCCTAAGGGGATTTGACAGAATCAGCTGATGGGCTGACGTAACAGAGGAGTTGAATTGAATTTGAAAAGGTCGAGCCAAGGAGCACCAGGAGATTTGGTGGCTCCTAAAACACTCAGGCTAAAGAGCCCATTGTATTTAAAGCTCTGGAAAGGGGGTAAATAGTCAAGGAGGGAAGGAGAAAAGTATCAGAGAAAGAGATAGGAAAGAATAGAGACAGAGATAAAGATAGTTAGTCCTGTGAGAGAATTTTCCAGATTCTTTAGTAAATCTCTAAATATCCTCCAGTTTTAGAGAACGAATATTACTCATTCTCATGACATCGGAACAAAAAACTCGTAGCCTTGCTCTAGCAAAGGCAGGACACTCACAGAGAAAGTGCTCAGTGCTATCCGCCTCCTCCAAGCATGACAGGCATACCGGGTCCTCGATGATTCCAATGGTGGTCATATGCTGACCCCGTGGGTTGTGTCCTGTAATGATGCCGACCATCAACCGAATGTCTTCCCTTCTAAGTTTTAGTAGAAAGTTTGACAGTTTTCTGTTCGGACTTGTAACAAAATACTCTGCAGTTCTGCAGCGTTCCAGACCGGACCATCGCTATTCCAATTCTTGATTCCTGCGGGACTGATTCCGATTATTGGCTCTGGCCCCTGTGGGGGCACCGCTGATCCACGGTTGGCCAATTCGTCGGCAATTTCGTTTCCTTGAACACCGGAGTGTCCCGGAGTGTTTTGTCTTGAGACAGAATTAAGCTTCCTCTTACATTCTTGAACAAACTTTGAGGTTTGCTTCGCGTTCTCCAGGGCCTTCAATGCAGCCTGACTGTCACTGAAGTCTCCAATCTGTTTCCCGCTCCATCTTCTCTCGATTAACATTAACGTAGCAGAGGATGTGTTGGTGATATACGAAAAAATTATCATAAGCTCTCTTTATCTAGTTGTAGAAGCCTAACTGATGGACTTCTAAAGATGGTTGGCCTTCTGCTTTGCTTACCCTGGTCGTGAAATTGTCACCCAGACGGATGCAGTCGCCTTTGGGGTATTCGAGAGAGAGATACTTCGGTAGATCTTCGGCCCTCTTCGTGTTGGCGATAACTACTACCGCCGAATGCAGCACGAGCTGTATGAGCTCGAGGATGATATGGACATAGTTTAGCACGTGGCTGGGCCACGTCGAGCATACTGATGCAGAAGCTCCAGCAAAGAAGGTGTTCACATGGTAAGGTAGAGGACAACGACATAGGGGAGCTTCCAAGTCGAGAGAACTCTCGATGACAGAGTGCATTGGTGTAACGAATTGAAGGAGGCGCGCGCAAAGCAGAGACACCTGGCGAAACTTGTTGCAGTCGGCCTTAATTCGTTAACGGGTTCTGATTCTTAAGTAAGTTCACCTGTTCGTCGTTTTCATGGCCTTTTAGTCTTCGTAACCAACCCAATAAAATAGTGCTTCTTGCTCTAAGCGAATAGAGGTCAGTGAAGCACTCCTCAATGAGTTCGGACGTTATTATGTGAGACTGCTGTGCAAATACGGTTACCTGGATATCTGCAAAAATTCAATTTATTACCTCTTCGAAGATATTCTCTGCCATAGATCTTTGGTTCAGCGACTGTGAGACGACAACTCTTCCTATTCTTTGTTTAGGAATATTGTTAAGTCTTAGTACCCCTAAGATAGCATCCGTCTCAATCATGATAGGAAGGAGAGGTATTTCCACAAATGCACTGTGGGTATCCGTGAGACAGCTTCTCATTGCCCGAGTTATATCGACACACACCAATTGAAGCAATTTACTTAATTAAGGTTCAGACGTCCATGCTGAGGTGGTTTTTACAACAGTAGTGAATGGATGATATGTCATTTTGGGAAATATACGAATACACCTTTTTTACCAAAAAGACATGGGCAAGCAAGAAAGGCCCCCTTCGTCTTGTTGGCACAGGCATATGAGTGTGCATTCCCAATGGAGGTTCGCGCAAGCACTACTCTGTGGCGTGTTGATTTCTTAGAAAAAATTTTCTTTGTGCTCCCTTGAGTCGGTTCCATCATTGATAGTTTCCTTCTATGAACTACGTTCTTTTGGATTTGTAGAAGGTTCTCTATTAGCGCATCAGTTTTAAGTGATGCTCAGGGCTCGTTGTCTGAGCTTCAATAGTATTTCCTCGTGCTTTCACGGGACGCCCCCTCACCAAAACTTCTGCATCAACCGAGGGTATTCAGCAGGTGTACGCCTATAAGCAAGATCAAAGAAAGAGGAGATTAAAAGGGGCTAAGTCTTCGGGGGACCAATCATTGGATGTATGCCCTTTTTCTGGTGGGTGAGGTAGGGTTCAAAATGCCTTCTCACTTACAGCGACCATCGTGTCCACTAAACCAATCGCTCCTCCTCTTCTGGTGTGATTCCCTTCCCGGAATTACTTTCTGTAATACTTCGGGAGAGACCAGAACGACGTGCACGAAGTGGACTACTTCGATTCACCCACGTCTTGGTCCTCCATACTTGTAGCCCGTTTCTTCCTACAGCCTCCTTTTCTTATGTCCTATCTGTGCTGCGCTTGTGACTATTTACCACATTTGCCAGCTGAAAAGGGTAGAGATACGACCGAAAGCAACCATGTCCGCTGATTAGCCGGACACCCATAGTGCAATTTCAGGTATAAATCTAAGCCTCCAACGCCCGTTGACTGATAGATCCCATCTATGTTGCCATTCTTCTAAGATTGAATGACGTTATGTAAATTTTTTCTCCTTTATGACTCATCGCGTCGTCAAAGATGATCCTGAATCCACGCGCGACTCTAAATGCACTACGTCGTAACACCCGCTTTGTATGGCCTGTTACACAGTCTGCAATGCATTATTATCAAAAGCCGCCGAGATGCAAATAAACGCGCACAAGACCTTATTTTTAGACTCCACAGCCTTTTCTAGTCCTTAGTGAGGCTATGCATTAGCTGATATGCAAACTGTTTCATACACAGAAGTTGGCCCTTCAGATTCACCTCTCTAATGTGCTGATTCAAATTTGTTTCCATGCCTTCAAGGAAGCAGCAACTGAGACTTATTTGTTGATAGAATAAAGTCATTTGCTCATAATTTAATACTATCCGAAGTCCAGCTCATTTTACATGCCATATTTTATACCACCTTGAAGCCGCAATGAACGAAAAGAATAGGCTGAGCACTGATGTCTTGGCAAAGGACTATTGAAAATGAAACAGGAAAATCATTTAATTAACTGAGACCTATAACTAGAAATAAACATGTTTGGAAAAGTTTTGTTGAATCCTTATGCTACTAAGGGAATTTGGAATAAATGATAATATTAATAATTTTTTACCCTACATTCCGTATTCTTCTTTTTATCTTTTATATTTTATCTATATTCATATATTCAGAAAAACACTTGACTTCCTTGAAAGTGAATTCCACGCTCTATGCAGTACATTTCACTTTTTTGGAATACATTTGTTGTTTTCTGAAGCCCTCGTATAGTTTAAAAATATAAACCCAACAGCAAAAAGTAAATCCAATACAAAATGAGCAAATGCGCTTCCTTTTTCGCTTATCTTCCTAGGAGATCGGCAATTAAAAACCATACAATATTTTTTCTATCTACCATTGCGATCTTATTCGCTTTTTTCACCTTCCAGCTGCGTGTTCATCCACTTTGAAATACTCTTGCCAAGAGCACTCCGCACACCGCTTGACTTTGATTTCGGGTACGGTTGTCTGACTGCTGGCGTATTACGAGTAGAGTACACAAGCAAGTCAGTCAGTCAGCACAGGTAGCGGTTATGGATGATGAAGGAGAGCAAATTGAGTTATAATCCACTTGCGACTGGTGTTTATTTTAAAGATTTGAGCTATCGAAATGGCGTCGTACTACAAAGCATAGCACAATAAATACACTTTGTTCTGTACGCCTTCAAAAGAGAAACAAAATTATTAAGAAATATAAGAAAGGACCCACTACAAGTGCAAAATTACCTTAAGGGCTAAAGGAACAAAGGTAGCAGCAGTTATGGTATGAAATTTCATACCTTTTTTTTGTTGTGGTAGTGATGTTTTGTTTGAGTTTTGTTTTTGTTTTCTTCTTATATAGACAATTGGCTTTTATGCGTGCCAGCCGTTTGGTAATTTCGTCAACAATTTTCTTTTGATTTGAAAATATTTTTTTTTTAAATTTTTTTTTCTGTTTTTGATAATGACAATGTGGGGGAATGCAAGTAAATGCGTATGCAACTGCCCTTATTCTAAATTTCAAAATAACTATATTATTTTGAACGTATCCACTGCTACATACATAGTAGATAATTATACAACTAAGTGTTTATGTTGAACTTCTGCTCAAAAAGTTTCGTTAACAAGCAAAACTGGCGCGTTCCACATCGCATGGAAGAAAAAACTATGTACCCGCAACGGTTCACTGCATGATATGGATTTTGGGCTGGTGGGCAATTGGCGCTTACACTCTTTTTAGGTGTTTAAGTTAGGTTAGCCAGGTTGCTTGTCTAAGACTAGACACTCGGTGGCCCAAAGGCCCAATGTGATACCTGCATGTGATTTCCATCCCCTAACTAAGTTGCTTAAACCACTGAGATCTTAAACTACTTAGAAGATAACTAGTCCCTCAGGTGAGGCATTTTGCAAATTTCCCAGGTCTTTAAATAAGATATTTATCACAGCTTCTTTGAAGCGCAGAATATTAACACAGGGAGGTGTTGAACCGGCTCAATTTCTTCTTCATCTCCACAACTCCCGCAGAAGTCTATGTGCGGTACACTCATTCTACTGGCTTGGGTGCCAATAGTGCAGTTACTCGTATGTTATACAATATGAGGACGCGAGTAGTTGATCTGTAGAATCCAAGTAGACGTTTTGTAATTTTAAGATTCTGCTTTGCAGTTAGTAGTTAGAGACCACCTTCTGTTGGTTTCCGCCCTAGTACTTGCTGAAGCTCAAGCTCAGAGCCTTTCCTTCCACACTCAACCGCTCTTTCGATTCCCTTCACTGCAGAGTGGACGGGCACCCAACAAAGTGTAGTGTTGTGTTGTTGCATAAGTAAGAACGACCTCCTGCATTATTTAACACATCTTAAGTTGATGTGCGTTGAGGCTAGTGCCTTCATCGCTACTTACTGACTAACAACAAAAATGATAAGGTGTGCTGGAGGTAAGTCCACCAGTCTTATCGTCTTTATATATACATATGTATATCTATGTTCCATTTGTGGAACAACATCTTCCTATTTGTGGTATGCGTCTTGACTACAGTTTCAAGCCGACTCCGAACGGCAGATATTTTTATGTGGAGCTTTTTCATGGCAGAAATACTCTCGGAGGTTTGCCATTGCCTGTGGAGGGGTGACCGCTATTAGAAAAAACGTTTGCTTTATTTTAGTGTTTCACCGAGACTCGAACCTACGTTCTCTCTGTGAATTCCGAATGGTAGTCACGCACCAACCTATTCGGCTACGGCGACCGCCTTTACTGCTTTATTTATATCGTAGATCTCAGCTTGGAAGACACTACACCGGTCTGGGAGTCTGAAGGAATAATTTATGTATAATTGTTCCGAGTCAGTATTTGAGCTGTAGTATGAATATGGCGACCACTATCATTTGATAAGACTGTGGTCCGCCAATCATTTCTTACCCGTCAGATTTTATAGTCTTTTTTTTCAGATATTTTGTGGGAACCCATTGGCTTAATACGGCTTAAAAGCGTTCTTCATCCTTTCCTTGATGTTCCTTTTCCAAGAAAGCTTTGAGTACAGAATTATACCCAAATACTTGGCTTCGTTTGTTAGGGTTAGTGTTAATAGTCAATAGGAGGTAACTGAAAACTCGGTATTCTATATCTTCTAGTGAACAGACTAGTTTGGTACTGGCTGGATTAACCATTCGACCATTTAGCGTCGCCCACTTAGAGAGTTCCTTAACGCTGATTGCATGGGCCCGCTGATAGTCGAGTGAAACTTCCCCTTTTGGGTGATTGGCGGAGCTCCTCCAATTTTTTGTGCTATGCTGCTAGAGGTTTTTCCACAAATTTCACAGCTTAGTGTCGCCTCCGAGCAATAGAAATATCAAATGGCAGAAATATGCTCAGAGGTTTGCCATTGCCTGTCGAGTGGCATCCGCTGTTAGAAAAAAATGTTTCTTTCATTTGGTGTCTCATGTTAGAGATTGCGAATCTATACACGACCGAATGACAATCGCACACTAATCCATTCGACTGCGGCGAACGCAATAGACAGATATTATAATATATTACTATCGAATTTCGGGCACTTTTTGCGCAGAATATATGCGCGAGCACCAAGAGCAGGAGTCATTATTCTTACAATAGCCATTCGGTCACTAAGGAAATGTGTTAATGATACGTTTAGTCGTTTACGCGCATCCGCTATTTGTGTGATATGGCTGTCAGCTGGCCATTGACAGGTTGGACGGTTGCGTGGACAAGCAATGAGAAGCTGTTTTTTATACGTAAGAAAGAAAATTGGAAATTTGAAACAGCCTAATTTTGATATGTTCGCTGTTAAGTAGCCAGAAACTACAAACTTTATGGTTTCTGATTCTACCAGAAAAAATGTATATAGTTACTTGCAATATGTTTACGCACACATACGAGTACATATAGGCATACATACATTCACAAAGCGTGCAGTTGGAACAGCTGGTGGTATGTTTAAAATTCATACAAAGTTTTGTTAGGCATGTTTTCAAGCGTAAATTCACATTTGATTGGCACTTTCAGTTCTACAACAACCAAACAAGTGAGTTCCTGTACCCAAGTCCCAGTTCCATGTAAATATATATATTTTTTATTTATCATAAACCAAAGTAAGCATTTCAATTAATTTTCAATCTGTCAAAATGTGACAAGCGCGCTGAAGAAAAAGTGTGAGAGCAGGTAAGAAAAAACAAATGTACAGCTGTGAACAACTTAATAAGACTAGTTGCTTAAGAAATGTACTCCGCTTACTTAAGGCATTCACTTTTCGTTCTTTTAATATTTTTTTTTTTTGTAGGTGAGGTAGAGTTCAAAATGCCTTAGCACTTACAGCGACCGTCGTCTTCCCTCTCCTTCTAGCAAGACACCCATCCTTTAACTTCGTTGCTGATGTTATTTGGCATCTGAACACCTGCCGTATAAAACTTATCACCAGCTTGCATCATCATGAGATTGCATATTCCTCCAACCTGCTCATGTTTTTGATCAGCTCAAATTGGGGAAACATTTCTATTGCGTCGATTGACGCGCTCTCTTTTGTGGCGATCGCTACTGTACTGCCATTGGCTGGGGTGGGGGTGACTAGCCGTTCTGCCACTGCAAGAGTGCTGGTTGGCGTTTGGCATTTTTGAACGTAGTGCGGGTTGGTCCGCTTCCAGCTACATTCAAAATGGATGCGTTCTTTGTCGGTGGGGATATTAGCAGTAGGCTACTTCATCTGAAGGCTGCTCTTGGATCCGTTGTCATTTCAGCCAACTTTGCTTCCTTAGTACTCAATACTGTTCAACTGAAATTCCGCCTTTAATAATAATTATTACCGGGTGTCTCTTGAATACGCAGCTACTGGGGCTCCATTAGATTTGATTGGAATACCCATCTTAGAAGGCAACCGTGTTTCGAACTGAGGATCCATATTTTTATTTAAATAGATTTTTATATATTATATATGTATATATTTTTAGTTATTTATTTTCAGATTAACAAATGGCGCTATTTCTCTAATCGAACGTTTATATCTCATTTAAAAGTGCTATGATATAATTCAGCTTCTGGCAGTAACACACTCATGCTTTTCAGAGTATTTAACCTCTGCGATATCGAAGGCAATGAGGTCACCAAAGCACTATTCTATGGTTTGAATGATGATCATGCAAATTAATCGTAACTGATTGGTGTAAACTCAAAGCGAAGTATGTACTGGAAAACCATAGGCGGTACAAGCAAGTACTGGCGCTGAAGCATGGGTTGTGTCGCAGACTGATGCCCCCGCTCTTGGGGCATTCGAGAGAAAGATACTTCGGAAAACCTTCAGTCCTCTTCGTGTTGGCGATAACTGCATAAGCTGGACACGATTGGAACAAAATTAAGCGCATCAATACAGGCTTTGATTGAGAAGTAATGAGCCTTCCCGTGCGGACCGTCTGCCAAGCGAGCAACCGAATCGGCTGGTGGGGGAAAATGATCGTTGGACTCTCCCCTTCCACTAGAAACCGGTCCCAGTTCGCTGGCAACAGCGGTGCAGTCAACATCGCTCCGCGCGTGAAAGCTGTTTTAAAAGTGTGTTAGGGTTTTGCATGCTGATCATCTTTTTCGACTCTCGTGGCATCGTCCACAAGGAGTTTGTACCTCCAGGAGGCACTGTAAACGCGGCATTTTACAAAGAAGTGCTCCTTCGGCTGAAAAACCGCGTCGCCCGGGTTCGGCCCGACCTCGTCAACAATTGGACCCTTCATCACGACAATGCGCCGGCGCACACCGCCTTCCTCTGCACCTCTGCATTGGCCAAGATGGGGGTTCCGGTGCTTCCCCACCATCCCTACAGCCCTGACCTGTCCCCTCCGGACTTCTTCTTGTTCCCGCGCCTCAAAATAAAGCTGAAGGGGAGGCGTTTCGACTCTATCGAGGAGATCCAAAAACCTGTGACTGCCGAATTGAACGCGATTCCGGCGGATGAGTTCAAAAAATGTTTCCTGCAGTGGAAGGACCGCTACCAGCGGTGTATTGACGCTCAAGGGTCCTATTTTGAATATTAGTTGTATAAGAAAAATAAGAAATAAAACTGCTTAAAAAAATAGGGCTCATTACTTTTCAATCAAACCCTGTATTCAGCACTTGCGCTGGCTGGGCCATGTCGAGCGTATGGATACAGACGCTCCAGCAAAGAAGGTATTCAGATGGCAAGTTAGAGGAAAACGACGTAGGGGACGACCATGTCTCTGAGGAAAGGACCAAGTCAAGGGAACGCTATCATCGCTTGATATAACAAATTGGAAAAGGCACGCGCAAAGCAAAAACGTGTGGCGAGACTTGTTGTAGTCGGCCTTAATCTGGTAACGGCTTATAATCCGTGTGATCAGGCCACAAAGGTAAGTAAGTAAGACCGAATGCACCATATAACTTGTAGCCGCAGCGGATAAATGCCGTGTATCATATTAAAAAATTAAATGCAATGAAATTATCCACCAGATTATAATTAAAAAATGCATTTCAACAATTTTTCTGTTTTGTATTAATATTTTAAGTTTTCAAGCTCTTAAAAAACACCTAGTATTTATAAATAATTATTGAATTAAATATTAAAAAGTAGCCTTTGCTCATCCCTCAAATTGCATTCGCTTAACTTAAGGGGTCCCGGTGGTCTGGAGCTCGAAAATTTAAGGTCGTTTCAGGAATTTTTTTTACAATAAAAAAAATGAGAAACGATATTTAAATTTTTTAGGCTTTTTATTTAAATTTTTAATTTAAAAAATGGCGCTGAAGTTGACCCTCTCGAAAAATTGGACCTGGATTGTGTTATCCATTTGGCTCTTATATTTATCTGAAACACAAAACCCAAAAAAAGTATTAATCAGTATGACTGTAGCTATGTCCTGTACTAGAACGGGACTTGACAAAATGGCGCGGTATTGAATTTGACACTCTAAATATCGTTTTTTTCGTTAAGTTGAATAGTTTTGTTGTTTTTGACAGTACCCGGCCGAAAAAAGTCGTTTCGAGATAAATAAGTTTCAAGTTTGAGGTACAGAAATGCGCTAACCGCTCTCTACCTAGTTGATGGGCCGTAGAAGCTATAATATTGGAAATTTCCGCATGAAAATTTCACAGTATATTCTTAAGACACTATATTTTCGAAATATCGAAAAAAGAAAATTGATGTTTTGAAATTTCTACACTACCGGGTCCCCTTAAAACCGATCGTTACATTGGAATGTGTCTCATATAGTGCTGTCTCCGTTTAGTTGCCCGTCACTGTAAATATTGTACATTTCGTGTATTTTTACATTTATGCATTTTCTTAAGACGAATTTAATTCTTCCCAAAAAAGCATACACAAAAATCTTCTTTTCTGCCACTCAGCATCCCCAGCACACACACACATTCACACTTCGTCCGTCAACTTTCCTTTCATAAATTTTTATTCTTTAGTAAAAATGATAAATTAATTTCCTTACTGTCTGCAACAACAACTTTATTTGCTGTTTTGTTAGCATGCTTTGCCTTCACTTTCTTTGTATTTGCGCTTCTTTGTTTGTACCGCAGCTCAAGAGAGTTCAAGGCCTTTTGTTTACCTTTTGTTGAAGTTAAATTATAAATGGTTTTTTAATAGTTTCGTTACAAATGTTTAATTATTTATAGGTGCTGTAGTTGATTTATTACGCAACATATTAATGAATGCACTTGATCTTCTAAGAGGTAGCTTACAAAGGGTATTGAATAGCTTTTAATTTTAAATGTTTTAACTAACCAGTGTTTCTGTGTGTGTGACATACCAGCCTTAGGACTGGCCTTCGATATAAAATATACAAAATTTTCACACAAAAATTACTTAACTTTCATTTTTGAAACTTCATAAATACGAGTACACTTGTTGGGTTGAAGGAGCTACTTGTGCTAAATACCTTACAAGCACGCATACCGCGGATGCAGTAGAATGTCCCAAGTCAGTCATTTTCTTTCGATTGTTGCTCCCGTCTATGACTAATTTTTCAGCGTCAGGTTACATCGCAATCATAAATGTTGCTGTTGACTTTGTTCCATTCTGGCAAGGAATCGCAAGCGTCAATTCGATTCAAAAGGTCATTCTGCTTCCACACAATAAACGAATTTATAATTACGAACTTCGCTGGAAACTCTTTTTATTTTCCTAAATTATTTAACAACTTCATCCATACCGCCTTTGCGTTCAGGAATCGTAGTTGTTATGCACCTGCCACTGCTCTTATCCGTTAATGAAATTTGTTATGGTCCTCAGCGGCTTCCATGTATGTGCAAGATCATTACAGCTGAAAAGTAGCCAAAATTATGGGAAACAAAGGAAAGGCGCAAAAACTGAAAAAAAATGTGGGCAATGTGTTCGGCAAGGATAACAAAAAGGGAAAAAGGTGATTGAATGTCTTCATTGGCAGCTCGACTGCTTGAGCTGTACAAAAAAAAAGATACAGGAAACCAAAGGTAATTTAATTATTAGATCAAAGGAATACTGGTTGTAATGAGAAGAGGAAACCGAAATAATTCGATCAAACAGGTTTACTCCTGAAATCGGGTACTTACAAGCATAAATAAGTGCGAATACGAGCAAAGTATTACTGAATATTTCTCTCATAATACTTACAGTCTGCTTGTTTGTTAGTTTTGCGAGAAATTTAGGCAGCGTGCGCTGAGTTCTGCATATGAAAAACGATTTGAAGCAGTCTTTCTATGTACAAACAAGTCACGGGCATCTGCAGCAAAATATTTGAAGGCGTTCATAAAAAAATTAGTGCAATTGTATAAAAAAATAAGTAAATAAATAAATAAATGAATAAGCTCCTCCTCCCATTTGTACGGAAGATGGTTTTTTATGAGGAGCTTTTTCAATGTAGAAACACATTCGGAGATTTTTCATTGCCTGCCGAGGGGCGATCGCTGTTAGAAAAAGCGGAGTTTCGAACCTATGCACTCCCGAATGGTAGCCACAGCCTAACTCTTTTGGCTATAGTGGCTGCGAATGGAGTGGTATGTCGAAGTGAAAAATGTTAACGACGTCCTCGGACGAGGTCCAAAAAGAAAAAGGCCCCCTCCAAAGCAACATCAGAAAATCATTGATTTGTTTGTGACAAATCGTTGAGAGAAGCTGAAGCAATGTGACGTGAAAGTGATGTTAATGTATCCATACACACGACTCGAGCATGTTTACGTGAAGAAAACCTCAAATTCCGGAGCACAGCGAAAAACCGGTGCTCTCATCGCAACACATCGAAAAAAGATTTGCATGGGCTAAGAAAAATTCAGAACGGAAATGGGCAAACCTAATATTCACGAATGAATTTTCTTTTTGAGTGAATAGTTGCATCGTCAGTCCTGTCTTACAGCTGATAATCGACAAGTTCAGTGAACTGTTAACCATCTACGTAAGATTCATGTTTGTGGGTGCTTCTCCGAGAAAGAAGAATGCCAAATCGAATGCAGTTTTGATGGACAAAATTTACGAAAAAAGAACTAGACAGCCTTCACTTTCACAAGAAGGCAACGATCTTCCAAGACGATTAAGAATTTTTTTAGAAATAAGAGTCGATGCAATCGTATGTGATTAACTTATTTTGTTTTTTACCTATTGGGTGAGCGGCGCCGTCAAAAACACTTTGGTGTGCTATTACAAGCTTGACCAGTCGTGTCGTTCACATTGAGATCGCGACATCGTTGTCGACGGAGTCATTCGTACTGACGCTGAAACAGTTCGTTTGCCGCTAAGGAGTCTCGAAGCGCATTGTATCAGAAAACGGCATAAACTTCCCGGAGCCAGCCGAGCGCTTATCAGCGAGGTAGACTCCTACGACCAACAAAATCCATTTTAAGAAATTAGGGCTGAAAAGTTCTAGGGACTACTCTCGCTCACATTGAAAATATTCTCAGTTTAAGACCTCAGACGACTGTGATTCACTTATGCTCAATCATTTTCTGATAGGAAACTCAACCGAAATTCCCGAATCAGAATAGGAAGCTGACATCGGATCAGCTCGCCGTCAATGCTTCCAAATTTCAAACCAGCTAGCTAACAAATTTGTGAAGCGTTGGATCCAAGCATATCGCCAGAGTTCAGTGGCCAGATGCTGTAAATCGTACCACCCGCCAATTCGACCGTTTGAAATAAACTACGTCTTAGTTATCGTCTACAGCAATGTGAAAAGGGACTCATGACCGAAAGGAATAGTTGTAGATCTCTACCATGGAAAGGACGTAGAGGATTGCAGCGCTGTGGTGAGGCTAGTAAACGATGCCACCAGTCATATCTGAACTGGTAAATTGTACTAGAGTTCATAGGAAATTTACCACAGGAGGTATGCTATGAAAAGGTGCAACGGCAACCCATCATATTCCTTCCACATTCGCGACTTTTGTAGTCACAGCTAATGTTATTTCTCTCTCATAATTTTTCTGGTTGTTCAGGACCGCATAGGCGCCGCAAGTAAAACAAAATGTAAGTTTTTTAAAATCATTTTTTTTACATATTGAATATTTAAAAACCTTCTTAATTAAATTCAAAACGAATTTCAGCTCATTTACAGGGAGACTAAAGTCGGGATAAGAGATCTGTTAATAGAAGTGTCTGACCTTACTCCTATGTATTCAGGTATCCCGTAAACTAAATAAATTTTTATAGGTTTTTTTTTTTGACTGATGGAAAAACTAAAAACGATAGTTATTGTAGCCACTGCATCCTTTCTAGCAGGATGAGGGTAAAAGTCTACGAGCCATCCGTGTATGTTTATGCCCTCATATGGTGGTCTTCATCTTGCTGCGCTGACAATCGGCAATCATTTATTATTTTTTGGCTTTTTGTGGCAGTCGAGTCAGAGTTTATACTGGCTCTCTGAGTTCCTCGGTGTGAAGAACGCACTGGCGGGCAATTTCGGCATCAATCGGTTAGAAAGGGCAAACATAACGAAATAAAAATGGATGGCGATACTTTCCTGCTTGCCTACGTCAATAGACCTATTAATTTTGGTTGCGAAGTGGTTATGTCTGGATGTAGTGACATCGCCAACGCGCGCTAAAATCCTCACGTTTTTATAGAAAGAATATCTAAGCAATTTAATGGTGCAGCGTAAGTTGCACTTTAAGTAATTAATTTAAAGTATTCGCACTGTAGAGTGTAACTATACTTGAAACCTGCTTAGAGCTCCCTACCAATTCTTGTGGAGTTTAAAGTTTTGTTAAACGGAAATTTACATAATTTTTTCTTGAACAAAATTTTACGTTTTTGTTTATCTGATTACACTGCGTTACAAAAACGAACTTTTTTTCTGTCCTATGAACCAAATATACTTTTTCGGAAAGGGGAGAAAAAATAAAAATACACGTGTATCGGCGATTTTCATGTACACATCAGAATTTTTTTTTATGTATAAAATAAAGAGCTCGTAGTCCGCCTGTGTAAAAACTTGGGATCAATTTTTAACCCTTTTTCCGTGATCCAATCGCGCTGAATTTCTGCAGGCAGACTCGTGGAAATGTTTTTATTATGTAAATTACAAAAAAAAATTTATCAATTCTCAGATTTTCTTGAATTTTTTTTTTCTAAAAAAAAAATGTTCTAAATTTTCGGCATAACTTGAAGGGACTCCAAATTTTTAAACAACTTATTAACCTTTAATTTATTGTTTCATACAACACACTCTGTGCCGTTTGAGTGTTTGTTACAGTTCCGGAAGTTCCGATCATTTGACAGTTGCGCTACTAGGAGACGTATACTTTGACAATTGTTTTAAGTTCTGTTGCGCGAAAACGTCTTTCTGCATATTTCATCTTACGAAAAATGCAGTGCCCGACTCGAAATAATTTTTGTTACGTTTGTGGCTTATTCGCACCAAGTAAAAATTTTAAAAATATTACGAAAGCAGTGGTCAATTCGTTTCAGAAAATTTTCAAGACTGCTTATGTTCCTTACTTGTGGTATACTCCGGAAGTCGTGTGCGACTATTGCTATAGAAATGTATGCAAGTGTACTAATGGAAGGTCAACAATAAAGTACTCTGTACCAACAATTTGGCTACCACGTACGGAGCACTGCAGTGAACTGTGCTACTTTTGCGTGACTTTTACTCAAACTAAAGGGTACCAATACTTTCGCCGCAACAAAATTCGCTACGCTAATGTAGAATCGGTTATTCCAGCGGTTCTGTATTCACCAGAAGAACGTATAGCGGCTTCAATGGAGATTTTTGATGATGTTCCCGAATTAAGGAATGGAGAACCAACGGTAGCACCAACAATGCTATCAACATTTCTTGCATCGAATGCGAGATGCGGGGAACCCGAAGTATCGGAATTTGTACCAACACCCAGTGAACTTGGGACGCAGTGCCGCATTTAGTAACGCAAGCCGACTTCAGTGACCTTGTACGAGAAGGAAATTTGTTAAAGAGAACAGCCGAACTCTTTGCATCACGCTTTAAACAGTGGAATATAGTGGCGGCTGATTTTAAAATAACAGCCGCTCGTGATCGACGTATCAGTATTCCATATGACGAATTTTTTAAATTGCACGATTGCGAAAAAAACCTGGCTAATTGTTGCGATATTGATTCGATGTTTGAAAAAATTGGTTACCCTCATATTTCAGAGGAGTGGCGACTTTTCATCGATGCATCGGTCAACAGCCTTAAAGTAGTGCTGCTTCATATCGGTAACAAACATCCAGCTGTCCCGATCGCATATGCCACCAACCTCAAAGAAACATACGAAGGCATGGAATTAATAGTACAGCTGATAAACTACCGAGAGCATAATTGGAAAATATGCTGCGATCTAAAAGTGATCGGATTACTCATGGGTGTTAAGCGTGGATTTCCAACCCACCAGTGCTTTTTGTGTACATGGGAAGGTCGCAAAAGAGATCAGCATTACACTGAATTTAAGTGGAAACCGCGAACATGCTACACAGTAGGCGTAGAAAGTATACAAAATCTACCATTAGTGCAGCCATCTCAAATCATTTTGCCATCACACTATTAAGCTCGGTGCCGTATAAAATTTTGTTAAAAAACTGGAACGTGAGGGCGAGGCGGTTGCAAGTTTGCGCAATATATTTCCGAAACTGAGCGGCGCAAAGATTCATGCAGGTATTTTTTTTACGAAGGCTTTTAGTAACTTTATTTTTTAATGATGTGTATAATTTAAGGTGTTTTCAGTGGTCCGCAGATAAAAAAAATAGTTGCAAGTTATGAATTTTGATCAAAATTGAATGCTATCGAACAACGTGCATGGAAAGTCACAGTTGCCATTATTGAGCAGTTTCTTGGCAACAAACGAGCTGACAATTATAAAAATATTGTTGCGGAAATGATTTCGGCATATGGCGAAATGGGCATATTAATGTCGCTAAAGATCCATTTCCTTCACAATCATTTAGATTGTTTCCCTGGTGATTTAGAAGCTTGTAGCGATGAACATGGCGAAAGGTTCCATCAGGACATTGCGGCTATGGAAGCGCTTTAAAAGACAAGTCATTACGCATATGCTTGGCGAATACTGTTGGTCTATTTGTCGCGATACTGACACAAATGCTTACAAACGCAAAAATGAAAGGCCTAAGTTTCTTTAAAAGCATTAAAATGTTTAATGTAACAATTTTTAATTTTAATATAATAAAATTAATAAAAAAAATTCGGGGTTTTATATCTCTATTGTAATGCGGAGTGAAATACCTTTCTTTTGATACCCACATCGGCATATCTCATGCAATATTTTTTTTTTAATTTCGAACAGGTGGTAACCTGGCAACACCTAGGTGAAAAGTATAGAAATGTGATACACTATCTGTGTGCCCAATTTCATTCAAATCCGTTAAGCTAATCCTGAGATCGTGTGGCTATACAGATATGCATACAAGAATTGCTCGTTTAAAGTTATAAAATACAAAAAAAAAAAATTGGGACGTGTACATGAAAATCGCCGATACACGTGATTTTTATTTTTTATCCCCTTTCCGAAAAAGTATATTTGGTTCATAGGACAGAATGTGTGTAACGCGGTGTTATTGATTATCTGGTTTGTGGTAGACCAATTGCAGCGTACTTTACAATTTTCCTTCGATAGACATGAAAATGCCAGCCAGGCGGCTGAAAATGTGAAATTAATGCTTCGGTTTCGTCGATTCCGTTCCGGTAATTTTGAAGTATAAGATGCATTCCGCTCTGGAAACACAATTATTGAAAACCAAATTGTTGCCTGTTTAAAAGTTTTTATTTGCTGATACGACCCATAAATATTAATTTAATAATTGAAAACAAATACTTCATACTTTTTTATGTCTTGAAATTTAATCTAATAAGAAACACCAGAATATGGCTGTAAAATAGCTTTTGCCAGTTTTTAATCAGCTTTCTATGCAGGTGATGTTGAAGTATCCGGTCCTGGAGTGGTTGTTTCCACATCTAAGTTACTCAATGGAGTTCCCGTTGGCCCAGGAGGTGGTCCTGGAGTCCTTGGTGGCAAATCTGCGTCCCACCATGGATAATCCGTTGGCCCAGGAGCCCTTTGTGCCAAATCCAAATCATCTAAGTCTGGTGGAGCTAACCCAATGGCACTTGGAAAACTGCCGAGAAGTGTAATTACTGTAAAAGAAAGTTATTTATAAATATATTTTGCATATTTCACTCGATTTCTTAAAAGTCGTATAAAGTCGCAAACCCTACCTCCAATCAGCAAAGCGAAATATTGAAAAATCTTCAACATTTTGTAACATACGATTGTTGATACACAATTTAGAACTGTATGAAAAAGTTCCACAATACGAGGTTTATATAGTAAACTCGGTCTAAGCAACTGAGGTAATTATTTTTATCGGAAAATCGTGCGGCGGTAGTTTTGAGCGCGCACATCGTGCGGAACGTTAAGATGAACTCATAAAATATGGACTATTTCTCAGGAAATTCGTGGGCTGGCACTCAAATTTTGAGGTAGACAAGTAAACATAAAATTTATAATAGGAAATGCAAACATAAAACCCACGAAATGTCAAATGACCACCTTAAGACTTCAGTTCACCCACACAGTATTGATTTTTTCCGAAACGACAAGCGAGTTTGGTTGACCTTTACGAAAATCATCTGGTAGCGATGGCGATTGATTTCAGAAAAACAGCCAACTGCGGTGGCTCGATATGGCGCTTCAATATCAAAAGTCAAAGCACGTTCATGCGCTGGTTTGATCCACCTTTAAAGTCATAGAAAATCATCATTCGAGAATTTTCATGAGTTAATTGCACTTTCTGCTCAAGCCGAATATTTGAATTATCTGTAAATGTTTAGTACCACACTGAACGTAGCCAATGCCAGTGGACGCATTCACACTGCCATATCTCAACCATTCATTTTTCAATTTTTTTGTTTTTTTTAGTTTAGCGCATTCGTGTTACTTGCCTTCATTTAGTACTGGTGCAGTAAGTCATGCTTTGAAACGCAATAATGAAATGATTTCAAACAAATGAGGCAGGCCCAATTTGGTCCGGACCAAGCTTTATATGCACGCGCATATTTTATTAAAATTGAACTTGGAGTGACTGTTAATTTTTGGGATAAAAAACATATAGGCAGATAAAATAATATCAGGTGAATGGATGGACGGAGATTTATAGAAGTTTATAATTAAATATATGTATATAGAAATGGCGCTTAAACCCTTTTGGGGTGTTTGGTCGAGTTCCTCCTCCCATTTGTTCCACAAATGGAGGAACCCGCTGTTTCAAACCAACTCCGAACGACAAATGTTTTTTTTTTTATGGCAGAAATACACTCGAACGTTTGCCATTGCCTGCCGAGAGACTTTTTCTATCATCTTGCGGTTTCAAGCACGGAGATTCGAACCTACGCACTCCCGAATGGTAAACACTAATTATTTTGGCCGCGGTGGCCGCGAATTTAGTGGTATGTCGAAGTTAAAAACGTTAACGATATCGCCGGACGAGGTCCAAAAAAAAATATACCTCTCTAAAGCAACATCAGGAAATCATTGAGTTGTTTATGACAAATCGGAAGTTATCGTTGAGTGAAGCTGAAGCAGTATGAAGGAAAAGTGGTGTTAATGTATCCACACACAGGACTCGAGGATGTTTACGTGAAGAAGACCTCAAATTCCGGAGCATATTAAAACACGCGCTGCTCTCGTCGCAACACATCAAAAAAAACTTGCTTGGGCTAAGGAAAATTCAAAACGAGCATTATTACCGTTAGCTGCGAAGATGTTTGAAAGAACTAGGCAACCTTCACTTTGACAAGAAGGCAACGATCCAAAGCATCGAAGACAAAGGTGTGTGGAGTGGAAACAGCAAAATGGGTGTGAAGCATTGGATTGGCCTTCACAGTCGCCTGATGCCAACCCTATGAAATGTTTGAGCAATAACTCAAAAGAAAACAAAACTAGGCAAATTAAAAAAAAACGACTTGGCACGGTCTAAGGAAATTTCAATTGGGCAAACGTGATCCTCGCGGTTCGAAACGCCGGACACTAATAAACCCCAATTGATGAAAAAACTTTTCCCTAATAGCGGTCGCCACTCGGTAGACAATGCAAAATCTCCTAGAAAAAACTACTCAAAACCAAAAAAAAAAAAAAAACACAATAAAACAGTACCACCCACCGTTCGGAGGTGGCATAAAAGTTAAGAAAATCATTTAAAAATAGGAGGACAAGCTCGGCCAAACACCCAGAAAGCGTGGAAGCGCCAAAAGTAGTTCATCGGTTTTGGATGAGATTGGTCCTCTTCAGGCCGCTGCTCCAAAAAAGCCTTCGAATCGTGGACGAAAGCCACGTGCTGAACGTGCAAAGTGCTGAACTAACCTCTCCTGAAAATGGTGCTGTTTTGAAGGAAAAGACAGCAGCAAAAGCAGCCAAAGGGCGAAGAAGCCAACACCGACGAAGGCAACAACGAAGCGAGCAACACCATCACGAGCGGCCAAGCGCGTCAAACCAACATCACCACCATCTGATGAAGAAACAGATTTTTGCATCATTTGCCTAAAGCTGTTGCCGCAGAAATTGGCCGCTGCCAACTCGATCAATTGCAATGTATGCAAGCGTCCAGTTCATTTGAAGTGCGCCAACATGCAGGCAAGTTATTTCACTTGCAAATACTGCGAAAGTGACGTGGACGACGACGAGGAATATTTCGATGACGATGTTGAATAAAAATCGTGGTGATTTATGGCCATTGAAGGCCATTTTCTTTTGTATTTTTCATTATTTTTGCCATTGAAGGCCTTCATAATAAATAAATCATTAAATCACAATAATCGGTGTGACATTCCTTTCATATTTTCTCATTTTCAGGGAATTTCTTGAAGTGCGCCACAACTGGGCCACTTTTTTTCGGCCTAAAAAAAGTTATCCTGAATAAATTTGTTCCAAAATTTTTTGAGTAACTCAAATAAACATACTTTCTTTGGAAAAAAGTTGCGTTTGGTTAATATTTAAATGTTAAACTTCTTAATTTTTTATTTTCCGGAACTGGAAAAATTAAAATTTTTTCAAAACCCGCGTCACAACTGGGCCCCTCCCCTATAAATTTGTTTTCCTCTGTTTAACTTGAGAACTGTGGCGTTAACTCGAAACGTAGTTCCTTTATTTATAGTCAGAAAAATTATTATGTGGATACCAAAATACTGTTTAGGCTTTCAATTGCAATTAAACTATTTGTTAATATGTATGAGTATATATGATATGTGTGAGCAACTATATTCCGCTCTGTAGCTACCTAAATGTAAGTATTTATGTAAATACAATTACATATATACATATATATAGAAGTCCATATGTACGTAAACACACGTCAAGCTCATTAATCCTGCTAACAGGCTCTATACTCGCATTTTGCTTTACTAAATACGCGTACTTACTTACATATTCATGAGAATATAATACCTGCCGCATACTCCTATGAGCATCAAATCCGTATTTTCATCAAATTAGTTTCAGCTTATGTAGTTTTGTGTTTTGTTAGCAGCTTAGCACATTATTCGATTAACAATTCTGTTTCATGTTGAAATTATTATGTGTTCTCTTTTTCGGCTGCCTCTTTTCGCAATCATTACCTATGAATGGCCAGCAGCGCAAATAGCAGGTTAGTGCATAATACATCCCATTTCATGTGGAGTACTTATTGGGCGGATTCATGAAATTAGTATTGCTGTTATTAGAGTAAATGGCTATTCAATTACTAATAATAATAATGATTATGTAATGCAATCATACGACGTTGCCACATACTCAGGTTGAGCTTTTCACTTTAACGTGTACCTGGTAGCTTTCAACTTCCTACTCACAAATATGGTGCTTTCGTTTATGGCGTGAATTCATATATGTACAAGTATAAGTATATTGGATTCCATTTATGATGAGGTCAAATTAGCAGAACTTCAATAACAATCGATTTTTATGCGCCTTTATGGGTAAGTTAAGTACACCTCCTTCTGAGCTCAACTGGATATTTCCATTGATATCGAAATGGAATTTCGGAGATATCCTTTCAGATGAGACCCATTTTTGGCTCAACGGCTTTGTCAAGAATCAAAATTGCTATTATTGTAGCCGACACAGTCGACCAGGGTTTGGCCAAGCAACAATGCATTCGCAAAGACGGACTACAGCAAAGCGGATTCAAAATGCTGAAGGATACGAGCTCCAGGCCAAAGAAGTTGGCCTCAGAGCCCATCCTAGCTAAAGAGTCAGAGATCTCGTTATCCGCGTTGCCTACGTATGCCGGGACCCATGTTAGCATTAGGATGTCATGTCTACCGATATAGTTCAACTCGTGTAACTCGCGTCTAGCGGATCTAGTTTCTCCACAAAATATACCTCTTTATGGGTGCGCTAAATTAAAATAAAGATTTATTCTTAGGTGCTAAAGTTATTCCTCTCATGAACCAAATCGGACCATCTATACGATTTTTTTAGATTACATCTACTCCAGCGCCATCTAATGGACGGAGTTTTTGGAAAGACTTGGTAATAAAGATATTTAACGAGTATGAATGAAATCTCACTATGTATTAGAGTTTAACTATGTAGTTTTACTACCGAAAAATATATCCACTAGGGTGCCGTCTGGCAGATCCAACTGTGGCTAACGAACATTCAGCGGACCGCATTCAAAATCGATAAGTCCGTGCACACCATGCACTATAAAAATTGGATGCTTCGAGACTGCGTCATGGAAAATAATAAGGGTTTTTTCAAACTAAGACTTCTTCTCGGAACCAATGAGTATAAGAAATTTTTCCAAACTATAATTTTTTCTCGGCAACCTCAAAATGTTTTCAATGGCCACTAAATTACCATTAAGACATAATAATTAGAGGTGAAGAAAATTGTGATTTATTAGCTTCGCTGTGGTGTAACACGAGAAGCCACACAAAGCGGCTTGCCTCAGCTTTTGTATGTAAAATGAGATTTGCCGAAATTAAATGTATTTGCAGCAAATAAATTAATAGTTTTTGGTTGCTCAAAGGCTGGCATTACATACATAGTTATTGACGTTAACGCCCGCTCTGTGTGCGAGACCGCCTGGTAAGCTTTGTCTCCCGTGACCTTATTATTACCTCTGCACACTTAAGCGATTGTCGTCAAGGTAATTAGCCGTAGCCACCATGAAAAAGGAGCAGACGAGCGACGGATAAATCGCTCGCTTTCGGTGCTCGGATAACAGCAAATTATGCTTAAACGCGTTGCATCCACCCAGTAAAAGTAACAGAGTTGGGACACAAAGGAGTCAAATAAAATGGTTTTGTGCAATATTTTTTTTTAAAGTAGCAGACCGCAAAAGTGACAAAGGAGGGAACTGGCAGCCAAGTAGTGAAAAAAGGAAAGCATTGTAATGAGCGAAAATAAAATCCTTATCCACAAAATCCTTAATTAACTGCTGCAAACAATGTGTACAGTTGCACTACTACATACAAACGCAAACACACACACACAGCCAATCACACAAACAGACATGAGGTACAGGCAAAAAAGGCATTGTGTGCTCACATCGGTAGCGTACGGACGGCGTGCACTAACCCGCACTCTCACACACTCTTGTGTGGATTGGCGCACAGAAAGGTGCAAGCGCCCGAAATTATACACCACAGTGTAAATAAAAGGCACAAAAGGTGCAGTGATAAAGCGCATTAAGATGTAAAACGTGAAGCCATCATGCAAGGCATGCATGCGAGTGCGATGGAAACGCGCTATTTGACACCAGTGAAGTTTGCCACGGCGCGCGTAATTTTGTAGGTATTCAATGCCTGGACGGGAAATGGGGAACGCGGGTACATCGCGTAATTTAAAGTGGAATGGAAGTAGTATTAGGTTATTCGATGGATCAATGCTAGATTATAAATGATTTTATGGCACTGAAACTGATTTTTTTATGATTATAAAACGGGTTATTTCCCAAAGTGTCGCTAGTTTTTGTTTTTTTGTTTCATGTTTGTTGTGGTATGTATATGTACACATAGTAATTTTTATATAACATCTATGTTAAAAAATGCTCAATTTTATTTTTTTAAATGTTAAATTTTATGGCGGCGCTGATAAGTTTATTCAGAATCTCTCTTTCAATAAGGTAATATTGTACAATTTTTCAAAAGAAGCATTGGATGTTATTGTAATTGACTAAAAAGTTATTTACTCAAATATTTCACGAAATAAATCAAGTGGCAACACTTTGCAAAAAAAAAAATAATTAAAAAAATATTGCAGTTGACTACACATTTAAGCCATTCTATCTACTAAATTGCATTTTTAAGGTCTCGCGATTGTTCAAAATGTCATGGCAACCCTAAACAATATTAGTTCGTATTAAGAACAAGCCAAAGTTTATTCGATAGTATTTAAAATGTGTTACTCATTCATAATAAAAATAAATTTTCTATTGTAATTAAACATATATGGCAATCCTGTGCAGCATAATTCTTTAGTTATGATTATTAAACAGTGTTGTTTTTGGCATTTTTAAACAAATGAATTAATTAATTAATTAAGCAGCACCAAACTAATATTGGCTTTATTTCAATTAATGTGGCAACCCAGTATAATATTATTTTGATATAAAAGAGACGTTGATTTTCAGCTTATGTTTTGCTTTTAAGATAATTACTGATTTATAGTAAACATTTCGGAATAAACAATTAGTTATTTAAACCCATCTGGCAACCTTGTGTTAAAAAGTGTAAGCCAAAGTGCTTAAAAATGTAAATTTATTAAAAATTTAATTTAAAAATAAAATAATCATTTAAAAAAATAAATTTTTATTTAAACATATATGGCAACCCTGTACAATATTATTCTACAAAAAATCAGAAACAAAATTATCCACTAGTATTTTTGCCTTATAACACATTTATATTGTAAATTAAATAATATAGTTATTATTGAGGAACCACCAAACTATATACAAGTATTTAGTGATTTGTTTAAATCCCTGTGGCATCTCTGTAAGTAAAAGCAGCTATAGATTTTCTAATCATGTTTCGCATGTAGCATCATTGCTAATTTATAGTGAAGGCTTAGAAGGAATTATTGACAATTATAATTGTTATTATTTATGTAAAACCAATGGCAACCCTGTGAGCAAATTATTTTGAGGCAAAAGCAGGCAAAATCTTATTTGCCGGTGCAAATATTTTTTATTTAATGTATTTAAGAACCTTCACATTTACTAATTGGGAATTTAAAGTAATTTGGCAACCCTGTAAGCAAATTATTTGAAGGCAAAAGCTCGCTTACATTTAATCGCAAGTACACATACGAGTATTTTTTAACTAATTTGTTTAAGAACACTCAAATCCATTAATGGTGATTTTAAGGTAATTTGGCAACCCTCTTTAATACATTTCTATCGTAAAAGTAGGCATATGTCTGTCAAGTAGATTTTCGCATGTAGAATAATTACCGATTAATAATGAACATTTTAGAGTAGTTAATAAGTTTTTTAAATTACATGGCAACTCTGTAAAAATCAATTTCTATAAAATCAAGAATAAAATATAAGTAATTCCATGTCAAGGGGTCCGAATGTTCCGAAGATAGTTTTCTGAAACTTGGTTTATTAGTAGGCTTGAGTATAATAAAAAGTAAACTCAAAAAAATTTTTGAAAAAAATTGTTTCGAGATTTATTCAATGTTGAAAATTTTGGTATGCAGCTTTTTTAAGTCAAATATCTTAACTTTTTACTTCACTTTTTTTACTTTTAAAACTTTTTTTTTACTTTTTAAAATAGCTGCTTTTTGAAATATGCCAAGCATATTTTTGCTTAAAATTTTTAGTGAAATTTTAAATTAACGAATGTACTATTAAATAATGATACAATCAAATATAATCTTTCTTAATATCATATGGCATCCCTGTACCCTTTTGCTTTGTAGTAAAACCGGCCATACAATTATCTATCGCCTTGCATGGAGAAAAATTATTTATTAACCGCGAACATTTTATAACAAATTAATCAATAAGTTATTTAAAATCATGTGGCAACACTACACAAATTATTCTAAAGCAAAAGAAGGCATACTTTTATCTACAAGTACTACGATATGCAGCAAAATTTCTAAATAATAAATGGGTGGTTTATCGGCAAATTAATCAATATATATTTCTTTTAACTTATATGGCAACCTTGTACAAACTCTTAACACAGTCATAGAGGATCACTAAAGGGCATTCTTCACTTCGTTAAAAGTGCAAAGATTTGATTAGATGTTTCGCTGAAATCTATCCTGTCAGCTGACAGAATCACGTGGGCAATTAATAGTTTTTCCCCCTTTAAATCTCCTGGTTCCGACGATATCTTGCCTGTGATGCTTCAGAAAGCAAGTACCTCGGTGGTTCCTGTCCTGCAAGAAATCTGCTTGGCGTGTATCGCTCTTAATTACGTCCCCGCCAACTGGAAGAAAACGAGGGTGGTTTTCATATCCAAGGCAGGGAGGAGGGGCCACGACTCGGCCAAGGACTTTAGGCCTATAAGTCTTACCTCATTTATTCTAAGGGTGTTTGAAAGATTGATTGATTATCATATCCGAGAGCACATCGAATCCAAATTACCTCCAATGCAACAATGTTACCTGAGAGGGAAATCCACAGAATCAGCCTTACACGTGGTAGGGACTGTGGAAAAATCTCTAGAAGGCAAACAATTCACTTTGGTTGTCTTCATAGATATAGAGGGTGCTTTTAATAACATCAAGACGGAGTCAATTGTCACTGCGTTAGATAGACTAGAGGAGGAAGGACCTATCTCTCTCTGGATCTCGTTCCTGCTTGGCTGCAGGGAAGTTAATGCGGTGGCAAGAGGGACTAAAGTCCCTAGATTCGTTCACAGGGGGACGCCGCAGGTTGGTGTCCTTTCGCCGCTACTTTGACTAGTTGCTATTGCCGAAGTTCTGATAATGCCAATTAAGGGTGGGGTTAAGGTATTTTCGTGTGCCGAGGACTTGTTCCTAATGGTATCGGGACCGTTTCCCTCAGTCATGGCTGAGATTTTGGAAAGGTCACTGGCTGCACTCAGTCGCTGGGCTATCAGATGCGGCCTCCGAGTCAACTCTGACAAAACGGAGCTGGTGCTATTTACCAGAAAATATAAACGTCCACCCTTTCGACTTCCCAAATTGAACAACTACTTTCTCCCGCTTTCATCGAAAGTTAGGTATCTTGAAGTGATACTTGACTCCAAGCTCCATTGGAAGCTATACATTGAAAATCGGGTAAAGAAGACCAGTACGGCCTTCTACTCCTGTAAATCTACATATGTTCCGTAAAAAATGGGGACTGAAGCCACAGGTCGTGCTGTGGATGTACAACACAGTAATTTTGCCAATTTTAACGTATGGATGCCTAATTTGGTGGGAAGCTCTTCGGAAAGGCTATAATATCACTAAAATTGAGAGGGTGCAAAGGACTGCCTGCATTGGCATCACCGGAGCATGTAAAACTTGCCCCAGTGCTGCCCTGAATGTCCTTTTGGACTTACTTTCCATCGACTTTTACGTTATTTTCATCGTAGGTCAAAGTGAAATCAAGTGGACATGGTATCATTTTCGGGCAGTTAACACCGTATTTCTCCGAACTTCGAACAGATCTCTATCTCCTTTACACTGCCGAATGCTGATAGTGTTTTCCAAATAGAAGACTTTGCGATCCTGCTTAGGGAAGATGGAGCTCCATTTCTTCATGTGCTCTTTCGAGAACCCGTTGTTCGCAGTAGAATAGAATGAGGACTCAGAAAGTCTTGCGGACTCCACGCCATTCCATTTTCAAACTCATTGCTGTGTTTAGCGGTCACTGGACGATCGTCAAACTCGCGGAAAAGTTAGGTTTACCATTTAACCCCATAACAGAAGCTGTGGGGGCCTTTCAGAAAAGGAGACTGAAGGAATGCCCGGGTTCGGCAGCTAGACGATTAAGATCACTGGGTCCTCCATTCTTCGACAGCCTGGGGCAGTGCGCCAACCTAAATCCCATCAATCTTCTCCATTATATCAACAGCTTTAGCTGGCTGTAGATACCTGCCTGTTGGAGGTCTCATAATGGTATCAAAACGGTATCAGTGCTACTTGAGGAGTGCCAGACCAGCCATTTAGAAAAAACTTTTTCCTGCCCATAGTGAGCAGCAGAGCCTCACTAAACTAGTTGAGTACCGCCAGCCGCCATGAATATACGAAGAAATTCTACAAAAATAGTGATATCCCTAATATGTATTTAAACTATACGTATCGGCTTACATACGTTCATATACATGCACATTTACCATATTTATAGACACATGCACATATATACATACATGCATATTGCACGAGCATCATCTCTATTTTCTGTAATAGTATAATTGAGACAAAGCATACACGCTCGCACCCGGTCGTCTGCTCCGTTAATTCCCATTTGGACAACATTGTTGCCAAAGGAAACCGAAAGCGAAATTATCCACACCCCACAATGTGTGCTTGTATAAACAAGCAGACTCACCTACAAACATACAGCTATAAAGCAAGCATACTTGGCCAAATATGCAAGACTGCTGCTGCAAGGACATTGACACCCACTATATAATATAATAATGAATGTATGCATGTGTGTGTGTGTGTATGCATGTGTAATACAAGCAGCACTGGATATAGTAGTTGCTTCAGCACATGCATTTACAATGACAAACGCATATACGCACTAACACATGAATATTCAAACCCACATTTGTAAATATCTCAATCCGACTCGCAACCAATCACTGGCGTACGTTGTGTTGGCAGCGTAACTCTACTCTACCCTGGTAACATTGTCTCTGCGTCCCTTTGGCTGCGGTCTCAGACCTCATGGGTCTGACTATTTCAAAGCAACTGGCTACGTAATATGAGCCGAAAATTGTGGTGTGGCTTTCTAATGAGCCGAATGCTCTAGTGGATATTTGTGCCCCATAATGGTCGTGCAGCGATGTCCAAGGCACAAACAAATACAAATACAAACACAAATTTACGCATCTATAATACTTTTTTATGCACAAACGTGCCTGCACTATTTGCTAGTGCAAGCAGCGGACATAATATTGGAAGTTGACACTCAATATTTGTCCACTACTGACCTGGTGGTTGCATTATCCTTGTACGGGATAATATTTTAATTTTGATTTGTGTGGTTGTTACAAAGCAGTGCGGTAATAAGGTTTATGTGACACTCTGGCACTCATCAAATACCTGCTTAATTCTGGAGGAAATTATAATTAAAATTTGGTTACTCAGCCACTCATTGCAATGCTAAATTATTGAATTGAGTGCTTAGTGCCTTTTGGCGCATTTCTCACTAGGCTTAAATGCTTTTTGGCGTATGGTGAGGTGTGGCAGTGGTATTTTGTCTACTTCTTTTATAACATTTAAAGCCATTATGGGCTTTATTTTGCCAGTTATGTCTACCCTTGAAAATGTCTTCCTTATTTTCTAGCATTCTTATCACTGCCACAATCGCCATACGAGCTAAGGGAATATTTTTTATACAACTTGTGACTTGAACCGAATTCAAATAAAATGATTGTGCAATATAAAGCTCCACTTCCTCATTAAGGATTAAAAAATGCTCAAACTGATCTAGCATTTAGTCAGGGATGCCCTTAGTGTTGACCGCCTTTGACATTCACATACGAGGAGCAGCAATTGCAACAGTCAACAAATTGCGAGAAAATAATTATTTACTTGTCAAGAGATATTTTTACGAATCAGTATTAAAAACAAAAAATTAGGAACCAGCATTAACATAGATAACAATGTCAGCCTTGAAATCCAACGTAGAATCTCTCTTGCCAACAAGTGCTACTTTGGACTAAGTAGGCAACTGAGCAGTAAAGTCCTCTCTCGACGAACAAAACTAACACTCCACAAGACTCTCATCATACCCGTCCTAACGTATGGCACAGAGGCGTGGACGACGACAACATCCGATGAAGCGACGCTTGGAGTGTTTGAGAGAAAGACTCTGCGTAAGATTTTTGGACCTTTGCACGTTGGCAACGGCGAATATCGCAGACGATGGAACGATGAGCTGTATGAACTTTACGACGACATAGACATAGCGCAGCGAATAAAGATCCAGCGGCTACGTTGGCTGGGTCATGTCGTCCGAATGGATACAAACGCTTCGACTTTGATAGTATTCGATGCGGTACTAACTGGTGGTAGCAGAGGAAGAGGAAGGCCTCCTCTGCGTTGGAAAGATCAGGTGGAGAAGGACTTAGCTTCACTTGGTGTGTCCAATTGGCGCCGGTTAGCACGAGAAAGAAACGACGGGCGCGCTTTGTTAAACTCGGCCAAAATCGCGTAAGCGGTTATCGCGCCAATTAAGAAGAAAAAGTATTAAAAACACTACCTATAGCGTAACTATTTGTTAAAGCCGTTTTGAAAAAGCTCTGGAAGATATGCACATATGAGGTTTGTTCAAAAAAAGGATGAATTTTCAGATGTTCCACTTTGCATGAACAAGGTAATTTTTTTAATGGAGGACAAAACCGTCCGCTTAAAAAATTTAAAAAAAATCATAAGGATTTTTTTTAGCAAATTTTTACATTAATTTATATCAAATTTAATAAACTACAAAACTGCGTATAAAAAGTTTCTATTTTTCTTTTTTTTTCGTTTTTTTTTTAATTCTAATTAAGAGTTATGGAACTGAGATGTAAATTTAGTCGAGTTTTTATAATTTTTGTACAAGTCTTTATATTTCGAGTGAAGCGTTTTTTCGGAGGCAATAGACAAAAAGATGTACCTTTAAAAAAATTACAAAAAAAACCAAAAAACGGAAAAATTTTCAAAGAATTCCATTATTTTCTCGGTTGTTGGCTGTATGCTTCGATATCTCGTAAAGTATCGATCAAACAATTTCAAGTTTATGCTTGTTGTCAAGGTGACATTTCGCACAGATGTAAATTTGTCTGCTGTTTTTGGTTTATTTCGTTCCGTAGTAGTCTTAACAATGGAAGTCAACAAAGAGAAAATAAAATCACAAAAATAATCGAAGCTGACCGATAAAATTTTACGCTAAAATAATGAATTTCTTTTTTCTCAAAATATTATATGTTCTCAACAAATGTTTATATTAAGACTATTTTTTGTTCGTTTTTTATAGATGATAATGTTTTTGATGGGAATACATTTGGAAAAAAATTACAAATTGTCGGATTTATTCAAAGTGGAAAATTTTGCATTGGAAATGGTGCAAACCTATAATAAAAGACTAAGAAGAAGAAGAAGAAAATTTTGGCTTAAGACTTCTTTAAAGTGAAATATTTTTGGTTGGTTTTAATATTTTTATAAATTTTCTTTTATAACAAATTTTTTTTTGGAAATTTTTTATTATTTTTGAACACATTTTTTTGGTAGTTTTTCACTGGCTCGCCGTGCGCACTTTGAAAAATTTCAGAAAACACTGAGCATAGTCTCAGCTATCAATGAAAAATAAATTTAAAAAAAAGTTAAAAAAAAGAAACAAATTTTTTGCTTTCAAAAGTCTTAAATGCAAAAATAAAATTTTTTTGGTAAACAAATTTTTCCCCCGAAAAGCCTTTAACACAAAAATAAAATTTTCAGGTGTTATAAAAATTTCAAGGACCACTAATCATGATTTCAGATATTTTGAAGAAAAAACAGAAATAAATAAAAAACAAATTCCCAGAAGCCTTAAATACAAAAAAGAGTTTTTGGTAAAAAAATGTTTTCTCCGAAAAATCTTTAACACACAAAGAAAATTTTCAGGAAATTTAAAAATTTCAGGGATCACTTCGCAGATATAATATTAAAGAAAAAATATAAGAAATAAGATTAAACAAAATTCCTAAAAGTCTTAAGCAAAAAATTTTTTTGTAAACAAATTTTTCCCCCGAAAAGTATTTAGCACAAAAATAAAATTTTCAGGAATTATAAAAATTTCAGAAATCACTACGCATGATTTCAGATATTAATAAAAAAAAAGAAGTGTGTTACATACAAAAAAAGTCTTAAATACAAAACTAAAATTTTTTTGGTAAACAAAGTCCTTCCCCGTTAAGTCTTTAACACAAAAATAAAATGCTCAGGGATAACTAATCATGAATTCAGATATTACAGAAAAAAAATATAATAAATAAATAAATTTTTTCATAAGAAATAAATTTTTTTTTCATACAAAATAAAGGATTTTTTTCATACAAAATAAAGGATTTTTTTCATACAAAATAAGGGATTTTGTTTCTTTCAAAGTCTTAAATACAAAAATCAATTTTTTCGGGAAACAAATTTTTTAACCAAAAAGTCTTTAAAACAAAAGTATCATTTTTCTTTGGTTGCGCTCCTTTGGGCACCCGGGTCTGAACATACTGGCTTTTTCAGTTTCGGACGTAAATTCCACATATTTCGATTATAGCTAGCGACTTGAGCTTGCAAGTGGCTTCCTAAACTTTAATTTTCTATCGATTTATGGATATAACTTTTTAAAAAGGATCCTCCAACTGAACGAAAGAAGGCCAGCCACGGGTGCATAGCCGAATGTTTAAAAAAAAGTGTTCAACAGAGCGTTCAAATTATTTTATCCTAAAAAATTAAAGTTAAAACCTTAGAAATGTTGAAAAACCTCGAACATATTTTAGTCTAAAAACCTGTATGCCAAAATTTTCAACTTTGAATATGTAACAAAATTCAAAATTTTTTTTCAAATATTTTCCATTTGACTTCTTATCATCCTCATGCCTACAAAGTTACTAATTATCAGAAAAAATTGCCGTGAAACACTTGGCATGGAAGTTTAGACGTGTTTTGGTGGACTTAGCAAATTTTTGCTACGAAAAAAAAAATAAAAAATAAAATATGAAAATGGAAATGGATCAAAGGATTTGTACTTTTTGTTCCAAAATGAATACTGTAAACAAGATTAGGCCACCGCATTCACTGGACTTTGCACTCAATAGTCCTTTGCTGTTTTCAAAATTGAAAATACCCAAATATAAACGATGTATTGCCATAATTGGGAAGACAAATACCACTTTACTGGAATAGCTTAAGGCCATACCAAAACGTCATATGTCAGAAGTGCTGCTAGGATTCAAAATGGCGCTACAAAGCCATAGTAATTAAAATGAAAACTAAAATTAAAAGCATCTAATTATGCTAACAGCCAAAAATATTTAAAAGTTATTTCGAAACATATTTCATTGTAGCTTCATTTCATATCTCATTTATTTCATATCTCATTTACTGACAGTCTTCAATTCAATTGCCATTCACAAAGTGATTTAACTTCAATGGCATACGAGTATTTAGGAGTATCTCATATTTCCATCTAATATTTCTAAAAACCACAAAGCAATAATTTTGATTAAAAATTTTCAGTTCAAAGGAGACCACAGATTAAAACGGAAGTAAATGATAGCAACGCACATACGTAGATACGCATATACTCGTACATACCCCTGCAGGGAAATACACTAGTACGCTCCGTATCCTGAAAAAATGTTTTTACAAATTTAGCTGGCATCCCAATACTAATTGATAGGATCGAGTATAGTTGTACCATATAGATCATATCAAATCTGTAAGAATGGTTAAAGAGAATTTAAAAAAAAGTTTTTTTTTTTTGTCGGGACAACTAGCAAGTGCAGTACTCAGACATTAATTAAGTCCATTGTACTACACTAGGATTCCCTTTTAATTTTCTTTAAATCTACCCGATCTCCGAAAAAATCTGAGTAGATCTTATGGTGCCAAGGAGCCAAGATGGTCGCTTCTTAACACATCAGTGCCAAAGACCTCAAAAATGATTCGAGCGAAGGCGGGGCAGACACACAGGAAGTGGTCCGCCGACTCATCCTCCTCTTCACAAGCTGGGCAGAGTACACTGTCTGAGATGTCCAACCTTTCCATGTGCTTTGCCCACAGAAAGTGGCCCGTCATCAGTCCAACCAGCCGTCTGCACTCCCCTCTGCTTAATGACAGAAGGGTTTGCGACAGTCGATCGGACATGAGAGGTAACATCAATTTAGTCCATCTGCAGCCTCTCTCAGCCTGCCAAGCTCGCTTGTGGGTGGTAGTTACCCATTTGTTAAAAAAAAGGGCTTTCCATATTTCTTCTTAAATAATTCAACTTAGTAATTGATAGGAACCAGCATTGTTACATCATTAAGGAGGTCTCAAGTAATCAAGGATGGTGGAAATTTTTCATAATTTTCCGTTTTTTATTATTTTTCTTCTTTTAATAATTTTTTTTAATAATTTTAAAAAATTTGTTTTTTAATAAATTTATTTTAATAATTTTATCAATAAAAAGTTTAATTCAAATTTAATTTAATAATTTTTAAATATTTTCAAAGAGCATTGGTCTTAACTACCAGTGCCAATCCAATTGATTGAAATTTGAAAGATCGAGAAAAGAAGCAGCGAGAGTTTTGGTAACTCCTAAAACACTCAGGCTAAAAATCCCATTCCATGTAAAGCTCTGGAAAGTGAAAGATATCTACCCTATCAAGGAGGAAAAGAGCGAAGTAATAGAAGGAAAAAGATGGTATAGAATAGAGGAAAAGAGATAGTTAGACCTATGAGAATTTTACACATACTTTGATAAATCTGAAAATATCCTTCAGTTTGAGAGAACGAATTTTACTTGTTCTCTTGACATCGGAACCCAAAACTCGTAGCCTTGCTCTCGCAAAAGCAGGACATTCACGGAGAAACTGCTCAGTGCCATCCTTTAAGCAAGGCCGGCAAATCTTCTTCATCGTCTTCAATGATTCCAATGGTGGTCATATGCTGATCCCATTCATTGTGCGCTGTAATAATACCGACCATCAACCGAACGTGTTTTCTTCCAAATTTTAGAAGAAAATCCGACAGTTTTCTATTCGGGCTTGTCATACAATACTTTGCAGTTCTGCAGCGTTCTAGACCGGACCATCGCTATTTATGTAAATTGCATACTTGTACATAATCGCTGATCCAGTTCATGATTCCTGTAGAACTGATTCAGTTTAATAAGCTGCACCCTGTGGGCTAACCTCTGATCCACATTTGGCCAATTCATCGGCAATTTCATTTCCTTAAACACCGCAATGCCCTGAAACCCATTTAAGTACAAATTTATTCTGTCTTTCAACAGAATTAAGCTTCTTCTTTTTCATTCTTGAACAATTTTTGAGGTTTGCTTTGCATTCTCCAGAGCCTTTAGCGCAGCTTGACTGTCACTAAAGACTCCAATCTGCTTCCCGCTCCATCTTCTCTCGATTATCCATTCTGCTACTATCAAAATGGCAAAAAATTCCGTTGCCTTTCCTCCCATAGCGTAATGATACCTATTACTCTCGTTTAAGTACCATCCAGCTCGAGAACTTATTTCATTCTTGGACCCATCGGTAAAGAAAATATCCGTCAAACCTCTTTATATGCACTCTGAACATCAAATTTCCTTCGAAATGAAGCTAAGGGTAAGGTCGTGCTTAAGTGCCGATTTCTTTGTGTCCCAAAGTTCCGTCTGCGTGCCAGAAACCATTTTTATGAAGCCTACACATTGTTTTTTTTGCTTCCTGTTGTATCTTAAGATCCAGAGCAAAGTACATAGTTGGATTGGATTGGTTTAGGTTGAATTTATGTATAGTCCAAATGCAATAAAAAAATAGATGAAATATATAAAAATATTTTAAAAATTCTATAGCCTGCATTTATTGAATTAAAAAAAAGTAATAATAATATTTGATGCATCAGCAGCTATAGTCATCACATGATGTAAAATGCAAGAAACTCGCTTTTATGATTCAACTTTTCTATTCTACTTGAACACTCTTAAATGTTAATGACAGATGTCGTCGCTCACGGTATGAGCACCAAAGTAACTGACCCAACGGACATCCCTCTTGAGCGGGCACTTTTTCTAGTGCATACTACGAATCCTTAAGCATTTTTTTTATCTTTTATTCTCTTTAGCGGGCAATCCTCCCATATGCGAACAAATTTTTCTGTCCATTAAGTGTTTGCTTAAAAGAGAGTATACTGTATTTCGAAATGTGCGAAATTGCTTCTGAGCCAAATATCTGCTTCGCCACTTCAGGATTTTCCTGCAGGGTAAGCATTTACTGTCATGTGTTTATACTCGTTGCATGCTCTCAAAAGAGCAGCAGGCAAATCCATTGTAGCCTTTAAAATATACAGGCTGAACGATATGTTACCTATTCAAAACACCATAACTTTTTTGTGTGAAATTAGTTTTTATTGATTTCAAAAAGAAAATTGTTCAAAAATGATTACATTTTTAACATTTATTCACTTTAGCTCGATATGACCACCTTTTGCCTTGACTATAGCCTTCAAACGGTCAAAAAATTAGTTGCACACTGCACGAATGTGATCTTGAGGTATTTTGGCCCATTCTCGTATAATCGCTTTTTTCAGCGCATCCATACTGGCATATTTTTTAGTCCTCACCTTGCTCTCCAAAGTGGACCAGACGGAATAGTACATCGCATTTGCGTCTGGCGAATTCGAAAGCCATTGTGTGTACGAAATGAAGTGTGGAACATGATTTTTTAACCATTCTTGGTTCTAACGAACTTGACGGTGCCGAGTCCTTTTGGAACGTCCATAGTCTACGACCGAAATGTTTGCGTGTCCACGGCTCTAAAGCAGCTTCTAAAACATTTTTCCGATACTAAGTCGCATTCACTTTGACACCAGGCCCGATAAAAACGATTGGAGAGCGACCATCAGCGGTCACTGCGGCGCAAACCATTACTTGCGATGGGAAATTGCTTCGAGTGGCCATACGCATGCTCAAATTCTCGTATGAGTGTTCGGTCAAGTAAACACGGTCGTTTTGAGTATTAATGAACTGCTTAATTGGGACATTTTTTTCATCAGAAAACACAATGTTAGGAAATTCGCCACGTTCGTGCAAGCGCAACAACTCCTTTGCTCTTGCGCACCGAACTTTTTTTGCTGCTTGTGCTTTTTGGAACTTGTAAGCCTTGACCTTAGCTCATTTTTCAATATGCGTCGAATGCTGTCTTTCGATATTTTCAGTTCTTTGGCCATTTTTCTTCCACTTCGACGTGGATTTCGTTCAACTCGAGCCTTCACTTTCCGAACTATTTCTGGCGTTGTTGCGGTTTTTTTTTTGGTCCACCTCCATAGCGTTTTGCAATGCTACCAGTATCATTGTAACGTTTTATAGTGCAATACACAAACAATTTATTTACTTTGAGGTGACTGAGCTCACGAACAATGGCTTTTTCCAGCCAAATGGAATTTTCCAGCCAAATATAACGCAATCACACTATTACGTTTGAATTCCATCACAGAAAAAAAAAATTCAACAAATCTGAGACGCAAATGCTTTTGATGGCTTATAAACAATATATTGAACTGTCATTTAAAACAATTTTGACGTTGATGTCATGAGCTGTTTTACAGATACAAGCAGTGTGAAGTTGGTAACACTTCATATCGTTCACCCTGTATACATCCTAAGTTTTGTTATTTGCATGCAAATTAAATTATTACTGCAAATTATATACTGGCATGATTGCAAAGCAACATACAGTTGCGTGCATGAAAATACTAGCACCAAACAAATATTTTATATTTCCTGCATTACTTTCTTTACATATGTGCGTGTTCCATCAACATTTTTAGTTAAAACTACTTTTTATATTAAAATATTATAAATTTAATCTGAGTAACCAGACCCCAAAAAGACTATTTTAAATTTAGTAGAGACCCATAGTTAGCATTATTATTATTATTAGAAGGCCATTACGCACTGCGACCAGAGCTGATCTATTGTGAAAGGCCTGTTTTTGTAACCCTAGAGTTTTAGGCTTTTTAAAAATTTTAGCACAATTTTGAGTTTGTTGTTCCAAAGATTGCATGGAGATACTACGATACCACCAAGGTGATAAAGTCTCTGTCTGCCCAACGCAGGACATTCACAAAGCACATGTTCTGAGCTTTCTATGTCCATTTCGCAAAAGCGGCAGACATTGGTCTCAGATAGACCAATATTATTTAGATGATACCTCAGGCTGCAGTGACCTGTACGATATCCTGTTAAAAGACGCAGATCTACTCTGCTTAGTGGGAGAAGTTTGTCAGACATTCCTTTGTTGGGACTTAGGAATAGTTTAGCCAGTGTGCAGCAAATTGTCTTTCTTCCCATTTCCTAAGGAATTCATTAATGTGGCCTTTTGTGAGTCCACAGAAAGGCTCAGGACCAGTGAGTTGCATATTTGCTCCTTGTTTTGCAAGGTCATCAGCCATTTCATTTCCCTCTTGTCCTTCATGTACCGGGAGCCAGCCTAGTGTTAATATGTTGAGGTTTCCTAACGTGTTGAGAAGGTTTAGGCAATCATTTACCAATTTAGAGGTGATAGTTGTTGATAGAAGGGCTTTTAGAGCCGCTTGGCTATCTGAAAGTATGTAGATGTGAGTACCTCTCATTTTCCTGCTAAGGCATTCTCTCACACATATTTCGATGGCATGTATTTCTGCCTGGAATATTGTTGGGTAGAATCCCATCGGAATCGATTTTGTGAATTTAGGTCCATTGATTCCTGTCCCTGTTCTACCATTTTCCAATTTGGACCCATCAGTAAACCATAGCAGGGAGCCAGTCTGTGCGTTCATTAATTATAACTTGGAAGTTCCTGAAGAGTATTGGTTTGGGTGAAAGTATATCATCCCTATGAAAAATGGCACTATGTAGGAAGTCTTCTAAGATCTTTAAATGTCCTTTAATATCCCCACTTTTAAGCTTAGATATACCTTTTAATCTTAAGGCACTCGAGCAAGCTTCCCTTTCAATCAAGATTAGAAGCGGTGGTATGTTCAGGAGCACACCCAATGCATCCGTGGGACATGTTTTCATAGCCCCTGTAATGCCAACACATATCAGGCGTTGCAGTTTGTTTAATTCGTTTACTGCTTTTCTTTGCTTGACCTTGGGCCACCATACTAAGGATGCATAAGTGACTATGGGTTTCACAACTGTGGTGAATGTCCAGAAGGTCATTCTAGGGTTTAGTCCCCATGTCTTACCAAAAAGCCTTGTACAGGCAAAGAATGCCCTTGTGGCTTTTGAAGTAACTCTCTCAATATGGGAATTCCACGTAAGCGTTTTGTCAAGACTGACGCCAAGATAGTTCGCTTCTGTCGAGAGTTGAAGTGTTGTTCCATTAAGGGTCGGACATTTGAGATTTTTGTTCCTTCTCCTAGTAAACGGTACATGTGTTGTTTTGGATGGGTTGATGGAGAGCCCTTTTTCCGTGCACCATTTGTTTATTATTGTAAGGGCTTGCTGCATGCGATCCGAAATGGTTTCCTTATGCCAGCCTAATACATAAACTACTAGATCATCAGCATAGCCCTGAGTGTGAAATCCTAGGTTATTCAGTTTGTGGAGAAGTTCATCTATGACTGGAGTCCACAAAAGAGGAGAGAGTACGCCTCCTTGAGGGCAACCTCTTGTGGCTTTAATAGATTTGATTGTTCCTCCTAGTTCGGTGCTGATCGTCCTAGATTTCAGCATGAATATTATCCATCTAGTGATGGGTTTAGGTACCTCCTTTAGATATAGGGCATTATAGATTGCCTCATAGGAAGTGTTATCAATGTGTTAGCATTATTGGAGTTCTAAATATATTTCTTTTCGCATTGATGGCCGTAAAAGGATACATTTTTTTTTTGACTGGAATTATTATTTATGCAATAGACACCCTTCTCGGCAGACAATGTCAAGTGCATTTCTGCCGAGTGTATTTCTGCCGCGAAAACACTCCACTTAAAAAAAAAATTGCCATTCGTCGGCTCAAAACTGTAGGCCCCTCAATTTGTAGAATAACAACTATTTATTTCTTATTTTTAAACTTTTAAGGCACTTAGTACTTTGTTGGGTATCCTTTATGATCAATTACAGCTTGAAGTCTACGTGTCATGGAGTCAACCAATTTGTTGTGTAGTCTGGACTAAATTGGTTCCACTCTTTAAGTATCGCCTTTTTAAGATCAGATTTGTCATGGATATCATTTCTTCAAAACCAATCATAAATTTTCGATGGCGTTCAAATCCTGCGATTGTGCACGAGTTTCAGCAATGTTTTTTTTTTTTTTGTTTTTTTTTTTACTAGCAGGAAGCATCGAAAGCCTAACCCCGTCAGTGTGGGACTTTAACCCGAACTAAACCTCCTACCGTCAAAGTACCGATCCCCCCGGTACAACCGTTAAGGGGGTCTTCTGGTCTCCAGCGAAAAAAAAATCGATTTTTTTTTTTTTTGCATAATTTTGTTGTATGTGTATGCGAGAATACGCCACAGAAAGGATTTTTTGAAAATCGCATTTTTTCACATTTTTCTGGGCACCGAAGTGTACCCTCCTCCGGCCGTTTTATCATAAACTTTATCTTTAATCGCGTTTCCCCGAAAATAGTGTTTTTTAAGCATTTTGGTCACACTTTTCATAGTAGTTATACTCCGATTTCAATGGTTTTGGTCTTAAAAGGTTCGGAAAACTTACCGCTAAGTTTCCCCGTGTACGATTTTTGAAATTTTTTTTCATTCCATTTTTATAACCTTTTAAAGTTCAAAAAATGAGCAAAAAAAAATTTTTTTTGCAAATTGTTGCATAACTTTTGAAAAAAATTTTTTAAAAAAAATCTATCACGGGAAAACTTAACCAGGGCAACTCTGAAGACAAAGCATATCTAATTTTTGCTTTCTGATTACCCAGGTGGAAAAACCGTGACCAAAATGGAGACCTGTTTCGTTTGGAGGTGGACGTCTTCAGCGCCATTTCAAGGTCGCGGGTGTTAATTTTTTTCAAAGTCAAAACCATTTTTTAAAAGTCAAGACATGTACCTTTAAAATAAAAAAAAAATTTTTTTTAAATATTCACAGGATTTGTCACAATCAATCCCCAAAAAAACCCTTCATTTCAGGTCCTCGAGACCAGAAGACCCCCTTAAGTATTCGTCGGGAGGCGGTTTGAGCACTAAGCTCAACGTCCGTTATTGTCCTGATGCAATACGTCGAAAGTAGCATATGTTTGTTACCACCCACTGTTTACGTCATCTGATGAGAGATTTGTAGGCTTAAACTTTTTATTCAATTTCAAGTTTTGCTCATTACGAGCTGGCATATCTCGAATTTGCTATTAAATAAGTTTGCACTTTTCATTTTGAATTAATAAAGCAATAATTTTGGCATAGCAAAATAGTTCCACTTGGTTTAAATAATTGAGTAATGAAACTTCTTTCTGCTGTGGCTCTGCTTTCTGTGACCTTTTGATATTTTTCAACTCAAACACTGATCTTCGTCATTTCTTCGCACAGAGAGCGCGCCTCAAAGGTGCCCACTCTAGCCAGCCTTCCAGTTTTCTACACATAAAATATACATATGTATACCTTAGTATAGCGTGGCGACCCGTCGCCACGCCAACGATTCGGTTTACAAGTGAGCCTATAGATGTTTCACATCAAAAACGAAGCTCCGTCACCTATCACGATCATATTAAAGTTGCTATACTCTCCATTTTAGAGTTTTTTTTTTAAATTATTGAGAAAAATTTACTCTTTTTGACTCTGATTAATAATTCGAGTAAGCCATCAAACAGATTTCTTTGTGCATTGGAAATTATTATGTAGATTTCGCGATGCTCTCAAAGCATTCAAGTCCAATTCACTACATATCATATCCTGTGTCATTCGTGGAATCTTTGGTACCACTCACAACTAGTTTTAAGAGATGGATTGTATGTTTTATATGCAGTTTGGAACGCATTGAAAATTTGCACAGGCTTGAGTTGACATCGAAAGCTGTAAAATATTTATTAATGAATTTCCTGCTGCGTCGCTGGCGGAATTTCCACTTACATGGCATCACTTATTTTACGTTTTCTCGTACCTGCTCGGATATTTTTCTTGCCGTAGTACCAAAATTTTATCTTATTCACTTGAGGTTATTTTCTTCAAAACACTTTTTTCAGAGCGCAATTTCGACATAATTTAAAAAGTGTACTTTTCAGTGGTCTGCTAATGAATGTACCTGTTAGACATAAACCTCCTTTCTTTATGTTCGCAACTGTACTTTTATATGCAGGCCTGCACCCAAATGTGTACTTGTTGCATGGAAATGCAGGTTTAATTGGCAAAATTGGGGAGTAGTCGACAAGCTACAAAATACTTAGTAATTTTCATATATGAGTATGTAACTATAATTATTTCAAAAACTGCCCCCAAAAGTATGCAATACCATCTATAGGGCTTAATTTCCTCCTTTTATTATCGATTGAGTAATATAATTTGAATGCATTGCTCCAAGAAGAAAGAGTACAAGTGTATTTTGAAAGCCCCCAAAATATTCGAATTAAATGAAATACTGCAAAACTTCTGCGGCAAAAGCGATGTGGGAAAATAAACAAAATGAAGGAGAAAAATCTGTGGTACATAAATGTTTCGCAGCGTTACAATATTTACACAGAAATAATATCGCAAAAAGGGTTACAGAGTAAATGGTGTGTTCCTCTTGAAACTGACCAATATGAACCATATGTTTGGATCAGGCTCAATTTCAAGTTAGACTAAAATGAGTGCTCAAAGAATATTCGGTAGTTACTGCGAGCTGAGTCAATCACTTCAACCGATAAGAAGGTTTGAACGCAATTCGTGAAATTTACTTTTTTGATGCTGCGAAATGGAATGCCCCTCAAAGTGCATAGTGTCGCCAGACGAAGCACAACTTTGGTCGCAGCGAAACGAAGAGGGCCATTACAGCATAACAAAGCATAAAACCGTATTTTATGTGTCAACACAGGACGCACACACACACACACACACACACACACACACTACCAAGCAAAATATATTCATTTGATTATAGCTGTACCTTTTTATAGCAGCTGCCCAGCTTAAATGTCTGCCCGAAAAGAGAATGCTTTAAAAAGATGTACATAAAAGCACAACCACATGGCGATGAGCGAGATATGTTTGCTTGCAATAAAAAGGATAACAACCTCAAAGAGGCGGTCAAAGTGGAGCGAGAACGCCACTCAACTGGCTCAACAAGAACGCCCACTTAAAATTGCTCTATCTCATCCTCTGCCGACACACATACACACCTCGGCCATCCTTTGAGTAGTAGCTTGAATACTTGCCTGGTTGCTGCCATACATTTTTATCCCTGCTATCTGTTTAGTCAACATTCCCCAGTTCTGTAGTTGACCAGCGCTCGCTTGACGCTCGAAATTCGCTATTATCTCTACGCCCTTTGTGTATTGTCTGCTTCCGCCTCTGTTTGTTTGTCCACTTCCCTGCTAGCCTGTCTACACAACACCCATCCAATTTTTGATACGCATTCACGCCGAAAAATTAAAATAAATTGAGGCGTACATGGCCGGTACATGAGCGTTTGTGGGCGTTTTCAGTGCAAACATTCACAAATAGGCCTGACCGAGACCTCACTCCTCCAACTCAGCCGCATAAAAAGGTTCAGAAAGGATAAGTACAGTGTCATGGTTGACCCCACGAGTCTATGAATTTAACATAACTCGCACGATTGTAGCAAATGTCAACATAGTACAAGTTGTTGTTGTTAGCTTGCTTGTTCTCATAAAGCTTGTTGCTCTGTTTGTTATTACTTTTGTTGTTGTTCCACTGCAGTCTCCTGCTTTTTGCTAATATATATGCATTTATACATATAACTGTTTACTTTTCCTTTTATTTCAACCTTTTTGTTTTTCTATTTGTTGTATTAAACCAGACGTTTTATTTCGTCAGTACATATTCGTGAGCCCAAAAGTATGCTACATTGTGTGGCAAATAATATTAATAAAGCATATTTGGCACTCAAATGGAACAAATACACAAACAAACAGAGACACCTCTCATAGCAATAAAAAGTCTTTACGAGCAGCAATATTGCAGCCAACAACAATAATAATCAGCATCTGGCTGCCCATATGTCTGGCAACGGTAAACTCTTAATACTTATAGAGCAAATGTGTGTGCGGCTACTGCTGCCGTCTGCTGTTGTAGTGGTTGACGCTTCTTTGTGTCGTTATTTTTCATTATTTCGTTTCATACTTTTCAAAATAATAATTTTGCCGGCTGCCGTGCTTGTAGTCGCATTTTTTATTCTTACTTTGTATTGTGACTGGATTTGTTGATAAATACCTCTGCAGGCTCAAGGATATGTTACACAAGGTGACAGTCAAAGTGAATTGAAAAAATGAGTCTTATTTTGAAAAACTGCAAATCAACTGATAATTCCATATTATTTATTCTGATAAATGCGCGCATAAAACTATACAAAATTTCTTTCAAAAAGTATCACTCTCCAACTTTAATAGTATTTTTCCACTTTACTCGAAAACATATCAGTTCGAGATGGTTTGTGCGTAACATTCTTTTTTAGAGTGTGCTGCCACTTATTTGTAATTCATAAATAAAAATTTCATTTTATTATTTTTAACGGAAAAATGGAAATTAACTGCTTACAAAACTGAATAAAGTATCGGAATATGAGTATCAAACCAAAGGTATTTGAAAACTTGTAAAAAAAATATTTTTGTATGCTGCTGCCAACTAATTTTTTACTAAAAAATAAAAAGTAAAATTGTGAAATTGAGTTAAATACATGCATATACATATATGTATATTATGATTTGTATATCAAATGAAATGCTTTCAAAAAAATAAAAAAGCGTAAATGAAAAATATTTTTTATTGGCGTTGCCACCTAATATTTAATAGAAAGTATAAATTAACCGCAAAACTGAACAAAGTCTTAAAATATAAGTAGCAAGAAAGTTCTAATAAAAATATGTTTAATGGCGTTGCCACCTAGGTTTTAATTTGAAAATAGAAAATATATTCGAAACTGTATTAACCAATAGAATATGAGCATAAAATTTAATGTGTCACTAAGAAAGAAAAAAAGCCTTATTGGAAGAATATTTTTTCACGGCGTTGCCATTTATTTTTTAATGGAAAAATTTGGCTCACTGGCTACTGAAGAAGGTAAATATTTACTCCGATAGCCAAGCGGCAATTTGGGCCCTAGGCTCTATTATGGTGCACTCGAAACTGCTCAGGGAATGCCTGGTCTCTCTCTCGCTGGCATCAGAATTCTTCGATATAAAGATAATTTGGGTACCTGGCCACAGTGATATTGCTGGAAACTGCGAAGCCGACGAGCTGGCCAGACAAGGGACCTGTGAAGCGGTGTGCTCGCGAAAGGAGAGGATCGGGATCCCCTTGACAACCTGCGCTCTACTCCTGGAAGGATGGGCTTTGCATCAACTCAGGGAGCGCTGGGTAAGTACACGAACGTGTAAGGCCGCGAAGCCCTTCTGGCCACGTTTGGATAAGAGGCGTTCGAGGGATATTCTGAGGATGACGAAATCTCATCTCTCCAAATTCGTGGGCATCCTCACGGGGCACTGCCCGCGGGGTACACATGCCGTGAGACTCGGAATCACTTCGAGCCCTTTTTGCGTCAGCTGAATGGAGGATGAGGTGGAATCATCTCAGCACCTGCTCCTCAGCTGCCCAGCTCTCGCGGGACTAAGATTCAATCATCTTGGTTCTCACTTCTTTTCTGCGCCTGCTGATATCGCGGGTCTTGATAACAAAAAACTGATGAACTTCATCAGCAGCATAGAGAGGTTAAAACAACCGCAGACCAGTCACCGTTCATAGTCCACAAACACTCAAACCTCCCCAACCCTTTCTCTTCGTCCTATCGTCCTTTTCCTTCACATCTTTTTCCCCTCTTGCAATGGTATCACAAAGGATGAACCCAACTCTTTCGTTCAAGTGAGTCCACTCTCTGGGTAACCATCACTACCTAACCTAACCTAGGCGTTGCCACCTAATTTTAATTGGAAATACTGTGTACTCTCTCTTAAGCTGGCATTTAAGGGGCTGAAAAATTTGTCCGCTTATGAGACGTGTCCGTTAGGAGAGAGTGCACTCTATGTAGTTTAAAAATACATTAAACATTAGAATAATATGGTTACAGATGAAATATGTTCGAATAGTTGAAGAGAGCTTTAATCGAAAAATATATTTTTGTATGGCGTTGCCATATAGTTTTCAAAAAAGAAATGGAACTACTTACACTGTTCATAAGGTGTTAAAAAATGGGCGTGAAACAAAATAAACATCATTTAATAAAAGATATTTGGATGGCGTTGCCACCTAATTTTTAATTTACCCCAAAAGTGCGATTGTATTTACATAGTTAACAATGCAGTTAATAAGAAAAAAATCATAAAATGTATTCAAAAGAAAGCTTAAGTAGTAATTTTCTAAAGCGTTGCCACCTAATTTTTATAAGAAAGATATAGTTTAGAAATGCATTAAAAAATAGAATATGGGTAACAGACGAAATATCTTCAAATGGAAGAAGAAAGCTTTAATCGTAAAATATTTTGTATGGCGTTGCCACATAATTTTAAAGAAAAAATGGTATCTACTTACACTGTTGATTAAGTATTAGAAACTAGGTATGAAGCAAAATAAACACCATTCATTAAACAATAATTTGATGGTGTTGCCACCTAATTTTTAATTTACAAAAAAATTGCAATTGCAGTTAGTTAACAACATAGTTAATGTAGAAAAATGGGTATCATATGAAATGTGTTCAAACTAAAGAACAAAGCTTCAGCAAGTTTTTTTTTGAATGGCTTTCCAACATATTTTTTAAAGAAATAAAGGTAACGGCTTATCATAGGAATGAGATAACACTTACACTGTTGGTTAAATATTCGAAAGTGGGTATAAAACAAGATAAACCCCATTATTTAAAACAAATTTTCATGGCGTTGCCATCTAATTTTAATTAAAAAAAAATTACAATTGTCTTTTAGTTAAAAAAACAGTTAATTAGGAAAAATGATTATTTTTTTGAAAATGCCTTAAAGCAAAAATGATTTGCCGGTTTAAAAATCAATTTATTAAAATTTGCAATATGTAAATATATCTGGGGTTGGCAATGCATCATTTTTATTATTAAGTTATTGATGTTGTCGATATTCAAAGTAAATTACTTTTGGTTTAAAATACTCTCCAATGCTAACACAACAACAACAACTTTCGTAGCTTAGCAACTGATTTCTTGTGGTCTAATTTCCATGGTTATTGGAAATGGACTTATCATCTTAAAGAGCGAGCGCTTTGTTTTCAAGGATATTTTTATGAAGCTTCAGCTACACAGTGAACAGTACTATGTATAAGCTTTAGTGCATTCAAATACCGAAAAAACTAAATCTGTCAGCTGTGACAAGAAAGTTTCTGAAGCTTGCTGAGAGTGATTGTTTGTAGTCTCAGAAATAAAAGTATATAGTTGAGCGGACAAGAAATCAAGTCTACCCTTTCTTTATCTTCCCTTACCTGATGAACTGAGAACGAGAATCTGAAGCTCAGGAGCTTTGAACTGCAGGACAGTTTTAAGCCACGCTCATTACAAATATGAATATATGTAGATTTTTAAAATTTCAAATCATGGATAAAATATTCATGAGTTTATTCAAAACCTTTCGATTTTTTATGAAATATGTAGGAATTTTTTAAACTTTACATCAGTTTCAGTTTACATCAAAGCCTTTTACTGTTTCTTGTACAAACATTAATTTATTTATATGAAAAAAAAAGTTCAATGCTTTATAACTGATGCTTTCCATTTCAATTCAACCGGGCTATTCGGGTCATGTTCTTCGATTTCGATGTAACTGAAATATGTTGCTCTCTGGTCAAAATAATGAGACACGTATTTTTTTTTTCGCCCGAAAAATTTTTTTTTCAAGAGTTATCGGCAATTTTGTTTTTCGGCTCAAACTCGATTTTTTTTAATTATATAAGAAAAAAATTTTTTTAAATGCCCATAACTTAGTCAAAAATGAACCGATTTTAATAATTCTGGGTTCAAAATGATCTTAATTACTTACACGAGCGAATTCATATAGAAACAATTGCAAAAAAGTAGTTGAAAATTTTTTATTTAGCAAAAAAGAAAAAAAATGGAAATTTTTTCAAAATTCAATATTTCAAAAAGTGTATTTTTTTTTTTTTATAACTTTTTCCAAATCAAAAGGACATCTCAAACTTTAATTGAGCTGAATGCCTAGTAGCTAAAATGAGTTGTTTTTGAGTAATGAATTTTTGAGTAAAAAACCCGTTTCGCACTTTTTGTTCTTTGGAAAATAAAAAATTTTCAACTACTTTTTTGCAATTGTTTCTATATGAAGTCGCTCGTGTATGTAATTACGATTATTTTGAACCCAAAATCATTCAAATCGGCTTTTTTTTGACTAAGTTATGAGTAATTAAAAAAAAATTTCTTATATTGATTCTTTCCATTTCAATTCAAAAGGGCTATTCGGGACATGTTCTTCGACTTGGATGTAACTCAAATCTGTTGCTCTCTGGTCAAAATAATGAGACACGATTTTTTTTTCGCCCAAAAAATTTTTTTTTCAAGCTTTATCGGCAATTTTGTTTTTCGGCTCAAAATCGATTTTTTTTAATAATATAAGAAAATTTTGTTTTTAAATGCTCATAACTTAGTCAAAAATGAACCGATTTTAATAATTCTGGGTTCAAAATGATCTTAATTACTTACACGAGCGACTTCATATAGAAACAATTGCAAAAAAGTAGTTGAAAATTTTTTATTTTCCAAAGAACAAAAAGTGCGAAACGGGTTTTTTACTCAAAAATTCATTACTCAAAAACAACTCATTTTAGCTACTAGGCATTCAGCTCAATTAAAGTTTGAGATGTCCTTTTGATTTGGAAAAAGTTATAAAAAAAAAAAAATACACTTTTTGAAATATTGAATTTTGAAAAAATTTCCATTTTTTTTCTTTTTTGCTAAATAAAAAATTTTCAACTACTTTTTTGCAATTGTTTCTATATGAAGTCGCTCGTGTAAGTAATTAAGATCATTTTGAACCCAGAATTATTAAAATCGGTTCATTTTTGACTAAGTTATGGGCATTTAAAAAAATTTTTTTCTTATATAATTAAAAAAAATCGAGTTTGAGCCGAAAAACAAAATTGCCGATAACTCTTGAAAAAAAAATTTTTCGGGCGAAAAAAAAAATACGTGTCTCATTATTTTGACCAGAGAGCAACATATTTCAGTTACATCGAAATCGAAGAACATGACCCGAATAGCCCGGTTGAATTGAAATGGAAAGCATCAACTGGATCTGCATGAGAATCGACTTTCAGAGAGGAAGATGATTTACTTGTCTGCAAAATATAAAGCTCTAGTAATGTGATCGGGCAACAAAAAAAAAAATCAACACAACGATTGCCCTCCCACCGCCCATCTGATATGAAGGACTCTGATCGCCTGATGTACGGATAATTGCTTTTTTGGCGTCGGGCCAAGAAAGGCAATAATTTGTGCTATTACCTTGTGCTAGAAAAAATGGACTAGAAATTAGCAAAGCCAGTAGTTTAGCTATAAATAATGTTCCTAGTATTTTTCTACTGGTAGTTAGAACGGGATGATGTAGCTATTGATAAGCTGCAGACTAATTATGTATGAAGGAAAATCATATAGCGAGTCCTGAGGCAGATCTCTTACGGAAAAATGTAAAAACTACTTGGATTCATAAGGTAAATTCAGAAAAAAGATGTATGTAAATTTGGTTTTGATTCAATAAAGTCAACAAAGGTATTTCCTCTCTTTCATTTACGTTTCCCTCTCCGTACTGAACCATCCTGAGCTTATGACAAAGAGTAAAAGGTTGTTGATGCCTAAAGTGTATAGATTATCTATATTCGTTAAGAAATAGGATTCTAAAAATCGGTTTCTGCTTCTGGCTAGAGCCGGGCATGTGCAAAAAAGGTGTTGAATTGTTTCCAATTCCTCCTCATTTCTGCAGCTACGACAGAAATCATGCGTGTAAAAGCCCTTTTCTCCTTGCATGATTTCCTATGAGACAATGCCCTGTGAGGGCCCCTACTAAGGTCCTGATTTGAAGTCTACTCAGTTTTATAATACTCTTGGACAGACGTAAATTTAGCCTTGGCCATGTTTGCCTAGCAATTTCGCAGGTGTTAGCGCTAATCCATCTCTGATTTGCAGAATTGATTAGTGCGTCCTTAATGAGAAGCTTACAAGTTGCGAGAGGTGCTTTGCGCCAAGCTTCTGCGCCTGCGCTATCAGATCTTTGAATATTAATCTCGGTAGCTCTTCATGGTCATGTGCGAGGTAACAGGAAGATAGCCACATCTGTTCATCTCCCGACTCCAGGCTAATGGTCAATTGATCGGTGTCGCTGTAATTAGAGAGCATGAAAGCATTCATCCCTTTTCTTATTAATACGCACGCTGTACAATTACCTTTGTTGCGAGCATACATCAGTTTATATTTTTGAGTCCTTAGTCCGCACACAAGTCCATGTGATACCCATGGTTCTTGAATCAGGACAATATGATGTCCATCTTTGGCCAGGTGGATTATGAGGTTGGCGGACGCAACCTTTGAGTGGTGAGGGTTAATTTGAAGAACCCGTAATATCAAGGTTACTGGGCGTCCTCTCCACCACCGTTTTGTTGGGAACATCTGAATCTGACGCCAATAGCTCTTCCTCATCAGTGAGAGTAATATCAAGTACTCTATCTAACAACACCGCTGTAGCGGTTTTACGACCGGAGCCAGATTCCGCCGTGCGGCCTATCTCAGCTCCAACCGGGTCCTTTAAATTAGGCGTCTTGTCCTTATTATAGACCCTCAGTGTTATGGATGAAAACCCACAGCTTACTACACCGTCGGATCGCGCCAGTGCGTCCACCGAGTCCTTGCAGACCACGAAAGTAGCGCTTCGGTACTCGCCCTTGGGATCGTCCAGCTTTGTGAACTTCCAAGACGATGTAGGAAGCTCCGGATTACATACCCGAAGCATTTCAAGGATCCTTTGAGGGTCTGATGGCTCCGCTGGTAACCAGGTCCTAGCTCTTGGTAAACTGGGGATGTCATCCCTTGAAATTACCTCGAGTTCAGACCCAGGCCATACTTCGCCGATCCTTGAAATGGCTATTTTGTAAAGATCAGTGGATCTCTGATCGGCACAGGCAATAAGCTTCACGTGGCTCTGATGCCATCTACTATCGCGACAAAAAAGAGCTGGACCAGGATTCTCCTTCAGAATTTGGAAGAAAACGCTTGAGAGCCTGGCTTCCACTTTCTTCCAATTGTCAGGCGAAATAGTGCCGTCAGGGTTGCTTTTATCAACCACCCCCCATAGCTGTTGGCCTTGGACAGCTTCGCTGTATGTAGCTGGAAAAGTCTTGTTGTTTCGGGGCTTCTTCAACGTGCTGGGGTTGCTGGGTGGGTCGTCCGACAACTGACGTTTGGGGTTCGGTTCAGAACCCCGAGGGGACTCGATCTCAACAAAAAGATCTATGTAAATTTGGTAGCTTATTTTTTAAACACTTGATAAACACTTTGCACAGAGCGTCGATTTTCGTAGTACAATTGTACGACTTGTAAACGTTTATGAGACGTATGTCTTTCCATGATGAAATGTCAATGAATACCGAAATTATGTATTTAATTTGAGAGTAGTCACACGCCAAAAAAAGTTTTTAAACTGAGTTCTTTCTCTGTTAATGTTGTTTATTTCCTTTTGATTTCTGAGAGAGTGGCATGCAATTTGTTGCATTTTGACCTATGGTGGTCTCTACAGTGTATTGTATTTCTGTCTTTGGTTTTTTTATTTTTGTGAGGGCAGAAAGCACAAATTTTTGAACCGAATGATGAGATAGAGACCACCATTAAAACAATTTAACTAGCACCCAAGTGTTATATGAGATGGAACTCGACGTGACAGGAGTGCCTTGGTTAATTTACTTCTATTTATGACGCTGAAGCACCACAATTAATCACAGTGAAACTCTGGTACAACGAGTTCCAACATGGCCATCGATCCTTGCAGGATGAATTTCGGTTGTCGTGCCAGAAACATTCGATGTTGTGCGTTAATTGATAACGCAAGATCGTCGTGTGATATATTGTGAAATAGTGGCAATCTTGGGCACTAACGGGACCAGCATATGCTAAATATTTCATAAACATTTGGCCGTCAAGAAGATTGGTTTTCGTTGGATACCGTATAATTTGACAATTGCACAAAAAAGGACTCGTGCCGATTGATGTATACAACCTGCGTGGTACACAAACATATACTACATGGTCCAATAAGTTCATAAGGTGAGATGGTAAAAACAATTTTTTCAACCAAAATTCATTTTATTCTTCAACATAGGTCCCTTCTAGGGCGATACACTTTTACCAACGGTGTTTTAACATTTTTATGCCTTTCGAAAAATAATCGATAGAAAGTCCTTCAAAATACGCGTCTGCTTCCAATTCAACTTCTTCATTTGATCGAAATCTCTTCCCCTGAAGCCATCTCTTCAAGTTTGGAAACAGCCAATAGTCACTGGGGGCCAAATCTGGGAAATACGGTGGATGGGGAAGCAATTCGTAGTGCAATTCGTGCAATTTTGCCATGACAATCGTTGATTTGTGAGCCGGTGCATTGTCTTAGAGAACAACACTTTTTTCTTTCCTAATTAGGCCGCTTTTTCTTGGTTTCGTCGTTCAAACGGTCCAACAAGCTGGCACCCCTCTCCGACTAGCTTTTTCACATCCAAATGTTCATGCAAAATCGTTCCTACTGACCTTTTCGATATGCTTAGGGCCTCTACTAACTCGCGCACTTTCACTTTATGATCATTCAGAATGATACGAAGGATTTTTTTGATGTTTTCTGGAACAACTGCTTCATTTGGACGTCTTGAACGCGCTGCGTCCTCAGTGCCCGTACGACCGCATCTAAATTCACGAAACCATCGTTCAACGGTTCTGATTGACGGAGCGGAGTCCGAATAATACTTCCGTAGCCATTGGTGTGTTTCCACAGAGTTTTTTTTAATTAAAAAACAGTGTTTTATCAATACACGAAATTCTTTTGAATCCATTTTTTTCACAAAACCAAAAATAGCTTCACTTAAACGACTGTAACTCACAAACTAATCGGCAAAATGTCATGAAAATTTGACAAGTAGCTTCTAAAGGGCGGTTCTCACTAAATACCGTATGCTTTTGATATTGACGCCGACATCTATGCCTCACCTTATGAACTTATTGGACCATGTACTATTTGCCAGAACTTTTCGAATAATTAAGGAAAACTAACCGCCGAAGACGAATCATTCTTCACCAATACAGTGCAAGTTCTTACGTATCGGCTCACACAAGAGAGCTTTTAAGCACTCAAAAGATGGAATTAATGGGTCACCCGTATCGAATAAATGGTTTTTCGCCATTGCCTGCTGAGGGGTGACGGCTATTAAAAAAACTTCTTCTTTATTTTGGTGTTTCATGCACGGGGAGTCGAATCTACGTACTTCGAATAGTAGTCACGTACATAGGTACCCATTCGACTACTTCTGAGTGGCGGAGGTGCTTTGAAAATTGGTTCAATTGAATTCAGAAGTGCAATGGCTACCAAGGAAAATATTTTGGAAAAGCATAAAGATATTTTCTTTATTCCTTTGCCGCATTTTTATTACTGGGCGCAAAATGCTATATAAACCCTCGTAGAAGGGATAACCTCTAATCCTTAGCATTCTTTTAAGTTAGGTTGAAGCGGTTGTCCGGTGGGATACACTCCGGCTCATAACTCTTTGTGTTGCCGCGTGGGGAACTTGTTCTTATCTCTCCTATAACCATTGTGTCGTTGTTGTTGTTGTTGAGGTGGTTGAAAATTTCCATTTGCATTTTTTGTTTCCAAGTCAGATCCATTTAGTGAGGTCCAAATATAGCAGCAAATCCTTTATCTCAATGTCTGAGATCTCCTTAATTTGGTCTAGTAAAGGCTTACCGAAGGATCGGAGTCGTGCCCTGGCTAGTCCCGGACATTCACATAAATAGTGGAAAGGACTTTCCTTAGCCCCTTTCGCTTGACGGCTTCTGCAGACAGGATTGAATGGCAGATTGAGTCTAGCTGCATGATCCCCTACTTTCCAATGACCTGTAAGGGTTGCAGTGATTCGTGAAATGTTTGGCCGAGAACATCCTAGCAGGTCATTCGTCCTTTGGATTTTATATGACGGCCATGTGTTTTTTGTTGTAATACATGTAGGTATTTGCTTCCATCTTCTTTCGGCTAAAGCATGATAGTGTGAAGCAATGGATGCTTTTAATGTGTTCAGTGGGGTGGAGACTGCCACCGCCTCTGCTATGTCTAGTGTCGAACCTTTTCTTGCTAGCTCATCTGCTATCTCATTGCCCCGTATGTTCCTATGACCGGGGACCCATATCAGAGTAATTTCAAGCCAATGGCTGAGCAGTTCCAGCTCCTCTCTACACTGTAAGACCAGTTTGGATGAAATGGAGTTGGAGTCTAAGGCCTTAATAGCTGCTTGACTGTCTGAGAAGCTAGCTACTCTTGCACCAACTTCCTTGTAGAGCTCTAGGGATTTGCATGCTTCTCTGATCGCTAAAAGTTCTGCCTGGAACACGGTGGCATTATCAGGAAGACGAATTGACTGAGATAGGTTGAGTGGCTCTGAATGGAAGCCAGCTCCCACATCACAGTTCATCTTAGAACCATCGGTACAAATTTCGATATCGTGCCTTCCAATCACCTCTCCTTTGCTCCAATCGGTTCTCGGTGGAAAACGTACCGTAAAGCCTTTCTTGAAGTTGAGGTCAGGGACTGTGTAGTCTGATCCGTTTTTGAGCAGCGAGGGTCCCTGTAGGAGGGTCTTACTGTGACTGTACGACCTTGTTGTCCAGCTTCTTATGTCTCTGAGTCTCACTGCGCTACAAGTAGCTATTGTTTTAATGTGTAAATCTAATGACAATAGATGTGTTAGTACATTGAGCGCTTCAGTAGGACTGGTGCTAAGCGCTCCTGTAGTTAAGATACACGCTGTTCTTTGTATCTTGTTCAGCTTAGTTTTGTTGTATTTCCTTTCTGTTGCAGGCCACCAAACTAGTGTCGCATATGTTAGTATTGTGTGCTTTTCAAAAATTTTAAAATATCCCTGATTTCTGCAAAACTGAGATTTTCCAATGCATTAAAAAATTGTCTACCTCGAATAGTAAACCTACGTCTGGATAGAGCAGGACAATGGCATATAAGATGCAAGAGTGCCTCTTCCTCCTTCTCATCTAGACAACTTCTAGAGGAGTTCTTTTAAAAGAAAACATTAGAGCTTTTCAAATAAATACTGCGTTTTCTTTTTATAAATTTAAACATATCAAAAAAGTTTGTTTTCATGGCACAGCCTGTATTTTTAAATTTGCGCCAAATGCTTACATTTATGTTCAACATTGAAATTTTATGAATTCCGTATTGGTATCGGTTTCATAAGCATTTGGCTTTATTTTCCATCAACAGCCACAAGGGAATTGTCTGGTTTGTTTGTTTGTTATAAATACTTCCTCACACTTGTTCTTGTCTTACTTTGTTTTCGACGGAATATACATTTGGCTAGACGCAGTTTTAGCCACTTGAGCATATAAAACAAAAAAACTCCTTGAGTGTACAAAAACAATGCAGAATGAATTTAAAAAATTTACAAAACACACAAAAAGCGGAGCGTAAAGAGGGAAATAAATTTACACCAAAGCAAACAAAAAATATCAAACGATTATATCAACCAACTTTCACCTTTATACCAAAAAAAAAAATTAAAAACATTGTGAACATTTTAAGGCTACCTTGTAAAGATAATTAAAATTTGAAACCTTTTTTTAAGTTATCACCTCCTCGTTTTGGATTAAGCCGAGAAAATGGTAAACCACCGGATTAGAAAAAAAATACTTCACATTTCTAACGAATCCTCCTCACACCTAAAATTCTCTGCCTCATCATTATTTACACCTCTATTTCGCTGTTCGTGCTGCAATTTACATTGGTTTTTATGTAGCCAATTTTCATTGCTGTCATTCTTTGAGCATCCGCATCCATATCCGCATTCGCATTCGCACCATCGCAGCTATCGCCGGTTATCCTACGGCCTCTATGCCGTCTCAGCTTTACCGGTGTTTAGTACGTCACGTGACCGCAATATTGTCATGCCAATGCCATAGCAAGCGCCCAATCCATACATACATACATACATACACACACATACTATATTACCCGCAATGAAGCCTTTTGCGCACCTTCACCATGCGTCGCCATATGCGCTTAGGTCCTTAAGGCTCGTCATCTGGCCGCAATGAGGCGCAACAAAGCGAAAATTGCCAAACGCCATGAATGCGCCTAAGGTGGTATCCTTTTGATTATCCTTACATGAAATAGAAGAAAAGAAAAAGAAAAAAATAAATAAATAACAGCGACAGCAACAACAACAACAACAACAACAACAACAACAATTGAATTTAAGCTCTAAGGTTTCTTATATTACATAGCACCGAAGTACGGCATTGCTAAATAACAACAACAATTTTATACTGTATTATATGGTGAAACAAAATATTCGCTATTATGCCCTGCTGTGCTGCAAAATGGAATTTCGTAATTACATTCATACTCGCTCATGCTACATTCACTTCCTTGCAACATGCCACACGCTCGTTGAAGCAGACAAAATGCTCTGCAAATAGGCGAACCGCACTGAGCGTTGAGTAAAGTCGCTACATTTGTGGTTAAGCGCCTTTGAGAGGTTTCTATTTTATAATGAAATTTTTGTTCCATTGAAAATTAGCTTTTGGAGCGCAGAAAATTAGAGCAACCTCAAAAGTTTATGCAGGAAAATTTGTCAAACGATTGTTCGGCTGGCACTTAAAGGAGTCGTTGAGGTAGAGAAAGAAAGTTTAGAAACGAGTTGGAAAGTTATTAGAAATGAAATCACATAAGTAATACTTTGTCGTTTTTGGCAATTGGCATTGTGCTCATGGTCATTCGAAACTTTATTTTTGTGTGCACTAATACACACACATAAAATATGCATATGCATTTAGGTGTATAAGAATTCAGTGTGTGTTTGTGTGTGCTTTTATAATTTTGGAACCACACACACCGCATTAAGCTCAAATTTGCAGAAAGCACTTTCAGAGTTAAAAGTACGGGATTCTATGAGCTCAGGCTGATATCGGCATTGCTGAGTTTACAGATATTTGAACTGCAAAAGTTATATCCATTTTCGAGATGTATGGATGGTTCTCCATTACTCAAACTCCTTGAAATATTCTCAAATTGGATTGTAGTATGTGCTTTTTGGCTCCTCTTGAGAACCTGTACCCAATCCTCGAAAGATGGGTCTCGCGTCAACTCAGTGGGCGCTAGGCTAGTGCGCAAGCCTGCAAAGTCGCGGGATACGATCTCTCGGGCCATGGGTAGATCGGGGGCGCTCAAGGGAACTTCTTAAGCTGCCAAAGCCTCAGCTCTCGAAATTGGTAGATATCCTTACAGAACATTGTCCATTACACGTCCCTGCGGTGAGAAAAGGGATTGTTTCAAGTCCTTTCTGCAGAAGCTGTCTGGAGGAAGAGGTGGAATCATCTCAGCTGCCCTGCTCTCGTCGGGCAAAGATTTAGACATCTGGGCTCCCACTTTTTTGCGGATATTGTGGATTTAAATATCACACACCTGTTGAAATTCATGAGTAGCCTGAAGCGGTTAATAAAAACGTCAATAGCCGCTGTTGGTTGTCATCCTCTCATCCAAAGCCACTGCTTCCTTTTCCCACCTGTTCGGTTCATTTTCTTCTGTTTTTACCCGCCCTGTACGGGGGTCAAAATGGACGAATTGTGAGACTTTGTCCAAGTCGGCTCCTTCGCGTGGGGAGCCATTTATCCCATCACTATGTGCTTTTCGAAAAAGTATGTTTTGTGTCTCATTTACTAGATACCTCAACCGGTTTTGGAAATATAGTCCCAAGTGAGGCCCCGTAGGGTGTGGAACGTTTACTTTCCAACAAAATATATGCAATATTGGTAGCAAACAAAACGGGGGTCATAAAGCTTTAATAAAGATATATTTTCGGTCAGGGTTGCCAACTAACTAACAAATTAAATTAGTTAAATATGCATGTAAGCTATTTTAAATATCAGAATATTGATTTTAACCAAGATATGAATTCAAAAACGTTACATTCTAGAAATATTTTTATATAGGGCTGCCATCAGCTGTCAAAAAGAATTAGAATACGTTGGATATGTAAGTAAGTGGGAGGTTGATTTTGGGCTATTATTATTTTTTTTTTTTTGAAAGATTAATTTGGAAGAATTTTCATACATCTTAGTTCAGCACTGAGAAGATATTTCCTTCACGTACTTACTTACTCACTTAGTGCTGTTCTGATCTCCTCGTGGATCATAGGGTCTATTTTTAAGTAAATCGCTCTCTATTAGGCCAAGTTCCCTAAACACCAGTTCTTCACATCGAAGTGTTCTCTGGAGCGCCAGGCCATCTGGAGAGCTCCATCTATCTATCGATATGGTTCACGGGTTTGCAGAGTATATGACCAATCGAGCTCCACTTACACATACTTATCTCTATCGGTACAGTTTCTTGTTTTTTCCGGCCATCTTATGCCAAATATTCTTCGCAAACATTTGTTGGAAAATTTCTTAAAATTTCTATTCGATGTGGGAGGAGCCTTTCCATGCTTCGCATTCATAATATAATAGAACTGATTTAACATTTTGGCCCGATTCCCACACGTTCCTCAGCATACCAAAAACCGAATTTGCTCTTTCAATTCGTCTATCGAAGTCTTCGTCAGCACCCTTCTGGCTGCGATAGCACTTCCCAAATATACAAAACTCTGTACGCCTTCGATGTATTCCTCACCTCAAGAAGGCGTTTATTTCCAGGCCTGCTGTGACATACCTATGTACTTATTGATTAAGATTTGGTTCCAGTTCATTTAGTCGGTGACCGTTCGGTGGTGACACGTCATCGGCGTATTCAAGATCCTTCCGCGCTTTCCGTTCATTGACGCACGCATTACTTCGTCTAAACAGAGCAAAAATAGCATTGGCGGCAAAATGCAGCCCCGCCTCATCCAGTTTGAACTTCAAAAGGTTCTGACAGCAAACCATTATGCAGAACGCCACATTTAACGGCATTATACATAAGAAGCTTTGATTATGTTGACATTTTTTTATGGCAATCACCTTCGTAGAAGAGCTCTCCTGTTAAACTCAATAAAGACCTTTTAAATTGACGTTCTGAACCCGTTACATTGCTCTAGTTTGTTGCGAATGATGTTTATAAGTTCGATACAAGAACGGCCGGCTCTGAAACCTTATTGATTTTCTCGAAGGTTGCTTTCTGGGGCGACCCGTTTTGGGTACCTTTACCTTCATTTCAAGAAACCAGTCTAAAACATTTTTCTGATTATATTTGATATAGCTACGTTGAGTAGTAGGAATGTCAGGGTTAAGTTTTGTGCTGTAGATGCATTTACTTTGGTCGAATATATTTGAGAGTGAAGTCGCGAGTTCGTTTATACAGGGGTTCAATAAAAGTTGAATTCATCTTAACAAAATTTTTATAAAAAAACTTATTTTTATATGGATTATTTAAAGCATTCTTCGAGTAATAATAATTTGAATTAATCTAAAATAGTGAATAACTTCCATGCCAAAGAACTGGAATCTTTTAGTTGCATCATCGATCAGGCACATTCGTTTCAAATAAATCTTTCACGAAATATTTACATTCCTTTTTTTACCCTAAAACAAGCCGAGTTAATTTTTATTGGGTATGTGAACAAGTTTCTGCCCTCGTAAAAGAAGTGTCGCTGATGATACTATTTTTGTGTGTTTGCTCTAGTAATATACTGGCTGTTTGAAGGTGTATATGTGAGGTCTCGATCGCAGTAGTTGGCATTCGTTTGAAACGAAACTATTCTTTTTTGTCTGACGTCAAGAATGTCTACGTTCGTTCCGGAAAAACAGCATTGGCAGGAAGTAAAGCTTCATTATTGCCCTTTAAAGAAAAGTGTAGCTAAAACGTGTCGTATATTGTTCAATATTTACTGTAATCACGCTCCATCAAATACAACTTCGACGCTTCCAAAGTGGCAATTTCGACGTGAGTGTTAAAGATCGCACCGAAACAATTCAAAGATACTCAACTACAACAATTATAGGATGAAGACCCTTGTTGATATGTCTAAAGAGTTGGATGTTGACAGATCAACCGTCGGTAAACGTTTGCACGCGATGGGATTGGTCCAGAAAGCAGGTAACTGGGTGCCACATCAATTGAAGAAGAGGGAGAGGAATATCGAGAGACGTTTGGTGACGTGTAAGATGCATCTTGAACGACAGAAAAAAAAGCTTTTCTACATCGCAACGTCACTGGCGATGAAACATTGATCTATTATGATAACTCCAAGCGTCGAAGGTGAACCAGGTCCATGGAAGGCGAAAGAAAATATTCATGCTTCAAATCTATTGTGCATCTGGTGGGATCAGAAGGACATGACGAACTAATTTTGCTGCATGACAACGCCAGGCCACACGTTGCTAAATCGGTGCAGAGACATTAAGAGGGCATGAATTGGGAAATCTTGCCACACCCGCCGTATTTCCCAGGCATTGCACCTTCGGATTACCATCTGTTACGATCACTGCAGTCAGCCCTTATTCCAGAGCGGTTCACTTCTTACGAGAGCATCGCAAACTGGCTCAATGAATAGATCAAGTCAAAAGAACCTGAATTTTTCTTCAGAGGAATCCGTATGCTGAAATATGGAGTAAAGTGTAGCATCCAACGGCAGACTCTTCACATAACATTCTGTATTATTTAATTGTTTAAATAATTCGTAATTTCGCTAAGAAAGGACGGAAACTTATTCCCATACCCGATATTATAAATGTAATACACTCTCATGAGAAAATTAAGGAAGAAAATTAAGGCACCACTAGTGGGGGTTGCGTTACTTTCTAAGGCGCATAAATTCGTAATAGGTACCATTCAATAAAATAGGCAAATAAAACCAGCAAACTCGTGCTAACACAAAACACTAAATAAATTTAAACAACGCACTGGTAATATGAGTAGCGGCATAGAATATTCGATCTACGAGCAGCTAGAACATGAGCACTGTGGGAGCAAGCGATGGATGTGTGAGCGCATTTGAAGTAAGTACAAAGGCGGCAAAGAGAGCGGTATTCTGTGCGTGTCTGTCAACATTATGACAGCGGCAAGCTATTGACATTTCCGACAGTATTTTTTTAATTTTTTTTTTTAAAGAATTCAAAAGAGTTAAAGGCTCTCGAATTGTGAAAGCATCACTTACATTTCGGTAAGAGGCATAAAATAAAAGCGTGAACTAGAAAACCTAGTAAAGGAATAACATAGTTTTTTTTTAATTTTAAAGTGGATCACGTAAGAACACAATAGGAACACAATAGGATTAAAAATTGCTGGGCAGCGTATCACATAACAATAGACATAATTTTTATGGGCTTAAAGAGCAGGTACATTTTCTATTCACACGAATACAATAACACGCACGATTGCGCAATAGAACCAGGAGTAATAAAAATGAAAAAAAAAACAACAACAAAAAGCGATCCATCCATCCATCAAACCCATTGACAAGTTTCAATGGAAAAATACTAGGAGCCATTAAGGTAATATTCGCGCGCTTGCAGTGAACGATGTGAGCAGGCAGGTAAGGTGAACATGTGCGGTTTAACTTTTACTCTTTTCCAATGGCATTGTCAAGGAATTTAGCGAGAAATTGTGCGATGCCATACCATGAAGCCAATACATTTCGCTGCTTTACAAAAATAAAGTAAAATCTAAGAAAATGGTACTAAAAACAAAAATAAACGCTGAGTAGGAAAGCGTGCAGTTTCACTTACCCTACTCACAATGCTTTGGCAATTTCGCAATTCACTACCTACTCTACGTGTATTTCGCTCTACCTTACTCACTCTCCCTCTCTCTTTCTTTCTCTCTGTAACCTAGCATTAACCCTCCTGCTATTGTTGTTCTTTGTGATGTCGTCATTATTACTTAGCTGAGTGCACAATTTAGCACTTTTCAGGTACTTAATTTCTGCAATTTTCCATTCTTTTGTTTACACCTCACATGTCGCCGCATTTCCTGAGGGTTGCATCATGTCCTGCGCTTCCTGCCGGCATGTCCTTTTGTTGCACTTTGCAGTTAAACCGCAAGCAAAGGAAATACCCTTTTGTGTTGTCTCTGTATAAATGCTAAGCCTATCAGGGAAAGTAGTAGTGGAGAAGTGAAGAAAAGGACTTCTTTGCCACTGACACCTCCTAATTCTTCGATTATGCGTTGTTCTAATATTTTTTGTTTTTTCTTTTTGTATTCTTTTGTTGAGCCAAGCTGATCTTTGATAAGCCACTTTAAATGCCATTTAAAGTAAATTTTGGAATTAGCATTTTTTGCTTCTGAAGCGAAAATGTTTCGTTTACTTTATTTTATAATTCATGGGTATTCACGAAGATGGTAAGTTAATGTATTTGTTGGTACCATAGAATACGTGTCTTCTAAAACGCTTCTCGCTCTATCAGCGGCTCCTTACGGGCATTTTTTAGGTTCGCTACTAATTATAGTTTTTTTATTTATTTTTTTAAGGACATAAATAAATCATTTGCAAATATTTTACTTTACAGACGAACAAAAATTAATTCCAATAACCAAAGTTGAGTGTAGTGAAGCTAGATTTCAGTAAGATATTGATGTCCTCCATTTATGATCTCCCATTTTGTACATAAAGAAATGCTTTTAGATGACTTTTGCGAGGAGATTTCATGTTTGTAACACATCTTACCGCTTTTCGTATAATTTCTTGCTGAATGTCAATGAAATAAAATATCTGTTGGTTATATTTGACTCGAAATTTTCTTTTAACATTGTGAAATTTTACTCAGTATTTGGTTTTCCGCATCGTAGAGGTACTCAATTTTGAGACCCACATACGACAGTTTTTTGAAAAGTCCGTGCAAAGTCAGAAAGATGGCACTACTGGCGCCTTTCAAGGTTATGTTTCGTTAGTAGCATCTCTTGAAAGAAAACACACTAAGTTTCAGCCAGATCGGTCTATTTAATGCCGAAATTAATGGAAATAGAGTTCCAACTCATTTCATATCTCTACTATTCTCCAAACTTGGCTCCCTCGGACTAACGGAAATAAGGTTCCCACTCGTTCAATATCCAGACTTGACTCCCTTGGATCCCTCGTACTAATATTTGTTCCCTAATTTGAAAAAATGGCTGGCGGGAAAAGGTTTTATTCAAACGGGGAGGTGATTGCAGAAACGAATCGCTATTTTTCAGACTTGGACACATCCTATTATTCGGCAGAGATCAACAAACCAGAACAGCATTAGGAAAAGTGTATACATTATGTTGAAAAATAAAAAATGTTTACCCCAAACAATTAAGTAGTTGTTATTTTCAAAATACCCTCTTACCTTGAAAGTCATATTTACAAGTCTGCGCTTCTAGTTAATTGTATTTAGCTCAAGAATATGCTTATATAATGAGTTTCAGGCAAGTAGAATAGAGTAAACACAATAAAGATACCTTAAATTTGCTTTACAGTCCGTGAAATTTGAAACACTTATCACATCTTACACGATCTCGTCTGAAGTTGATAAACTCACAATCGTTGGTTAGCCCCAGGCCTATCACATCATTGACATTCACGTTCAATGCCTGTCGTCAAGGTAACATTCACTAACCCTATCTTCTGGAAGGGATCCGTTTTAAAACACCGAAGCGAAATCTGCGAGTTGCATATTACTTTTATTGGATGAATGTCTAGAGAAGATTTGCTCTGAATCGCCCCTTAGTGAGAGCTATGCGAGAGTTGAGTAATTTATTCTAAAGTGTTGCAATTAGTTTTTCATTGCCAATACTAGATTTTTTAAATCCTTTACATGCCATCTTCTAGAAATAAATTCCTCTACTTTAAGCGCTAGCTTTAGTCTTATTGGATCATAGTACACTGCGATCTTTTATGTGGTCTATTATGTCTATCCATGAGCGCATAATTGTAGGCTTTTAATGAATTTAAAAATTGAGTACTTCCAAAAGTTTTCTCGCATATTACTAATGGTTTTAGAGTCTCACCAATGGTTTGTGAGTCTTCGTCTTGCGAGAGCTTCACATTTGCCGAAGATGTGCTTTGGCGTTTCATCGTCTCGCTCGCAAATATGATGATTTGTGCTAAATCTAGTTTTCTAAAGTGATAACGTGGAATTCAATGTCACGTATAATACCCAGTGAGAGTTTTAGGAGCGGATTGATGGTCTTCTAGAAGAAAGTATAAATTGTTTTGCCTACGTCTGTCCCGTAATTGTCTTTTAATGCCGTATGAATTCTTTGTTTTCACAGTCGTTGACTACATCCTTTCTATGGGCTTTAGCTCACAATAGTGTTTATGTCAATGGGATATTGATGCAGCATCTAGATCCCCTAGACAGTCCTCCTATTGCCTTCCGTCATGGACTTCACGTCCTAATAACCAGCCCAGCAAGACGGTGTTTCTAGCTCCTAGATTATTGATGGTATTGAAGCACTCCCCAACGAGTTTGCGTGCTATTAAATGAGACGTCGAACCGCCGCTTCGCAATGAGCAACTGACATAGCTATGACGGTTCTTACGCTATGTGAGATGGCATGCCATCCTGCTGAGACCAAAATTCATTCTAAGCTTGCTTCTTAAATTAAAGCCTCGATAAAGTAAGTAATCATGGCTCGAAAGATCTCATTATTTAACTAAATAGAGTTTTTAGGAAAAGCTGTTTTTTTCCAGCTAAATCCCGTGTCTAACTTAGGCTGCTATAGGACGCAAAACTGATCAGTGATAATGAAGATCCGATTAATTTGTGTGCAATATTTCAAATATTTGTGTGCAATTCTCCTTAGGATAAAGCATGGAATAATGAGTTTTTGTGATCATTCGCAAGGCAAACATTTTATAAGCTTGAGTCATCAAACAAAAGGAAGCAGTGTATTTGCAATTTCAATTAAGAATACATAGACATTAACAGTGTAAGAAAACTCTATAACTTCATTCAGGTTATCGCGCTTATTTTAAATAATGACTTGTTCGAGAGCTGTACGTTGAGTCTAAGTATCTATCGATAGTGACTTGTAGTGAGAGTTTGAATAACTTTATATTTGTTTGGCGCTCAAATCCTTCATTGGGTATTTACCCGAGCTCCTCTTCGAAATTGCGCTGTACGTCTTGATGTTGTTCTACAAATGCAGTGACTTACAGTTTTATGGCGCCTCTGAAAAGATGGGTTTTATGACCAGCTTTTTCATGGCACAAATAAAATCGGAGGTTTACCATTCCATGCTGAGAGAGGGGTATGCTATGTGAGCGACTCGGAGGCTACAAAGGCTCTTTTGATGCATGGAAGGGCTATAGTTTGTCCAGCTTAATTAACGAGTTCACAATTTTTTTATTAGGTGGAAGGTTCCTAGTAATATTTCGTATTTTAATAGGAAGCTTCGATTGTAATTTACCGCTTTATCAGTCTGAAACTCCTTTGCAAGACCTTTGGCCAATGGCTCATATCTAAGTATATTTGGCTGCTCTAACTTGCTTGCTGTGATTTGTTCGTAAAATTGTCAACGATTTGGAGGCGATACTTTAAAGAGAGGCCCTTTATTTAGAGTCATAAATACAAGAAAACAATTCGTTCCTCGCGCATTTGTCTATTTGCCCACTTTTTTACATATTTGTGAGGTGAAAGCATAAGGGATTCTCAGATTTGGTGGTCATGCAGAAAAGGCACGCGGAACGTTCTGACACAACAAGTGCAAGTGATCATTGCTGAGAATGCTTCAAGATCAATGAAGGCTCTTGTGAAATAGTTTAATGTTTCTGAGGATATTTTCCGTCGAATTGTCCATAAAGATCTCCGGTATAAATCCTAGGTTATGCCCAAAAGGTAGTTTATGTTGGAACAAACACGAGAACAATGAGTTAACCGATCAAAACGCCTTGTGAACAAAATTAAACCACCCTGAAGCGCTTAACCCATTAATGACGAAGTATGATATATCATACGCAAAAAGAGCTTTTTTCAAAAATTCACCCAAAACACAATATTATATAAAAGCTTTTTATATTTACAGGGCGAGTGAGATAAAAGAGTAATTTGGAAAGAAAAGCTTTTTAGTTGTCATTTAAAGCTCTTTTATTTACATTTTTCGCGCCAATTCATGCAGTGTTTTTCGGAAAAGTGAATAATGCCACGCAGGTGAGTTTTATATCTTAAAAAAGAAACAAGCAACAGTATTATATACATAAATACGTGCATTAACTCAAAGTTGAAACCATGTAGCATCGAATACATATAAAATGCAGTGAAAAATTCGCCCCGAAATGTGTTTTAGATTTTTGTAAATCATTGCGTATGTTTTATCATACGTAAATGCTACCCCAGCTTGGCTTTACGGGCATTCATTTATAATACCTTTTTATAGACAGGCAACAACTGAGGAGATAATTGGATGGCTCGAAGATCTGAATAAGGACGATAATGCAGTTATTAAAGACGACATCAGAAATGCCAATTCAATCGATGTGAATTTATTTCCACCTGAAGAACAAGAGTTATTCGATTACGATGATGCAGATGAGAACGATGAAGGTATACTGGGCGACTTGGGCCGTGGGGTTCTAAAAAGGCCATGCGCGATACAAATTGCCAATTCAGAAGTGGATAATGTACAGTTGTTTTAATGATGTGATCAATTCAAAAACCTCGCAGTCAGTGACTTCCACTCAAAGGAAAAAGAAAAAACCCACAATTCGTCGAACGTGGTCCAAAATAGAACTAAAAACAAGAGAAGGCACAAACACAAAATACGCGTTCACACTCCGGATATTATAGCAGATATTTTGAATAATGATTTAAATTCATTACAACTTTTTAAACTAATTTTTGATGACGATTTTATGAAATATATACAAGTACAGACTATAAAATACTTAACAAATGATATGAAGCGGTGACCCTAAATCTTGAGGAATTGTACACATATGGGGTGGGTACAACAAAGTGACTATTCTCAACCATAATTTCACTTGATTACCTGATAAATTTATTAGTTGCATTTTTAGGTACCAGCTATTCGGATGTACTGGGGGGCAGAAAGTGATGTGTACAACCATTTAGTGGCAGGTTCAATGGCGCGGAATAAATTCAAAAAAATACATCGGTACCTTCATTTTCTGTAGACGAATCGATGGAGCCTTATTTTGGTAAGCATTCTTTCAAAACCAGTAGAACTTCGTCCAGTTTCAGCACGAAAGAGGAAACGAGAAAACGAAACTAGATACGATGGAGTCAAGCACTACGTAAATAACTCAAGAATTCAACGCCGATGCAAATTTTGTGGCACGTGTACGAAACTTATATGCATGAAAGGTAGTTTCGGATTGTACCCTGATAACAGTTTTTACAAACATCATGTAACTGACTTATCAAATAACTAAGAAATTTAAAAATGTATAGATGCATAATATGTCACTTTACAAATAAAATGTTGATTTGAATTCAAAACCTATGTATATATTGAAGTTTTATTTTCATAGAAGTAGCTCTCCGTATACGCTTATGTATGATATATCATACGCTTTGCCACGCCCACATCTTTTGAGATATTTTTTTGAAAAATGGAAATGAACCGTTTAACATCAACACAAATACTTGGTGAAAATTTCAGTCACCTATCTTAACCCGTTTTATGTGTGAGCATTAATGGGTTAAGATGTTATGGTTTCTTCTGACGAAGAAAATTTTAACTGCGCTCCAATCCTACAGAAGTTCCTGTAGGAACATTTTTAGCCACTGTTACGGTGTTGGGAGCAACAAAGAACATGCCATGCCCCCACACTTCTTTACTCAAGGATTTCGAGTGAATGCTGCTGCATTTATTGAGGTTCTAGAGGCAGTAGTGAAACCCTGAAGCTTTGGATTGATAGTGTACGCGATGGTAGCCCACACATCTTTTGGCAAGCCTCTGCTCCTTCACACAATTCGATGGCGATAGAAGGTTGGATGACTGAAAATTTCCATGACCTCATAACACCGAATTTATGGCCGCCTAACTCCATACACCTTAATCCCCTGGATTACTACGAATGGGGCGTAGTTGCGTGTGAAATCAGTAACAATCCTCATAACACCATTTCTTCTGTAAAGGCTAGAATTAATATATATTATATTATATTATTATGGTCAATATGAATTTGGAGCGTTTGATTTGGGCATGCAAACGTTTCCGAACCCGGATCGAGAAGGTTATTGCAAGTTATAATAAGCTAATTTTGTATAACAAATTCATAAAGTTTCATGAAATATTGGTCAAAATAAAAGCTTAGTTTTACTCTCAAGTTGTCCTCACGCACCCTATACTTATATGTGATTTTTTTTAATTTTTTAATTTTTCGTTGGCCGAAGCGGCTCTGTGCCTTGGAATCCAGGTAAGTACAAGTACATTTTTATCAAAATTAAGCAATGCCCCATTTTCGTGAATACCTTCGTTGATTTTTTCAACCTTTTTCCAATGTGTTTTTTTTTTATTAAAAGCATTCCCTATTAAATGTACTCGAGCACACGCACGCTACGATGAGTTATTTATTGTGTATCAAATTCTTAAGCGGATTAGATTACCAGCAACAACAACAAAACAGAACGAACAAAAAATAGTGTAAATCAGCTGAAGGGATATACAGCGGAGTAAGTAGAGAGGGAAAAAGGTGGACAACAGCAAAAGGATGCAGGCGGTGAGCGCAGGACTTTGAAGGACTCATAAAACTGCTCAAGCATGCTTTTCGGTTACTTTTGGAGTGTGAGTGCTTGCGTTAAAGTTGTTGTTGTTTTGTATTATTTCTATTTGTTCACATGCTGCGCTTACTATGTTTTGTAGTTGCTTGTTGAGTTAGGATTTCCCGCTTGTAATCCTCGGAGAGCAACTGACTACTGGTTGTGCAAAACGGACGCTATGCTCGATCAACTCTAAAAGTCCCTTCTCACTCCGTTCATTCTGCGCTACCGCAAACATTTTACATTCCCTCACCCGCCAGTCGTTTGAAAAGTTCACAGCCCCTAACTAATATTCATATATTTGAATTACTCACCAAAGCATTGTCTATCTATCTATTCCTATGTGTGTGTGTGCGTGTGTGTATGTGTGAATGTATTTGATATGTGTATAAAAGTGTATTTGATTTGTTGAAAGCATAAACATGCAATTTACATTAAGCCCTGGAGCAAAATATAAACACGCACAGATACCCACTCGGGTTTGAAAACGTGGCTGGGAAATTTTTTCAATGTATTTGTGTGTTTTTGTTTCCCGCCTTTGGCTAAAATTAACGGTACTCGTAAATCTTTATTTTTGTAAATAGAAAATTTACATAGCTACGATATTTCAAGCTTTGGCTTTCTATGTAGGAGTTTTTTTTTAATGTTTTCCAAATGAATATTTATTTGTTTATTATTCTCTTAATGGCTAATCCCTTTAATACTTTAATGGATTTTTACACAAAATGATGAATATTTTTTGCTAATCGCTTTGCAACATAGTAAACTTTTAAAACACATTACAGTTACACTTACCTGCTCAAAAACTGAAACTCGCAAAAGCAGGTCACATTCAAAAGGACCTTAAAGCGAAAGTGTTTTGCGCACCAACAACGACTTGGGGTTCCTCAGGGCTATGTTTACCATCAAGTTTTGTGGAACGTAATGCACGACGGTGTCTGCCGATTAATTAAGCCAACAGGGATGCATAAAGTAGTATATGCCGATGACTTCGCCATAATTGGAGTGGCCCAAACAGGAAGCGAAGTAGCGATAAAATGCGGCACAATGATCGCGACGGTGAAGGTATGACTCCAAGATAACGAACTAGAACGGAGTATAAAAGTACGAACTAGCGGAGCTGCAAACAGAACTGATGCTACTAAGCAGCTCGAGAAAGGTGAAACGGGCCTTCATCAGAGTTCGAGGTCACAATATAGAGTGCAGTACACCTCTAAGGTACCTTGGTGTCTTCATAGACCACATATTGATTATATTCTTCAAAGAACATCTCAGGCACAGTGGACGCAGAGCTGCTAAGATGTGTAGCTACCTTTCCAGAATTCTGCCGAACATTGGAAGACCCAACCAAACATCAAAGTTACTACTTGCATTAGTTAACAAATTGATAATGTTCTATGCAGCGCCCCGATTTTGTCAGAGCCTGTGCTGCATAAATCGCACACCAGACAGCTGAAAGGGGCACATAAGTTGGCTAATCTCAGAGTGTGTAGAGTTTACCGTGAAGTCTCTGACGAAGCAGCCGCTGTACTCGCAGCAAAGTTACCTATTTATTTCGAAGTTAAAGCAACGTGGCTTCCCCGCAAAAAGAGTGGTCAGGATAGAAATAGACTGAGATTAGATAGAATAGAACTGAGATTGTGACCCAGTTCCGTTGTGATCATGGGTGTTTCAGACAATATTAGCACCTATTTATACATTTCGCGATCCATACTGCCAAGACAGTGTCGATAAAGCCGAAAGACCTGAATACACAGTCTCAGAATGCGTGTGATTCACAGATCTGCGCAGATTAGTTTAACGAGAACTGAACTGCAGACTGAGCGCATATGAACTCGTTGGACAAATGCTGTCTCCACACAAAAAATGGGAAACTGTAGGAAACGCTTACCGAAGGATCGGAGTCGTGCCCTGGCTAGTCCCGGACATTCACATAAATAGTGGAAAAGACTTTCCTTCGCCACTTCCGCTTGACAGCTTTTGCAGATAGGATTGAAGGGTAGATTGAGTCTAGCTGCATGATCCCCTACTTTCTAATGACCTGTAAGGAATGCAGTGATGCGTGAAATGTTTGGCCGAGAACATCCTAGCAGGTCATTCGTCCTTTGGATTTTATATGACGGCCATGTGTTTTTTGTTGTAATACATGTAGGTATTTGCTTCCATCTTCTTTCGGCTAAAGCATGATAGTGTGAAGCAATGGATGCTTTTATTGTTTTGAGTGGGGTGGAGACTGCCACCGGCTCTGCTATGTCTAGTGTCGAACCTTTTCTTGCTAGCTCATCCGCTATCTCATTTCCCCGTGTGTTCCTATGACCGGGAACCCATATCAGAGTAATTTCAAGCCAATGGCTGAGCAGTTCCAGCTCCTCTCTACACTGTAAGACCAGTTTGGATGAAATTTAGTTGGAGTCTAAGGCCTTAATAGCTGCTTGACTATCTGAGAAGATAGCTACTCTTGCACCAACTTCCTTATAGAGCTCTAGGGATTTGCATGTTTCTCTGATCGCTAAAAGTTCTGCCTGGATCACGGTGGCATAATCAGGAAGACGAATTGACTGAGATAGGTTGAGTGGCTCCGAATGGAAGTCAGCTCCCACACCACAGTTCATCTTAAAACCATCGGTATAAATTTCGATATCGTGTCTTCCAATCACCTCTCCTTTGCTCCAATCGGCTCTCGGTGGAAAACGTACCGTAAAGCCTTTCTTGAAGTTGAGGTCGGGAACTGTGTAGTCTGATCCGTTTTTGAGCAGCGGGGGCCCCTGTAGGAGGATCTTACTGTGACCGTACGACCTTGTTGTCCAGCTTCCTATGTCTCTGAGTCTCATCGCGCTACAAGTAGCTATTATTTTAATGTGTAAATCGAATGGCAATAGAGCGCTCCTGTAGTTAAGATACACGCTGTTCTTTGTATCTTGTTCAGCTTAGTTTTGTTGTATTTCCTTTCTGTTGCCAAACTAGTGCCGCATATGTTAGTATTGGCCTTACAATGGCTGTACAGGACCAATTGGATAGTTTTGGTTGGATACCCCATTTTTTTCCAACATTCTCTTACACGTGTAAAGTGCTTATATTCGCTTTAAAATTCAGCGGCATTTTCGTACTGTCGAATGCAGCTTTGAAGTCGACGAAAAGATGATGGGTGTCGGTTCTCCTTTCATGGGTTTTTTTTTCAAGATTTGCCGTATTGTGCATATTTGGTCGATTATGAATTCTTCTGCGAAGGAAAATCTTGAATGTGAGTCTCTCGAGGAACTGACAGGAATGAGTGGTGATGGTGGTTTTAGTCCGTAGGCGCTTTGGGAATCGGGTACGTGCGTACGATTGACGTACAATGGCATTTTCGGATAGGGTGATTAATTTTGTGCCTCTTTTCATTTATTCATTTAGTAAGTCAAGAAATACAAAGTTTCTTACAGACTACATAGAACTAAGAGTATTTTTAAGAATTATATAAACATGCATGTTTCGAAACTATTTAACTATTTAAAGAAATTATTAATTAATAATTTAAACTTAAATTTAGATAACGATAAATCAAAAGCCAAAGAACTTCAAATATAGTTGAATTCATTCAATGTCCTAATCATAGGTGCTTTCGAGGCATAAACAGTTCTATCCCGCTCTGGGAAGAATAAATCCTTACTCCGAAGATTTTTTCGAGGCTTATAAAAATGAATGCGCTCTAAAAGTATAGGCGAGTCAACTGCTCCATTTATAATATCGAAAGCAAAGCAGACTGACAGTATACTTCTTCTGCTTTGTAAAGAAGGAATCAAATTAGTGAAGTTCAAAGATCTGAGTGCAAAACAAAGAAATTTGAATACGTTCAAGTCTACTGATGTGTCACTGATGAGAAGGCCTCCAAATAAAGACCGCATACTCCAACTTGGATCGTACGAGTGAAGTAAAAAGTGCCTTCAAAGTATAAGGATCCGTAAAATCGAAAGCAAACCGCCGAATGAAGGCAAGTGTAGAATACGATTTGGCGATGACAAAATTTAAATGACTAAGAAACTGAAAGGTGGAGTCAAAGATTACACCCAAATCAGTAATTTCATTAAGAGTATTTAGGCGCGAGTTCTCTATAAAATATGAGGCAGAGATTAAATGCTTTGACTTAGAAAATGACACCTGAGAGCATTTCTTAATATTTAATTGAAGTTAATTCCTAACGCACCATGCCACGATGTTTTTGAGGTCTGACTGAAGATCATATGAATCAGACCGGTATAAAAGAAACTCAGAGAAATGAAAAAATTCAAATATGTCATTAATAAGAATTACAAAGAACAAAGGGCCCAAAATGCTGCCCTGAAAATGCTGAGTGAAACCCAAGACTTATTAGTTTAGAGCTTAAGGTTGAGTGGCAGACTTTATCGAAGGCCTTGGAAAAATCCGTATAAACTGCATCCACTTGAAGTCTGTAATTGAAAGCCGATATACAAAAGTCTGAAGAAAACAGCAAGATTAGTGACAGTTGACCTACCAGTCATAGAACCACGCTGATTGCTTGATATATTACGTTTTACAGCGAAATATAATTTTTGTTTTACAATTTACTCAAGAAACTTTTGAAACCGTTGAAAGTTTGGAAATAGGTCTGTAGTTCGCGATGTCATTCCCAGCTTTAAATAAAGGTGTGATAGAGGTAACTTTCCAAGAATCTATGAGTTGTCCACAAGCAAACGAGTTATTAAAAGTTATCAGAAGTGGATAGGTATTATCTAAATTTTTAGTATTATAATAATTTATGAATATTTGCGGTTGCTCTCGTTATTAATTTTAAATCTTTCTAGAGGATTTTATTATACTAAGTGGTATCAAAGAAAATTGTAAATCTTTTTGGCAGTTCATTAACGGTAAAAAGAAAACCACTGGAATTCCAGAAAAAATGCATTATTTGGGGGAAACGTTGTCGGACATTCAAAAAATTAGTAACCTTTTTGCAGATTTTTTTCGATCTGTTTATGTTCGTCAATCCGACACCGGAATAGAAGATACCACTTTTAACAGCTCACAAACAAATAAAGGTTTCCAGCTCTCATCTAATGATGTACTCAGGAGCCTATCGGCCTTGGCAAATGACCCAACTCCTGGAGAAGATGGCTTCCCTCCTATATTACTAAAAAACTGTGCTACATCGCTAGCAAAACCATTGACAATAAATAAATAGCTTCTGGTGAGTTTTTACATAATTGGAAAAAATCGTTTATCATACCGATACATAAGTCTGAAAGTAAGTCGGAAGTCCAAAATTATCGCCCTATCTGCAAAATCTCTTGCATACCTAAACTCTTTGAAAAGCTAGTTTATGATTTGATTTTCTTTCAAATTTCAGATCTCATATCGCCTAATCAGTATGGCTTTGTTAAGGACAGATCTACTGTTACAAATTTAGGGTTATTTACAAATTATGTCTTAAACCAATTTGAAACAGGCCAACAATGCGATGTCATATTCACCGATGTTTCGAAAGCGTTTGATCGAGTCAGCCATAGAATCCGACTTAAAAAGCTGGGTTCATTTGGTCTTCATCCTAGCTTACTCAAGTGGCTTGCATCTTATCTAACGGATAGAACTCAATTCGTTCGTATTAATAACATAAAATCTGATGCCATCAAAGTTACCTCAGGCGTACCTCAAGGTAGCCATCTTGGGTCACTATTGTTCTTAATGTTTGTTGATGAAACGAATGGAATGTTTTCGAGACATCCCGTTCTCTGATGTATGCAGATGACCTGAAATTTACAGGTAAATTTAGTGGACGTAACTGACTGCATAAGACTTTAAGAAGACTTAACAAGATTGGAAGCTTGGTGTGATGATAACTCCTTACACCTCTTAATGCTGGTAAATGCCAGCACATGTCATTCAGTAGACGAAAAATTACGATTGATTTCGATTACAAGTTGGGCACTACCACCCTCACAAAAATTTATGAAAAGAAAGACTTGGGGGTCATATTTACATCGAAAATGTCGTTTTCCAAACATATAGACTTTATGATTGCCAAGTCTAGATCTATGCTTGGCTTTGTAATAAGGAATTCAAGGGAGTTCCAGGATATTTCTACGCTGAAGAATTTGTATTTTTCTCTTGTGAGATCAAACCTCGAATATTGCAGCATCATTTGGGATCCATTCTATATGGGTTCATCTTTAAGAATTGAGAAGGTTAAAAAACGTTTCACTCGCTTTGCTAATCATTCACTTCGTTGGCCTTGCAGTTTGCCTGCATATAAAAGTAGATGTCTTTTGTTAGCATTGCCAACTTTAGAAATGCGGGGAAAAACTTCATCGGTAATGTTTATAAGGGACATGGTTACGAATCATATCAAATGTCACTTCTTGCTGGAGCCAATACTCTTTAATTGTCCCACTCGTAACCTAAGACTCAGCAATATGTTCCATTTACCTAATCACAAGACCAACTTTAGTCGAAATGAATCGCTTGCACGTTGTTTAAGACAGTCTAACCAATTATGCAAACATTTGTATATATTCTCTAACTCACGAAAGACTTTCAAATCAAAACTTAATCTGGAGATATACTTTTTGAATTGTGGCTAATGTATCTCACAGTATTGTTTACCATATATTATATTTAAGCTTTAGTATTAGTAATCTATTTAAGTTATACTTTAATTGATGAAATGAATAAATAAATAAATAAAATAGAGAAAAAATATTTTTTTTCATAATCTTAAATTTTTGCTCATTATTAGCATCAAGCCACAATTATTAGAAAGCATCCAAACTGAAACAAGTTCAAATACTGTGGAAGTGGTACAACAAGCGCTTGCTAATTCGGAGTAGCTACAGCAGCAAAAGTGCAGCTCAAAAAAAATATATCCGTTCCTCTGGCAACATTCGAGTCAAAAAGGTTTATTAGCTGACACAAGTACTCCCTCGCACTTAAGTACGCATTTGTTTACATGCTCCATATGCTTGTGGTTGCTAATGTTGTTATTGTTGTGTTGATGACATTATGAGCTCATTACACATGACCAAGCACATGCAGGCGAATTTGGTTTGGGGGCAGATGGGCCAAAAAGGCAAAGAAAGGAGATCGAGAGGATAAATTAGTTAATGACATTATTACTTTGTCAACAAGCATACGCACGTCTACCTAATAATTATACACACACACACACACACACACACACACCCATGTACATGGATACCCATTCAAATCCAAACATCCTTTAACCACATCGCACGCATTCGCATCCTTTTTCAGCCACACACACATGCACACATCCTTATTATCTGCCAACCAATGTTTTGTGTTTTGCGTTTTGCCTTTCATGTTTTGTATCTGTTAGCTTTCAATTGCCTGCTGCCAGGCAACAGGCAACAGCTGTAAGCGATGGGCGGTCACATGCTTACAATCATGCAGCTCTGTCTCTCAACGTGCAGCGTGCACGCTTATCACAGCTGGGCGCAATTGGGACGATTTTAAATTAGTTACCCACGCGCCTCAAATGAGTTCTTTGGCAATTGTTGTTGTTGGCAATGTAGAGTATTTGTTTTTTGTAAGCTAAATAAATTGAAAACCAAGCTCATCAAACGGCTCCATTCATTGTCAGCCTCATCTCCACCACCATCGGTGAGTAAATCACCATCATCAGCAGCAGCGTTGAGCTCAATAGCAGCAAAATTAAGTTCACTCATCATTCAACTAAGCACCGGCGACAAAGCTGGCTGACTTTTGGTTCTTCAAACTGGCTGACTGCTACGCGCCTTCTTCTTTTTTGACAACACAATCTTTATCTGTTTATCCATTAATGCGAACACCAACAAAAATAACAGCAAACAATCTTAGGTCACGTGTCAGGCGACAATGCGCCTTTGTTTGTTGTTCTGCCTGTTTACTTTGCCTATTTGTTTATTTGCTTTCTTTTTTCCCACAACTGTTCCCATTCACCCACTACTAACATACACACACACATGCATCCATACATATAAGTAGATTACTACTACTTCTGTAGGCAAGTGCGGATGCATTTAATGAATTTTAGTTTCAACTTTTGTCTGTGAGCCGCCGTGATATGCATATCTTATTTCATTTTGATTAATTTTGTAGAAATGTGGGAAAACTAAATTAATTAACTCATCATCGTTGACATTAAAATAAATAGCAAGAATTTTAATTAAATCAACACATCATATTGAAGAAATTTCAGCGCTTTTAAGTTTAGAAGCGGAGTGGCTGTGACGTGGACAGCTCAATTTGCTTTATCCTGAATTATTTACATACAAGGTGAAGTCCAAAATAAAAAAGACTGAGCTAAAATAGAAACGACAGGAGCTTTGTTTTGATAACTTTGAGTTAATTTATTCAAAATAGTCCCCTCTGGCCTCGATTCCCTGTTTTGCGCTATCTAAAAGCTTTTCGAAAGAGCGTTTCAGGCCTTTGACCGGAATGTCCTACAGGATGTCGGTACAAGCCTTTTGGATGGCCTCTACTGACGCAAAACGTTTTCGTTTCAAATGCAATTATCCGAATAGGTAGAAGTCTCAGGGAGCCGTATCAGGCGAATACGGTGAGTGGTTGATGGTTCAAATGCGATTTCTAGTCAAAAAATCAGTCACAAGAGTGGATCGATGAGATGGCGCATTATCATGCAATAAGCGCCAGCTTCCTCCTTCGCTGTATTCAGGGTGAATTCGATAAATTCGGCGAATGTGATGCAGGTTAGGTTAGGTTGGTATGGTTGCCCAGGGAGTGAGCGCACTTGGACGAAGAGAGATTCGTCCTTTGTGATACCATTGTGAGGTGGGGTGATAGGGAAAGACCGATGGGATGCAGCGAGAGGGCGGGGAGAGGTGGTGATGGGATGGTTAGGAGCTGCTGATGAAACTCATCAGATTTTTAATGTCAGCGCCAGATATATCAGCAGGCGTGGCAAAGAAGTAAGAGCCAAGATGCCTGAATCTTAGCCCCGCCAGACCAGGGCAGCTAAGGAGAAGGTGCTGAGATGATTCCACCTCATCCTCCATACATCCAGCGCTAAAAGGACTCGAGGTGATTCCAAGTCTCACAGCATGCATCCTCGCGCATTGTGTCCTGTGAGAGAACCCACTTGATTGGAGAGCTGATATTTTGTCAGCCTCAGAAGCTCGCCCGAGCGCCTCCGGTCCACACGTGGCCAGAAGAATTTCGCGACCTTACACGTTTGTGTATTTGCCCAGCGCTCGCTGAGTTGGCGCGATGCCTATCTTTCCAGGAGCAGACCGCAAGTAGTCAGGGGGATCCCCATTTTCTCCCTTCGCGGGGAAATCACCTCACATGTCCCTTGTCTGGCCAGCTCATCCGCCTCACAGTTTCCCACAATGTTGCTGTGACCGGGAACCCAGATGAGGCTGATGCCAAAGAATTCGGACGCAGTCGAAAGTGAGGTCAAGCATTCCTTGACCAATTCCGAATGCCCTGTCATAGACCCGAGAGCCCTTATTGCCGCTTGGCTGTCGGAGTAAATATTTACTTTCTTGACTGTTAGTACGCATTTGAGTAGCCAATCAGCTGCCTCCTTGATTGCGACTACCTCCGCCTGGAACACACTGCAGTGGTCCGGTAACCTGAATTTGAGTCTGATGGGGAGCCCGTCGCAAAAGACTCCTCCGCCAACCTTTCCTTCCAACTTCGATCCATCCGTGACCAAGTTCACCAGGCCCTGCCCCCAAGTGTAGCCCTCCGTCCACTCTTCCCTTGACGGGATGAGAGTGGAGAATGTTCCGGTTGGACTAAACGAGGGTATACACTGGCCTGTTGACAGAGGGATGAACTCGAAGTTTCTAAGGCTGCTTGAGTGCCCATAAGTGTGAGGTTGAGCTTATAGCTCCAGCCCCTCAGTCTGATTGCGGTACGTGTAGCGGCAATTCTGCCTGCGATGTTTGCGGGTACCACATTTAACATTGCGTTGAGCGCCAGAGTAGGAGTCGTTCGAAGCGCCCCACTGATTCCAATGAGTGCCGACCTCTGAATTCTCTCCAGCTTCTTCACCAATGTCGTATTCTCTAGTGAGCTCCACCAGACTATGACTCCATATAACAAGATAGGCTTTACAATAGTATTATATAGCCAGAAAACAACTCTAGGCGAAAGGCCCCATCTTTCGCCAATTGCGCTCTTGCACCCATACAAGGCGATTGTTGCCTTCCTCACTCTTTCCTCAATATTGGGCTTCCATGTAAGCTTGTTGTCAAGGATAATACCTAGGTACTTCACCTTGTCAGAAAGCATCAAAGGAGCGCCCCCTAGTGAGGGAAGTTGAGCTCTGGGTATTTTATGTTCCTTGTAAATAGGACGAGCTCCATCTTAAGAGGATTCACCGACATGCCGCAATCCGTTGCCCATCTAACAACTGCATTCAGATATCCCTGAATCCAGTTGTACAGAGTGTCCAAAAATTTTCCTCTAACAATTAGTGCCACGTCATCCGCGTAGGCAATTACCCTGCAGCCCCCCTTCACCAGCTCCTCCAACAGGTCATTTAAAACAACAACCCAGAGGAATGGTGAGAGAACCCCACCTTGCGGAGTGCCTCTACTCACCTGCCGGTGGATGGAGATACCACCCCACTCTGCCGTGACAGTTCTGTCGCTAAGCATTTTGCGATGCAAGAAACGCTTCAATACGCCAAGATAGAAAATTGCATTTACGGTTTGGAACGAACTTCTTGAGGGCAATTCTCTTGGAATCGTAATAAAAATGAGTATCGACTTGATTTTTGACTTCTCCAGACGTCATTTTTTGGGTGGTGGCTCGTGTGGTACCTCCCATTCGGTACTTTGACGCATAGTTTCAGGTTCATGCTGGAAACACAACGTTTCATCACCAGTTACAATGTTGTAAAGGAAGTTCTCGTATTTTCTCGTCTCTTTAATGAGGTCTTTAACTCGTGCGGAATGAAACGGGCACAGACCTTTCGTAAGCCCAAATGAGCAGTTAAAATGCGATAAATCAATTTTTTGAAGATATTCAACTACGATTCCATAAATTTCAACCATGATTTCGATTCATTTTTTGATAAATTTACGCACAATTGCAATGGAGTTTTCGGTGATTACTGATTTTGGGCGGGCCGTAGGTTCATTGTCATTTATGTCCTCACAACCATCTCCGAATGTGTAAACCACTCATGAACTCCGGCACGAGACAATCATCGGCATAAACTTTGTTCATCAATTCAAATGTCTCGGTAAACGTTTTATCGATTTTAAAACCAAATTTGATATTCGCTCTTTGTTCGAAACTCATTTTTGTACCGACGACCCAAACATACTGACACTTTAGACGCAATAACTACGCTTCCACTGAACCGAATGTTACCAAGCATTCACTGGAAGTCAACTCATTAAAAAGATGGCGCCATCAAAAACATTTTTATGGCGCCAGTCTTGTTTATTTTGGACTTCACCTTGTGTGTATTTTTTTGTAGGTATTTGAAGCTAATCTCTCTTGAATGGTTCTTTACAATATAAATTGTGAGTGCATGCAAAAGAGGTGTGTCTATAGTGACGGAACCAGAAGAAGAACTTATGGATGCTGCAAAAGCAATGGAATGCAATAAAGCGCCAGGACCTGATGGCATAGTTGCAGAAATATTGAAACTATTGGCAATCGAACGCCCTTTTTTGCTGCTAAACATGTACAACGCATGCCTAAAAGAAGGAATTTCGCCAGAAATATGGAAAAAACAAAAACTAGTACTAATCAGTAATTGAAAGGGAGACTCAACATTAGCGTCCGCTTATACACCGCTATGTATGCTGGATAGCGTAGGAAAACTCTTTGAGAAACTGATAAAGCATAGGCTTAGCGAAGCCGTAGAGAACAGCGGCGGCCTCTCCCACAGGCAACATGGTTTTAGAAGTGGCAGATCTACCTTAGGAGCCATCCAAGATGTAACAGCTAGCGTAGAACATGCCCAGGCAGGTAATCGATACCCCAAACGCTTAGTATTACTAGCCACACTGGATATTAAAAATGCTTTCAACAGTTTAAGTTGGGACGACGTAATTGAAACCTTAAAGGTAAAATCCAAGATCCCGAATAATCTATTGAAGATTAATCGCAGCTATCTAAGCAACCGCGTGCTCTTATACGAAACGCGAGAAGGGTGTAAGACCAAACAAATAACAGCAGGTGCGGCCAAGGATCAATACTCGGACCTGAACTCTGGAATATAAGCTACGATGAAATCCTTCGAATAGAGATGCCTGAGGATGTACATTTAGTGGGATACGCAGATGACATTGCAGCTGTAATAATCGCCCGAAACACTGACGAAGACAAAAGGAAGTTAAATCAGGTGATGATTCGAGTTCAGACATGGCTAGAAGACCATGGATTAAAGCTGGCCACTACAAAAGCAGAGCTAATCCTACTAACGAACAGACGTATCTCATTAGAAGTAGATATATAAGTAGTCGATGCCACTTTATCGACAAAAAGAGTGATCAAGTATCTAGGAGTGCAATTAGACACAAGGCTAACCTACTGGGCACATATAAACCATGCTGCCACAAGAGCTGCCAAAGTAAGCGGCATGTTCAGTAAGCTCATGACAAACCTTTGAGGTCCTACGCAGAACAAGCGAAAACTTTTAATGGACACGACGAACTCGATTCTCTTATACGGATGCGAAATATGGGCAGACTCGTTAAGGGTGCAATGCCGGCGAAAAATTCTGCAATCTGTGCAACGCACCCCTGCTCTCAGAGTGGCTTCGTCATACAGAACAGTATCTGAAGCAGCGGTTTTAGTTATCAGCGGAAGCATCCCTATAGATATTCTAGCACAAGAGCGCAAACGGAGATGGGAGGCAAAAAACACAGGAATCCCAGTACCACGCTTCCCCGATATTAGAGTTCAAACGCTCACACTTTGGCAGGCAAGATGGAACTCTGAACGGTATGGTAGATGGACAGTGAGACTAATACCCGACCTAAAAAAGTGAGTAGAAAGAAAGCACGGTGAGGTTAACTATTACCTGACACAGTTTTTGTCCGGACATGGGTCCTTTCGCAGGTATTTGTGGCGAATGGGAAAAGTAAGCCAACCAAACTGCATATATGGAGATACTGAGTATGATGATGCGGAACACACCTTCTTTAAATGCGAGAGGTGGAACGTAGAGAGAACTGGTCTGCAACGAGCTATTGGTGTATTTACACCTGAAGAAATTATCGAGAAAATGATGATAGACGAAGAAAAATGGAATGCCGTCAAAAATTTTGTAGAAGATATTATCCGAAAAAAGAAGCGCGAAATGGAAAGTTATGCTGAAGAGCATTGATCATAGGTTTTTTAAAACAGGCGACACTGGACGCAGGCAAGTGTCCTTCTTAGGACGCTGTCTTGGCCCTCTACCTCGAAGCAATGCGGAAGCAGTCACGGGGTGGAGGGAAAAATCCAAGAGAAGAGGAGGGATATTTTTAGTGGAATCTCCACACACGTAGTAGCGACAGGCATTTTTAACCCAACCTCACCGCCAAAAAAAAAACAAAAAATAAAAAAAAATATAGTGGAAATGATTAATTTAAGGCTGCGTTCCATTTTTAAAAGTGGCAAGTCTAATTTCTGTGACATACAACTTAGCTTCATCTACCTACCAACTAAAGTGGCAACGCCTAGAACGAAATGAGAAAAAAATAAAATAATGGAAAAGTAGACTTCTTAGGTTATCTTTGCCATAAAATTTAAGTACTGCAAACTGTAGCTCGTATATTGCCTACACACGTACGTACGTGCATCGATGCGCTTCTGCTCTAATACATAGTATCAGATTAATTTGTTGTGCTGAAATGTGCATCGAGAAAGTTTCAGCAACAGACTTTGTAGTCAACTTTCAAAACAAGCCTGTAAGAGTTTTCCTTTCACAGTGAAAGTTAAGCAAATACCGTAAGCCTTTTGTTAGTGAATGCGAGATGTCAGAAGTCAACAATTCAACAAATTTGTGTTCTGGCGGAGCTTTAAAAGAAAAAAAACAAACAGGAAAATGTTATACAAGTAAGTGTTCTTCCTTCCAATCTGCTCATGAGTTAATATGTAGATATTCCCTTTGCAGCAAAAGCCTGAACTAGAAAATCAAACGACGAAATAGTTCGTTAAGTACTTAAAGTACCTCTCCGCCAAAAATTGTCTGGTCTGGTGTCAAAGAAGTTGCTGAGCCAGTTATTAAGGACCTTTTTGTTATCGAAGGTAAAGCCTTTCATATGGTTTGACGGGGAGAGGAAAAGATGGTAATCGGTCGTTGAAAAATCCGGAGAATACGGCGTATGCTGTAGGCCCTTCCATTCCAGCTCTTGGAGTGCGGCTTTCGCTACTTGTGTAACATGGGGCCTGGCGTTGTCATGAAGGAGTATGGTTTGACAATGCCCATCTGGTCTTTTCAGTCAGAATAGCCCCATTCACCCGGTGTGGCTCGACAATATAGAGCTCCAATTTGACCATGACATTCTTTTCGAGCATTTCCCAGTGCACCATGCCCTTCCAGCCCCACCAAACTCATATTATGATCTCCTTTGGATGAAGGTCCGGGTTGACTCTCGGCTTTGGCGTATCTGCTGGAGCCACCCACTCTTTTCTTTACTTCATATTGATGTATAGGCACCATTTCTCATCTCCGCCTGACGACTCGGTACCAAAAGCTCTGTTAATGACTGCGAGTTGCTTGATGGCAGTAGAGATGGTGAGAATCAATTTAAAGCCAAATTTCTTTGTTTTTTTCGTTAAGCTCGTGAGGCAGCCAGGCTCCAAATTTTGCCGTAAATCTCATTGAATGTTGGAGATTGAGAATCGTTTTATGATAGCAGTTGAATTTTTCCGCCAATTCAGTTGAGAGCTTTGACATTCCTAATAAATACTTGTACATATTTTAGAACTTCATTTTATTAGCTGCATGTAAATATCAGGAAGCGAACCGAAGTTAGAAACACAAAAACTTTCATTCGGTCAGAGTCGCAAGCAAAATTAAAGTACCCTTTTCCTCTGTAACCGTTTTTACTGAAAGAAAGTCTGTGCTTTTTTTTTTTAACCCAACAAGTGCTCTGCCCCCCGATACGAGTTGCTTAGACCGCATGATACACTAATAGTTTTTGTTGTAGACCAAGAAAAGCAGGATTCTTTAAAGCGTTGCCTTCTAAAAAACTACAGAAAAAAATTACAAATTTTCGGGTATACCATCGTCATACGTTTATTGAGAGAGGATAGTAACGTTTTTTTTTTGTTTTTTGTTTTTAACGGTGAAAAGCGAATCCGATATAGCCAGAATACTAGAATGAGAGTTAAAATTGCGGCATGAAGTTCGAAATGGTTCATTAAGCGCATAATTGGGAACGAGTTAGCTAATAAACTGGTTAATAAAGGCTCTGCAAGCACACCACTGAGCGATAAACCCTTCCTAGGAGTCAATTCTGCATCGGTTCAAGTTCAATTGTGGATTGATAACTTCATGAGGTCCACCTATAGAAGCCGTTGGTCTGAGCTGGGCTCCTGCAGAGTAGCCAAGTGCTTTGTGAAAGAACCAAACAGAAAACTAACGACCTTTCTCTCAAAACTTAGCTGCAAGGACCTGAGAGTACTGGTAAGTGTAATCACACTGGACAACATCTGGGGTCAGCATATGGCTACAATGGGAATCATTGACGACCCAATATGCCTGTCTTGTCGTGAAAATGAGGACACTGCAGAATCAGACTTAGGCTGTTGGGATCCGATGCTCTGAGCATGGATAAAGTTCATACTCTTCCTCTTCCGAATCTCTTAAGCTTCATGAATAAATCCAAAAGATTCGCGGAAGATTGAGCTCCAACCAACTTGCCCCCCTTAGCATCCATATAATATCTATCCTATCTTTCTATTCCTTCCACTGTAATCTATCGGGATGTAGTACAATGGACTTCCTGACTGAGTACCTACTTGGACTTGCTCAAGTGTTCAAGGCCTGGCAAGTGTTCAAGGGGTCTTTGTTTCGTGTTTTGGATTTTTGTTTTAATTGTAACAATTAAACTGTGTTTATAGAAAAAAAATGTTTACCACTAAATTTCTAAAAAAAAAAAATTTCTAAATTGTTCCCAGTTATTTTTCATAAAAAATAAAATAAAATTGGCCGCAGAGAAGACAGAGCTAATACTTCTAACCTACAGACGTGTTGCTATAGAAAAAATTGTTATTTTCACAAATTTTTTATAAAAAAAGATATTAAATTTGTTTCCGACTGACTCTTAAGCGCAAGTTTTTTATAAAATTGTTTCTTACAAATTTAGTGGTGGAAAATTTTGTTCTATACAAAAAATTCTTTTCACATTTTTTTATCAAAATAAAAAACAAACAGATATAAGAATTTGGTGGAAATTTTTGTTCAATACAAAAATTTTTTTTCACATTTTTTAATCAAAATAAAAAACAAACAGATATAATGATTTGCTTCCGACCGAAATTCTTTATAAAAAATGGTTGTTCACAATTTTATGCGCAACAATTTTTAATAAAACCCTTTTTTTATGTATTTATATTTTTTATACATTTTTATATTTAGTAGTGAAAAAAAAAAATGTCTATAGAAAAAATTGTTGTTGCCACAACCAACAGAGAAATAATGACATACATTTTTGGTCTTTTATAATAAATGTTTGCATACAATTTTTTTTGCCTACCCAAAGGCGATATCCGTCTGATAGAGGTATACGTTAGGAGCGGTTTCACTGTACACACGCGACAAACGATACGAGGGGTGCCTTTTATGTGTCGGGATTAGAGAACAAAAACAAATTTTAATCATCGAAAATCACTTTATTGTTTTTCAAAATATTCTCTATGAAGATCTATACACTTTTGCATGCGTTTGAACCAATTTCGAACAACTTTTGCCACTCTGAATGAGGTACCTCCAAATCATGCATTCTGAATGCCGCAACCGCTTCTTCAGGTGTCGAAAAACGTTGACGTCTCAGTTTGTTTTTTACGTACGGGAATAAAAAGAAGTCATTCGATGCCAAGTCAGGACTATACGGCGGATGACTCATTAATTCGATGTTTTGGGTGCTCAAAACTGCAGTTGTTTGAGCCGATGTATGAGAGCTCGCATTGTCCTGGTGAAGAGTGATCCGTCTTTGGCGATTGGTTTTCCTAATTTCTTGGAAGACAACTGGCAAACAAATGGTTGTGTACCACTCAGAATTTACTGTTCTGCGTTGTTCTAGTGGTAAGGCTGCGACATGTCTAGTTTTTCCGAAAAAACAGGCGACCATTTGCTTGGAAGTGCTTCGTGCTTACTTATGTTGGATTTGGCTCATCTTGAAACACCCATACAGACGACTGCTGTTTACTTTCGGGCTCATACGCGTAAATCCATGATTCATCACCTGTCACGATGTCATAGACGTGTTCCGAAGCCTCGCGATCGTATTTTTTGAGCATTTCCTTCGACCAATCGACACGAACCTTTTTTTTGACAAATTGTGTGGGATCCGACGCGAACAAATTTTTTTGACAGTCAAATGTTTATGCAATATCGAATGTATGCTGGTCCCACTAATCCCTAAGACTGTCGCAATCTCACGATAGGTCACATGACGATCTTGCAATATCAGTTCGCGCACAGCATCAATGGTTTTCGGAACAACAACTGATTTTCGACGACCTTCACGAAATTCGTCTTGGAGTGAACTACGACCACGATTAAATTCACCATACCATCGATAAACACTGGTCCTTGATGGAGCTTCATCGCCAAAAAATGAATTAAGTTCATCCATGCAATGTTGCTGAGTTAATCCACGTCGAAAGTTGTAAAAAATAATCGCACGAAAATGTTCACGATTTAATTCCATTTTTGGACCGAGATGAATCTTTTAAGTTACTGTAAACAACACAAATAGCGCTGGTATTTCAAAACGTTCTGAGTACGTAAAAGCCAAAAAATTTCAAAGTTTGCGATACAGCTGTCAGTTGCCAGATTGCAACACAAGGGTTGCCAAATCCCGACACATAAAAGGCACCCCTCGTAGCACATTAACTTTTTTACCACTTTTAACTTTATCTTTAATTCAATTTTGAATGTTTAATTATTTTTTTACAGAAACTCAAATTTCAAATTATTTACAAAAATTTTACACATTTTACAACTTATTTATTTATCTTATATTTTGAATTAGAATTTCCAGTATGCAAATTTGTAGCTTATTAAATTTTAGTATGACAAAGTGCATGTTTGAAGTCGCTAGAAAATCTGGTTGATTTTTTATAATTTTTCTCCATAAAAATTCTGCACATTTTCTCATATAACAAATGACTCATATATACACACATATCTACCCAGCAAAACCTGCGTGACCGAAGCTCTAACACAATTACACTTTTTTATATGTTACAAACACATATGCACTCGTATTTCTTTGGAAATCGACTTTTTTTTTATGCTCCGTCCCCTTTAAAAAAGGTGTAAGCAGTAAGCAAACTTCATTCATATATTTTTTCTCATTTTTGCATCAATAGAAAAAAAAACAAAAAAAACGGCAAGTGGCTGTCAAAGCAATAAGTCAAAAAGATATATTTTCTCTCTTTTTGATATCAAAGTAGGCCGAGAATCAAATTGTCAACCTTTGGCAAATATGTAAGCAGTAAGCAAATTTCATTCATATATTTTTCATCATTTTTAAATCAGTCAAACTAAACAAGCGCCGTAGCCGAGTGGGTTGGTGCGTGACTTCTATTCAGAATTCACAGAGAAAACGTCAGTTCGAATCTCGGTGAAAGCAAAATTAATAAAAACATTTTTTAATAGCGGTCGCCCATCAGCAGGCAATGGCAAAACACCGAGTGTATTTCTACCATGAAAAAAATCTGCTCATAAACATATCATAAAACAAAATGAAATAAATGTTTAAAAAAAAAAAATTTTTTTGTGATTCGAACCAAGGATTTCGGATCGGAAGCCCACATTGCTAGCCGCTGGGCTATCGCGCTGTGCTGTCGCCGCTGGCCTAAAAGTTATTTTGTTCGTCGCTACGTTTATATGAAACTGCCACTGGCAAACGAATCCATATGTATGAAAGGGATAAAAAATCACACGTACACAAAAAATTTGGCACAATTTTCCCAACGGCCTTAACAAAGTGATTGTAAAGGGGCGGGGCTAGTGACAGTTTAACGACCACGCGTGGCGGTCATGTGCAGGGTAACCTGACCACCACTCTTCTTGCTGGGTACTTTCGGTATGCGTATGTATATGTAAAGCAGAAAACACTTGGCCAAGTGCAACATTCTCAAGTTGTTGTCTTCACTTGAAAGTGATTGCAACTCATTGCATACCTTTAGGCGTTTGTAAAACCTATGCGATCAGATTGATGTCGCATGCGTAAACTGCGTTGTAGGGAATTTGTAGAGAATAGAATAGAATTGTGGGGAATTTTTAGTTCACCATAGGTGCTTTTCCAACACTCTTCCATACATACATACAATAATATATTTTAAGCGTGTATTAGCCGAAGGCCTCAGTAGCCAGCGCGGTATTAAATAAATGTGTACCAGTTTTAGCTTCGTAAGCCGAGCTTTTATTATTAATAAATAATAAATAAATAAATATATAAAAATGTATGCATGTACCTTGTGCCGGTAATTACAAACATAATTACGCCAGCCGTAATGTCACTTAACGAGGATCTTTAATCAAGATATATTTCTTTTTTTTAACAAGAACCAATATCACTTTGTTCCTTTCTTCCAATAATTTAATTATCTTTTTCACCTCTTTTCATGCGACTACTATGGTAAAAATGAATGGTTCAATAATTCTTTACAATGTATAAGCAGCTGCTAAAAACATAAGCATATGGGCATTTCTCCAATGTCGAATGCGACATTCGTACGCATTCAAAGTGAAAAAAAACATATACCAAAACATTATTTTATTTTGACAAAAGGCGAAAGCTATAGCACTTGATTAGCACTATGATTGGTGCTAAGGTTGATTTTGGGAAATTGTTCGTTTTCAAAATAAATAATTACAAAAAATCAAGCTATTCGCATGCGACAAAAACAGAAGTCGCTTTCGAAGCAAAAAACAAATCAAACACTTTTTTCAGCGAAACCGGAATAAATATATTAATGCGACATGTCGCATGCGACATTTTGTTCCATCATACTTTTTATGTTTATTTTTTTACTTTTTATGTAATTAGACATGCAAAAAATGATTATAAATGATTTTTAATGTATTCAATATATTTATTTTCACAACCAAAATTATAAACTTAACAAAATATCTTCAATAAAGAAAAACAAAAATAAGTATATTAATCTTATATACTATGTAAAAACAAAGAACGGAAACTAACTTAACTGAGAATAGTATTACTAATGTCAAATAAAGTTCTTTTAATGGAATATGCAGTCCTAGCTGCTTCTAAGTGTTGGCCATCGCAAGAAAACGAATGCAACTGGGATATACCTGGAATATTTTTCACTTCCTTCCATTTTTCGTCCAACTTATAATGAAGAGACAAATTTTCAATTTGAGCAGATGGTATAAAATACATTTTAATGCCATTTGTGTTGTTTTGTGCACATTGATAAAACGATAGTGCATCTGGTAAAACAACGTTTTTAGATTTTGTTATTTGCCACACTTTTCTTTTAATGACGGCTCCAACTCCATCAACGGCTCCCTTTCCGTGAGAACTGGCATTACTAGTCAGTAACATAATGTAGTATGATTATAAGTCGGATATGCCTTAACATTAATATTCATAAAAACATTTTTTGGCTTTTATTTTATTGTCCACTTATGCATTCACTGTGCTGTGCCGTTTAAATAAAGTATCATATTTCTTAAAAGGTTCATTACTCTTGAAAGTAAACGCAAATATAGCTAACGTAATTATTATATGCGCGGCGCGTGAATGCTAGAATCATATTACACAAGTAAACACCGAAAAGTTGTTGTTGGCTTGCATTGATAAAAATTACTATAAAAACTCTTGTACTTAGTATGTAAGACACAATAAAGAAAATAATCGTTCGCCAAGCTGGATGCCTAGCTTGGAACGATAAACAAATAAACATATTTAACTTCAATAAATATTCTTTCATTACATGGCGATCCTGCCAGCTTGGTGCTAAGATTTTTTTGCACAAGTGGCGGAAAGCTCAAATGCTTATTCCAAAGTCCAGCTTGGTGCTAAGATTTTTTGCACAAGCGGCGGAAAGCATATAATATAATATACTAATACTAATAACAAAGTCCTGGTATTGATCAGCCAATAAGATCTACCAGTTGCGTGAAGTTCCTGGTCTGGCCAATAGACCAGAAGATAGATGACCACAGAAGGGCCGAAAGCTATCTCCATTGAGGAGTACAGGAGAAGAAACCACTTATTAAAGAAACCAGCCGATCAAGAACCATTCATCCCAATCATAAAGAAGCCAAAGCGCAGAGGCGGCTATACCCAGCGCATTAAGCGAGAGATTGGATATTTCCTCCGAGAAGTCAACACTCAGCCACCACCACCTTGGAAAAAGGCTTGCTCCATTTGGGAACGCATCTCAAAATTGGAATTCCTGCTGCAGCAGCGTAAGCAAATTAAATAAATAAAAACAAAAAAAAACTGTGCGTGTTTCACGCAGACAGTTAGAGTCTGTAAGCGTTAACCGCTCGAGACAAAAATAATTTTCTTTTTTAAAGTTAAACAACTTTGGCTTCTGTTTGCCTTATAAAACAAAAAAAAAAAAAAAAAAAAAAAAAAAATATTTGTCTGTAAAAATTACTCAGAAGGTCATTTTATGAATATGTTAAATATAATAAACTTTCTCTAATATACTTTCTAATATGCTTACTTAATAAATGAATTAACTTGAAAAACAAAAAATTTTAAATCCAATGTAAAAAAAATAAAAAAAAAAAAAAAAAAAAAAAAATTTATACATACATTATATACATATATACATTATACATTATTACATTGCATAAATTATTTGATTTACGGTATAAGGTCCCCAATAGATAATCTTTCAGAAATGGGAAAAACCTTATCAAAAGTTGATAAACCCAATGCCAATGTAGTAAACGAAGTAGTCGTTAACACTGGCTTAAATTTAGTAGAAATTTGCTTAATTGTAATCACAGTCGTAACCTTATTGATATTAGCATTAAAATTATATGCTATGCATAATAAAAAACTAAAGAAAAAGTATATGAGTAGATCTAATGAGTTAGACAAAATATGAACAAATGGTCCGAAATTCATAAAACTTTACTGATAGAAAAGGAAAATTTCAAAAAATCGTTTAAATGTATAAATAAAAATATACAAATAAAACAGGAAACAGTTAAAAAACATTTAGAAAATTTAGTATTAGCATTAGAATCAATTAGAAATTTAACTTATATAAATTTCGAGCGACTCACAAAGGATCATCAAAAAGAAGCTCTTGACATATTTTGGCAACTACGAGATCAATTAGTAAAAGTTTTAGCCAAATACAACATCCAACAGGAAGTATCTCATTCAATTAATGAGAAAATTTCAATAAATATTATTGAAAACCCACCAGCTAATCTATTAACAAAGCTTGAAGCAGTTTCCTCAGAAACAGATTGTCCAATTACTAATTCAGAAATAGAGTCAGAAGAAGAAGGCGAAATGACACAAACAGCTGTGGAATTTCTCAGCACGGCTGCAAAGCTAGTGACTGAATTCGATGGTAAACCAGAAAATCTACGGTCATTCTTAGATTCCTTAAAATTAGTTGAAGTGATCAAGGGTGAGCACGAAACTGTTGCTGTTTCACTCATAAAAACAAAATTAAAAGGGAATGCCAGAAATCTCATAGACACAGAAACAACAATCTCTGAAATAATCACAAAACTTAACAGGTCAGTTAAAGGAGAATCGGTAGAAGTATTAGCTGCAAAAATAATGAGTATCAGACAGAACAACAAACCAGCTAATAGTTATTGTAATGAGATAGAAGCTCTTACAAAAAACTTAGAAAATGCCTATATCACAGATGGGTTGTCGGCAGAACTCGCAAGTAAATACTCGACACAAACTGCAATAAAGGCACTGACCAAAAACTGCAGCATTGAAAAAGTCAAATTAATAATGGAAGCCGGCCATTTTAACAATATGAACGATGCGATAAGCAAATTCATTGGTAGCTGTACTGAAGCTACAGGACAACAAAACACAATACTACATTTTGGTCAACGACCATTTAATGGACGATTTGCCAGAAATGGAAGGTTTCAAAGAAGAAACAACTTCCCTAGAAATCAAAATCGTTCAAATTTTGATAATTTAGGAAATAATAATCAAAATAGATATCGTTACCGACAAGGCAGACCAAATTTCAACCGGAACATGACACACAATGTACGAGTTGCCCAATCGGACGAAAACAACTCGGAAAACTAATCTATTCCTCTAAGATACATACGCTTAACCTTAACTTTAGCATTTTTGTACAACTTAAAATAGCAGATTTGAATACAAACATTACACTACTTGTAGATACTGGCGCAGATATATCACTCTTAAAATTCAATAAATCCACTTTTCAAAAAATAAACACAAAACACATTACAGCATTAAGCGGTATAGGGCAAGGCAAAATCAGTTCTATTGGTACAATATTTTTTGATTTAAAATTTACGAAATTTTTAATTCCACATAAATTTCACGTTATCCCGGATAACTTTCCAATTCCATGTGATGGTATAATAGGCATGGATTTCATGAAAAAATTCAATTGTGTATTAGACTTTACTCAAAATTACGATGCTCTAATTCTGAGACCAGACAATTTAACACAAATTATAGAAATACCAATAACAACAACATGTAACGACGAAATAATCATTCCCGCAAGGTCAGAAGTTATACGAAAAATAAACTTACCTAATACCTTGGATGAAGCACTGATTCCAAATCAAGAACCACACCCTGGAATATTTATAGCCAATACCTTGGTAA